>OU343219.1:199124256-199215184 GCA_910596185.1 Chrysanthemum makinoi
TTTAGAAAACTGTTTTACCAGTTTATCATGATCATCCTGTTCAACTTTATCATGCAGTTTAGAGTTAGTTTTTTGAAGCTCGATGACACGATCATGGGAGACTTTCAGAGCAACAGATAATTCATGAAATTGAGAAGCATTAATGGAACAATTCGTAGCAGTGTAAAACATATCTTGAGTAATACATTCAGAAATAAGATTCTCATTCAAGGTATGCAAGTTCTTCCTCTCAATTTCATTATATTTTAATTCTCGCTCATAGTCACTAACCTCTACTATCATTGCATCAAATTCCTTTTCCATTTCTTTAATATCTGAATCCATCCCCTTTTTAAGACTCTCAAATTGACCTTTTAATTGTTTAAAGAAAGGCATGATCTTAGTTAAATAGCATTCTTTAGTTTGCTCAAAACCCCTTTCCCCTTCAGTTATCCCACTGGGTGTGATCCTTTTCTTACAAGTTTTCTCAAAATCAACAAATAATTGAAAAATTACATATTGACTGATTAAGGTCTTGCTCTTAGTGGGAATTGATCTAGGAACTAAATGCATTGGGGTATTGGGGGGATAGACAGTGGCAGGAAGCATTCTCCTACATGGGGGATTCTTTTCAACAAACTCATCAGCCTTTTTTATGTCCATATCCTTTTTCCAAAACACTTGTTCAGGGGTTAATAGAGTCTGAAGCTTAAACTTGTTTAAGGATATCCAATTTTCCTTCGTGTAATCATGGGGTTTTATAGTTATCTTATTCTTTTTACACTCAGGATCTTCTAGCTTCTTATTCATTTTATCCCTAGTGACTTCATCTGATTTCTTATCTTCCTCAGTGCACTCAGCGCAACTAGGTTTCTGCCTAGGCTTAAGGATTTCATTACCATCATAAAGTACCTTATTAGCAGCTCTATCCTTTTTAATGACCTCTGGATTTGGTTCCTCAACAAGGGGAATGCTATGCTTATCGCTTAAGACTCTATGCTTAGTGATCAAGTGAGTAGTCTGAATGGTATTCCCTTGTACCTACAACTTATTTTCAAGCTTGTTTTTCAAAGTTTTTAGATTGGAAAAATTATTCAAAAGTTTTGATTCCTTAGCATTGAATTCTTGCTTAAGCATTTTAACATTTTCTTGAAGTTCTAGTTTTTGCTTAGCAGTTTTGGAAAGCTTTTCTTGTAAGGAGTTTAACTCTTGTTTTAATACTTCTTCTCTAAAATTACCTTTTCTAATAATTGTACGCATTTGATCATCCATTTCCTGCTCACGGGTGGTTAACTCAAACTTAGCACGTTGTTCATAAATAGCAACTTGTTCTTTATAGGCATTCAGTTAAGAGGTAACAAAATCATTAGGGGCACATGCAGTGTATTCATCAATGTTAGGTCACTAGTTTTACAACACAAGCATATAGAGAAAGAGATGAAGCATTGAACCACACACAAACAATATAGTAACGACAAGAGGTATTTATAGGAGGAAACAGGGCTCTAGTTCCACTCACCTAAGCTTATAAAGGCCATAATTAAGCTACCTATTACATATGAAATATAAATACTTGAAATGGTTGAGTGATTCAACAATCAAAGATATAGTCATCATTGAGTATTAGATACATCACTTGGTTCAATTTTCAATTGGGTCACATATTGATCATATGGGACAACATTATCATTGCCCATATTAGCAATATCGAGTCCATTGGTTTTAGCGATTGAACCTTATCATGTTTCTTTTGTTGATCAACATCATCATATAGTTTTAATACCTCTGAGATGATTTTGTCTTTGGATGGACCAGCTTGCTGTGGTGAGGGGACCTTTGGAGAGACCATTGGAGAAATGCTAGCCATAAAGATTGTTTGGGCAGTAGGTTCATCATCAACATCAGAGTCAAATGCATCACATCGGCTACTTGAAATGCATTTTGATGATTATGACCTATCTCTGAATTGGCGTTCATCAACATCGACATCATAGGTTCGGGCATTTCCTCAGCAAGGAAAAAAAACTCTCTTCATCCAAGCTTCTCCATTATCTGAGCTTGCACAAGCAGCATCTTGTCTCTGAAGTATTCGCATTCGTGGACGTTTTGGAGATGTGCAGTTCCTAGCAATATGTCCCTCACCACCACGGTTGTAGCACTTAATTGGCTTTGCTTGACCTTGATTCCCATTCCTTCCCTATTCTGATTTACCACATATCCTCTACCAACTCCTCCTCTTCCCTGTTCATACTGCCTTTCTTGAACTGGTTGCACCATAACCTTCCATCTCGGACAGTTGCTTGATTGTGTAGATTGGATGTGTTCTGAGGTTATTGTTGGTGTGTGGAAGAGAGTTCATGTTTTGACTGACCATGAGAGACAGTTGATTGATGAAGTTTTCCATGAATGTGTTTGGGTCTGGAGGCTTATATGCTGGATCAGGGATGAGTTTGTAATTACAATCACCCATGGGAATGACTTGAGAAGCTTTGGTAGTAATACCAAAATTTGTGTAAAAGGCTGTTGAGTCATTTGAGGAACTTGTTTCTCCCTGGTTGGTTTTGAACTGTTCTAGAATCTTGATGAGTGTCTAAATACTCATCATTTTTGTACTATCTAGACTGCAAAAACATCTGAAAACACTCAGAAATGCATCAAAATGATGAAAATATCACAAATCAGTGTTTTACGTGTTTTAAATGCAAAAATATCAAAATCAGATGAAAAACGTACCAAGTTTGCATAATTGGCAGTTTTAGTCCCCCAAGTTTCAAAAGTTGTCAAAATCAGTCCCTGGTAATTCAAAAACTTGTAAAATATCATTTAAGGTCCATGAGATTCTAAAGTTGTCAAAATAAACCCTTTAAAGTTTAAAATTTACAAAATGACAACTTTAGTCCCTAAAGTTTGAAAATTGTCAAAAATAGTCCTTGGTTAATTTAAAAAGTGAAAATTATCAAATATTAACCTTGTACTATTCATAAATGACAAAATTGGTCCTTATGGTAAACTTTGGAAAAATTACATGTTTGGTCCCTCAAGTTACAAACTTGACAGTTTTGGTCCTTGGAATTATAAAAATGTGCAATATTTGTCCTTGTACTATTCACATGTTACAAGTTTAACCCTTGTGATGACTTTAGATGAGTTACAGGTTCAGTCCTTTCAATTGCAGAATTTACATAAGTGGTCCTTGTGTATTAAATAAACCAACCGGACCCTTTGTTATTTAACCCAAGTCCAAAACAAACCCAGCTGGCCCAAAATGCAAACCCAAGCCCACCCCCTTTGTTAAATAAATAAAAGCAGACCAAACTACCGTCTCCTTCTTCCTTCTCCTACACCTTTACACTGTAAACACCACCTCACCATCTCGGCTCACCCCCTACTTTCCTGACCACTTTCCACCACTTCTTCCATTAGAACACACCACCATAAATGCCCTTCACACCCCTGTTCCCCCAAATCTACCATGAGTCAAAACCAGGACACATGGTATTGCTCAAAACTTCCCCAAGTTGGCTAAAAATATAAAAAAATGTCTCATTTGTCTTCACGATACTCCCAAAATCTTTAATTAGACTCAAACCACCACAAATCCACATGTAAGGTTTTGGCGCCAAATTTCATTTAGATGGTTGGGATGAGTTTGACTGAATCAATGGTCAAAAATGTATGTGGGAAAGGCAAAGGAAGTCTGGAAAAAGCAATTGGGTCATCTATAAAGAAGAAAGAAGACAGGGAGATAGAGCGTCACAATTTTTTAGACCATTAGTAGTGTAATTCATGTTATGTTTTAAGTTTTATGTAAAACAATTTATGGGTTTTATGTTTTCTGTATTGAATAAACCTTATTAGTCATAATTAAAGTGTTTTTATCCATTAATTTCATGTTTTACCTTTAACTGTTTTCCCTTAAAGCTGTTAGTGGTTAATTACTATGTTTTAAGCTATCAACTTTGTTCTATTAAGCTTGTTTTTAACTATTAAGGCCATTGTAAGTGTTTTGGAGAAGTTTTATGCACGAATGCAAGTTTAGAGAGAGTGAAATAAAGTCAACAGGAACAGTGCCAATTAAGCTAGTTTGGAGTTTAAGCTGCGTGGATAGTTCATTCAGGTTTTATAGCTTGTTTTGAACAAGCTAGGAAAGGTTCTAGTCCCTTTGTATGCTTGATCTATAAGCGAGAAAGGTTGTAAGACAGACTTTCAATTTTTAATTTCTTGTTCTTTGTAGCATTGATTAATTATAGCTTATTTTAGTTATTTTGTGCTTAATATTAGTTTGTGACTATATTTTATCAGTTTACTCTGTGTCTTAAGTTGCTTGTTTTATTTCCTTAAAAAAAACTCTAAAAAAGTCCAAAAATAGCAAAATCTAGATTAGCTTATTAATTGCTTATTTTGTTCTAAAATATGTTTATTTAATGTCATTATAAGTTGTTTAGTCAATATTGAAAAGAAATTGTGGTTTGAATTGGCCAGAACTGCCCTAAATTGTAAAATCAGTCTTATATAGGGGTGTTTGGATTTGTTAATAAAACTGTGTTAGAGGTTATTTTTACCATTATTCTTGTTTGATACATGTTCTATTAAGTCTTATTAGCTCAGTTCAACCATATAATTCAGTCCTCATTAGTATAAAAGTCAAAAACATCTTTAATCTACCTTTAACAGTTAACTGTTGGAATTTTTAGTGTGAAATTCATTAAAGTAGTTAATAACTTGATACTTTAGCTTAAAATCACCTTATCCTAGCTTATTATAACATATTCAGTTAATTAGAGGTGATCAAAGTTCAATAAAGTCAAATTTTCAAAAACTTCAAAAAGTCAAAATTTCCTAAATACAGTTTTTGAATAAACTTTAGAATTTCACTGTGATCTTATCATTAGGATTGAGGACTTAAGCCTTTGGGATATTAAATTTTAACTTCTTAACTAAATTAGAAAAATAGTAGTTCACTCCTAATCAGCTTATTAAGTCCTTATTCATTAGCTTCTTTTGACCCTTTTTACTGAAAAAGCGCCTGTGCAAGCGATAAGCTATTGCTTATTTGGAGTTTATTCATTAGCTTAATTCTAAGTTAATTTGCTTATTCAGTTATTAAATTAGCTTATTAACAGTTATGTAGCTTATGTCAAGTCTAACTTAGCTTATTTATTAGCTTATAAGTCACTTGGTTTAATACTAGTCCTTATTTCCAATTGTTGTTAAACTGTTAGAATCTTAAGCTTTGAATCTGTGCTTATTAGTCATTTTTATAAAAAGTTTCAGTTGTGAAAATTGCTTATTTTAGTGTACTTAATAAGTTGCAAAAAGAAAAATAAAAAAATAAAATAGTTAAAAAAAAAAGGTGCATACAGGTTCGAACCTGTGACCTCCTGCACAACCTTCCAACGCCACTCACACAACTCACAAATCCATCTTTGCCCTTGGGTCTTTCTTGTCATTCTATGCACCCTTAATTCCTTTATATACATTTTAACTTTTAATACTAAATAAGGCCTTTAGCTTATTTTTACGCTTATTGGTTGCTTAATTTTCAAGTTTCTAATTTTTCTTAGATTTAGTTTACCAAAAGTATTTTCTGGAAAGTTTACGTATTTTTCCAATTATTTTTGATATTTTTAAACATTTAATTTCTATTTTTTAGTTTTTAATTCATAATAAAAAATATAAAAGTCAAAAAATATAAATCTTTTTTCTAAAATTTTCTTTTGTCATATAGTATGTAAAAAAATTGTTTTTACACTTGTAGGACTTTTATTTCATAAATTTTACGTTTTTGCTTGCACTGCATAATTTATATAAATAACTTACGTTTTCATTTTAAGTTACGTTTTTAGGTAATTTAAGTTTACGTTTTAATTAAAATAGTTTATTTAAGTTATTTTGTTTTATAAAATCACAAAAACATCATTGTAAAAATAGTGATAGCGTTTATTTAATATATTTTAATTTTTTAATTTCCTTTAATTTGCATTTAAGCCCCTGTAATTTATAAATCTTTTCTTTAGGTATAATTATCCATCAAAATCCTTATTGATCACTATCCTTAGTGATCATTCTATCATCTGATCAAGTGTTTACACACCATTGAGTCTCAGAGTGGGACTTAACGACGGGAAATTCATTATATTCCTCGATCTTTAATTGCATTTGGTGTTTGACCTTTTTGAGTTTTCTTCGATTCGGCCATTCACAAGTGGGCTTGTGTGAGATAACTTGACGGTTTGCACCGATCAAATTTTGGCGCCCATGCGGGAGAGCTTTAGCGTGTTCTAAACCTTTTTCAGACCCATTCTTGCACATATACCATCTTTTGTAAAAAGTTTTTTGTAAAGTTATCAGAAAATCCAAAAAGTTCATTAACACTTTTCCTAAAGTGTTAACAACACCAAAAATATTTTCATTCTTTGTTTTTATAGCATGTTTTTCAAAAATCCAAAAAAAAAAAAAAATCCATCATTTATCTTCAAATCTGTTTAATTCTCCATTCCTTATCCTCTATAACCGTTTAATTTTTCATCTCTTATCCCTCTTAACCGTTTAATTCTTTATGTCATGGTTTTCGACATGTTCCTGGTGTGGAGGTCCATTTAACGGTGGAAATTGTCGGCGATGTACCAATGTGAGTTTCGGAGACAAGTTTGTCGGTAATCCCGATCCCATTTCAAATAATGAAACACCCGATTTTTCCTACCTACCTCCACACCCCAATACTGAATCCTACTCATGCGAGTTTTGTGGGAATGATTCTCATTACGATTTTGATTGTCCACCACGGGTCCCGCTTGTCTATGAGCTAGAACCATGTTACAATCAGAACTTTGGTGAAAGTTATTTTCCCAATTATCTCTGTTGTGAGAATGCGGGGGTCCTCATGCGACTTTTGAATGTCAACCGATGAATCAAAATTTTCACAATTCCAATTCTCCGGTTTGACAATTTCCAACCCCCATATTCCATCGGTCATCGACTTAGAGCCTTCACAGCATTTCAATGATTACGAGGAGTGTAATCTTCCACAAAGTTCGAAGAAATACGCATTGAAAGAAACTACAAATGAAAAGAATGGTGTGTAAGCTTCAGCAGATGAATATAAAAATCCGATATGATGACGATGATGATGAGGATACTATTCAAATGAGGGAATATTATGATTACAACGAGGAGAGTGCTATTCAATTGAACGATATTATTTCTCAACTCCCTCAGTCTATTGCTATCACACCTATCTTACCTATTATTGCTTCCAAAAACTCTCTCATAATGGAGGATGAGCATCTTGGCACATTGGAAACGGAATCGATCTAATGTTGAGAACTTTGCCCCAATCCCAAGTGAGTCTGAGGATATATCCGATAGTGATTGTGATTTGCCTTTTTGTGATTCTCTTGACATTTAAAGGGTTACTTCTAGGATTTTCTCAAATCCTCTTTTTGAATTTAATAATGACTACACTTTTGGGAAAGTAAATCCTCTTTTCGATGAAATGTGAGGCGATCACGAGAGACCATCACGGAAGTGGTGGAAATTGCTAGCTCTCGAGCACACCACTTGTCCACCTCGTATTCTAACTTATCTCTGCCATCATGTGATGACAATTCTATCCTCACTGATGAGATTCATGATCCAAAAATCATGAATTCCCTTCGATAATGAGGAGTTAATCATGATTTTTATCATGATTTTCTTTCTTTTCTTCACATATGGTGTGACTTCTTGTTCCCTTTTCTCCTTCGGGAATGAGGACACTATTTTGATCGGCATTTTCATTTATCATTTTTGAGCCGGTTCTATCTATATCTCATCGAAGTGGAACTTTCAACACATTCAATGTTTATCCAAACCATTTGAATGAAAGTCCGATGGTGATTGTCTCTTCCACTTACTTCCCCATGAACAAATGAATTCGGGGTCGAGTCAAGCTAGGGACTCGGGAATCAAAAACAGTAGCATGCCATATGGGTTTTCACCCATATTTCACCTCTTCTTTCTCTGTTCTACCACCTTAGTGTGGGGGTGATGCCCCACATGTTATATATATATATATATCTCTAAAAAAAAAAAAAAAAAAAATCTTTCAAAATAATGGCCGTAGTATTTCCCTTTTACGTTCTATGTTTTGGCATAACCGGGGTACTTTGAATATTGAGGGCAATATTCATTTCTAGTGTGGGGAATTCTCCGCGAATTTTATCATGTAATTATACCTTAATTCCCCATTTTGGCCAAAATTTGTTTTTGGAGTAAGTGTTTTGCACTTACTCAATTGGTTATCAGTCCGCCTTGTCTAATAAACAAAAGGATTGGCTAATCGAGGAACAACGGCTCTTGGTAAAGATATCTCAAAACGGTGATGACTTGCAATTTGCCCAAAATTGTATGGTATTCTGCTCACCATATCCTTAAAAGTGAAGAGTTGGCTAGCCCGCAAGTTTATGGCTTGTGGTAAAGGCGGTGGAAAAACCATAATTGGTAATCAGCTCACCAAAGATAATTCTGATAATTTATCTAAGAGTTGGCTAGTCGAAAGCGGCTTCGGTAAAGACAAATCAAATCCGTTCTGACTTATGATTTGCTCAAAACCATTTGGTTATCGTTGTACCAAGGTTCTTACTTGAATCAAAACAATTGGCTACTCAAGAAGTGATGGCTTTTGGTAAAGAGATGAAATCCATTAAATTTTCTCAAATCATTGCTAGGGACTAGCAATATCTTGAATGGGGATTGATGAGTGTCAAATACTCATCATTTTTGTACTATCTATTTGCAAAAACATCTGAAAACACTTCAGATGCATCAAAATGATAAAAATATCACAAATAAGTGTTTTATGTGTTTTAAATGCAAAATATCAAAATCAGGATGAAAAAGCGTACCAGTTTGCATAATTGGCAGTTTTAGTCCCCCAAGTTTCAAAAGTTGTCAAAATCAGTCCACTGTAATTCAAAAACTTGTAAAATATCATTTAAGGTCCATGAGATTCAAAAGTTGTCAAAATAAACCCTTTAAAGTTTAAAATTTACAAAATGACAACTTTAGTCCCTAAAAGTTTGAAAAATGTCAAAAATAGTCCTTGGTGAATTTAAAAGTGAAAATTATCAAATATTAACCTTGTACTATTCATAAATGACAAAATTGGTCCTTATGGTAAACTTTGGAAAAATTACATGTTTGGTCCCTCAAGTTACAAACTTGACAGTTTTGGTCCTTGGAATTATAAAAAATGAAATTTTATGCAATATTGGCCCTTGTACTATTCACATGTTACAAGTTTAACCCTTGTGATGACTTTAGATGATTCTGAGTTCAGTCCTTTCATTTCTGTGAAATTTACATAAGTGGTCCTTGTGTATTAAATAAATAACCAGGACCCTTTGTTATTTAACCCAAGTCAAAACAAACCCTGGCCCAAAATGCAAACCAAGCCCACCCCTTTGTTAAATAAATAAACAGACCAAACTACTGTCTCTTCTTCCTTCTCCTCCACCTTTACACACTTAAAACACCACCTCACCATCTCAGAGCTCACCCCCTACTTTCTGACCACTTTCCACCACTTCTTCCATTAGACACACCACCATAAATGCCCTTCACACCCTGTTCCCCCAAATGCCACTTGAGTCAAAACCAGCCACATGGTATTGCTCAAAACTTCCCAAGTTGGCTAAAAATATAAAAATGTCTCATTTGTCTTCCGATACTCCCAATCTTTAATTAGACTCAAACCACCACAAATCCACATGTAAGTTTGGCGTAAAATTTCATTTAGATGGTTGGGATGAGTTTGATAGATCAATGGTCAAAAATGTATGTGGAAAAGGAAGAAGGCGGAAAAACAATTGGGTCATCTATAAAGAAGAAAGAAAATGAGGAATAAGAGGGCACAATTTTTAGACCATTAGTAGTGTAATTCATGTTATGTTTTAAGTTTTATGTAAAACAATTTATGGGTTTTATGTTTTTTGTATTGAATAAACCTTATTAGTCATAATTAAAGTGTTTTTATCCATTAATTTCATGTTTTTACTTGCTTTTAGCTTTTTTCAACATGTTAGTGGTTAATACTATGTTTTAAGCTATCAACTTTGTTCTATTAAGCTTGTTTTTAACTATTAAGGCCATTGTAAGTGTTTTGGAGAAGTTTATGCCTTGAATGCAAGTTTAGAGACGAGTGAAATAAAGTCAGGAGCAGTGCCAATTAAGCTAGTTTGGAGTTTGGCTGTGTGGATAGTTCATTACGGGTTATATAGCTTGTTTTGAACAAGCTAGGAAAGGTTCTAGTCCTTTAATGTGATCTATAAGCCGAAAGGTTGTAAGACGACTTTCAATTTTTAATTTCTTGTTACTGTAGCAGTGCTTAATTATAGCTTATTTTAGTTATTTTGTGCTTAATATTAGTTTGTGACTATATTTTATCGATTTACTCTACTTCTTAAGTTGCTTGTTTTATTTCCTTCAAAAAACTCTAAAAAAGTCCAAAAATAGCAAAATCTAGATTAGCTTATTAATTGCTTATTTTGTTCTAAAATATGTTTATTTAATGTCATTATAAGTTGTTTAGTCAATATTGAAAAGAAATTGTGGTTTGAATTGGCGGGCGCCCTAAATTGTTGACCACTGGCGGGAGTTTCCATTCAATCAGAGTCACGGATGTGAACCTCTCATAAATGTTCTCGACAGTTGCTAAGATCATGAAGGACTCGATATGAACCACTGTTGATCTTATTAGTTGATCATCAAGTGATTAAATGTCAAGTGTTCCTAAGAGATCTTTTGATGAATCTCGTGGCTCTAGACTCAATAGTGCGTTTTGGTTTTCTGGAGCGGAGACTAGGGAGAGGTCTCCTTTAATGGCAATCTCTAGGAAAGCCGATAGTTTACTTAGGGTTCCTGTGAGAATGAAACAAGCTTCTGTTGAGAGAAACTTGAGTGGATAAGAAGGTTTAGTGCGTCCTTTGGGTCCATGGCGACTTTTAATCTTCAATACAGCGTCCTGAAGTGACAACCGGTAGCATATGAATTGAACCGATTGTGCGCCTCTAAGTTGAATAATCTTGAGGGCTATTTCTTTTCACCCTTTTCTTTGCATTTCTTTTTAATTCTTCAACTCCTTCTTTCTCCAGATTCTCATTTTATCCTTTTTACAATCATACCTAAGGACTTCTAAATACTAACTATTTGTAGTGTCCTTGGGTAGATCCCTCCGACTCTGGCGGATCATAGGACGGTTATTCTAACCTTAGTCACCTTATAACTCCATGACTAACCTATGTTTGCCATTAAAACCATTGTATGAAAAAATGTCTCTCAAAGTGTTTGTGAATGAAAAACATTTTAGTACCCTTTGTTGAGATAAGATTATGCATAAATACTCCCCCTCCACATGTGCTTAAGAGTTTTAACGGTTAAAATGCCGAGAGAGGAAAGAAGCGCACCTTTTGAATTGATCACTTGAAGATAGACAATCATGAGACACGGTTACGTTGCATAGTTAAAGTTACATTGTCGACTTTTAGGTGACAACTTGCTCTAATAACTACCTTGAAGGTGTAGACAAACCTTGGAAGGTTGTCAAACCCGTCGGAGTTCATGTCTATCAAAAGTTTCTCGAATGGTACATTCTACTCAGACAAGTCCTTTGCGACACGTTTACATCACTAGCGAACTAGCTTGAAGTTATTACCGTCGGGACAAGTCTTTTAGTTACTAACAGTTAAGTATCGTCAATTAGTAGGTTAAGTACGAGGTACCAGATTCATTTGCATTTTGTACAACATATTTCTTATCACACAATTTTCTCCCCTCAAAAATGGCATATTAAAGTGTCATTTTGAAGCGTTTGAGAATAAATATGACCATTTAAATGTTCGGGAAGAATGACCACTGTGAACAATTTGTGAACAAAGTTTCAAATACTCCCCTCAACAAGTGATATAAACGGTTGAGGTTTTGAAAGTCTTAAGGGAAAGTACTTGTTCTTTTGAGCAAAACCTTGAAAAGTGAAAGGTTTGAAGGTTTTACTCAAAAGTAAGAAGCTTTGCTCCTTTTATAAGGATTGTGGCATTACCCGCGGTCCTTTCTTGACAATTACGGGTTGTACAGCATTGTTATGTGCAAGCCATAGACATATTTAATCATACATCCAAAATTATGAAGAAAACAATTCAAGGGGTACGGGAGTGCGATGATGTTCCCAGTGCGCGAGGCGTTGAAAGGTGATTCCTGGGTGGACCACCAACATAGCTCTCAATGCGTGCGAGCTGATCCCGTCGAACAACGTTCATCAATCATGGTGATGATCCTTCTCATCCCTCCTTTCGAGAATTCCGGCGTTCTGAGATCCCACTTTGGTATATCCTTCAACTGTATGCTAATCCGTCCCTAACCGGCTTCAAAGTATGATCCCGAATTTAGAAGATCACTACTGCGCCATTAAGCGGTTTCTTTGAAGTTCACTTGGTAAACAACTCCGAAAGGTTTCTTGATGGCGTATATTGAGGTAGGCTGATTGAGATCGGGAAGAGTAAGCATTGGAGGAGTGAGGTTGACAGCGTCGATAAGATTCAACGACCATCGGATATCTTCAACACGTTCTTTGATCACAATCGTCTAATGAAGATGAGGCCGACTTGATAAATTCACGTTGAACTTCGGTCGAGAATTGTCTCATACGACCATACCTTGGCAAGGTACATGTCTTCGATGTCGTTGAGGACAAGTTCTCAAAGTCGACCTCGGAGAATCCATAGTTCTGTTCATCTTGTCGTTTGACTATGATATTCTTTAAGAATGAATAGTCCCAATTAGACTTGAGATCAATGTGTTTGATGGCCACGATGTCCTTAGAACTATACCTGCATGTTGAGACTTAGAACCGGGCGGCTTACGTAGTAGATTCTTGGCGTTGAGGGCCAATGATGAATCCCATACAATGCATCTTGGTATGCTTGCGTTGTCGAGAAAACAAGTGATTTGCACGTTCCTCGATAGCTATGCGGTTTGAGTAAATAGCCGCTGGGAATGGAAGAGTCAATGATGTAGCGTATTTTCGCGAACCATCGCTACCGTGTAAGAAGAAAATCAGGTCTCTTAAAAGTATGGAAGGGAATCCGTGGTTTGTCTGTTTGGCCAATGGTCGGTAGAGGTTTGGTCCAATCGGTGTAGTATGGAGGGTTGTCCCTTTGTGTGAAGTCAATGTTTGCTTCGGGATTGAGCCAATCCATGTCGTTAGACATAGCTCGAGCGATGTTCTCAAGATGATATTCGACCTCGGCGGCTTCGGCTGTCTTTAAGAAGTTGGAATGCATCATTCTTGATCGCTTCAATTCAGTTTCATTTTCTTCACATGGAACTTTTCTTGAAAAGTTTTGCGTGCTCCAATGTAGAACCGTCTACCAATTCTTGACCTTCATCGGGGTAGGGAGTTTGATTGACAAGTGTGGAGAACCATTCAAACTCTTCGGTTTTATCGTCATCTAGCCATGAGACAACTCGGTGAGTCGTCTTCTTCTTCTTTTGGAAGGCCTTGATGATGATCTTGGTTTACGCACTTGTTTGGGTGAGGTGGGTTGTTGTGGGGGCTCAAGGACCTCTTCATCGTCACCACCCGTATACTCAAAGTAATCACTGTTTTATGAGTCGGGGGTGGTAACTTCGGAATCGTCGAGGTTTATCATTAGAAGACCGAGGTGGATGAGACATTTGTTGAGAAGAAGTTCGTGGTGGAGGAGGTGGCATAGAGGTAGATTTACGGTTGCTTGGCGTTTAGGTGCGAGATTCCTTATCCTTATCATCGTCATCTCTTGGTCGTTTGGGTTGATCGGTTGACTCCTTGCATGATGATCTGAGTTGAAAATCAAGTAGATTTTCGAAAAATTTAGCTTCATCAGTAGCGTTCAGATCGCTTTGACATTTGTATCACAAGTTGAGCGATTAACTCAGTCACTTCTTTGGCCATTGTATTTTTAACCAATGCTACGATGTTAGGGTGAGTTATGCGGAAAATATTTCTCTAGTCACAGGGACGATGTCAGAAGAAACTTGTGAGTATGATCTCTTCTTTGGCATCTTTCCGGTTCCTTTAGGACTTTAGGAACGATATCCTGAAGGTACTTGTTAGTGTAACCTTCGATCATTTCGTTCGGTTCCTCTTTACGATGACTCTTCATGAACTTCTGAACAAATTCCCTTTCTTTCTCCATCTTGTCATGCTCGTCATACATATCTTTGTATGTGATAAACGGCAAAGAAATTTAGCTTTTGATAGCACGTTTTCTTTTCGACTTGTTTGTGACTTTGTGAATTCGTTTATGAGCTTAAGAAATCCAAGATCGAGGTGGTTTCTTCACAGATTTGGATGATGATTTTGTTGATCTTTTGATGGTGGTGGTGATGAAGTGAGATGATGAATCGATGATGAGGAGACATGAGGGAGATTCATCCTTAGGAGGTTTTTGGAGGTTTCTCCTTTGGTATGTTGGATTTCTCTAGAAGAAACTTAGTATAATCTTCTTCGTCATCCTTAGACTTTTCTTTCCTCGAGGTTCTGGTTTTCAAAATCATACTCAATAGTTAAGTCGGTGACTCAATGAGGTATTTGTTGTTGCACAAGAGTGGTGGCACGGATCCTTATCGGGTTGATTAACATCGGGACACAGGTGAGAGTGGACTGACACCCTTTCGATCCTCTGGGCCACCCATTTGATCTTTAGCAAATTCTTGACTTTTGAATTTGTCTAACTATTTGAAACTTCTTCTGTATGATTGATCAATTTCTCTTCTTCTTCTTGAGCTTTCATCATGAGACTCAAATGAAGGAGTCTTTCCTTTTCCATGTTCGGCTATTGGACTTGTAGATTTAGTTCTTTGGAGGAGGGGTGCGGTCAGAGATTGAGGTAATCTCTTCATCAATGTGCCGGTACCTTGAGCTTTAGATCCACAAGCTTTCTTTGCGGTTTGGGTTTGGGAATTGGGATGGGGCGACTTCCTTAGATGGAACAATCCTCTTTGAAGGAGGGTTCCTCTTGGGGAACTTCCTTTGACTCACGGTACTTGGCGTACTTCCTGCACTTCCTCTTTTGGTTCTCCTTACGGGTGTTCCAGAAGATTTTTCGTCGAGATGACCAACTTTGCCTTGTCCTTTGCTTCCGGATACCTTTTATGCGTTTCAAGCTTTCGACATCTTGATTAGAAGGAAATCATTGGCACTTGTGTTTCTTTGTAGGCGTTTCCTTGATTCTACGGCGAGATAGAATGGGTTCCATCAACATGTCGTGATTGTTGGGGTCATTGAGCCTCTTGGGAATGTCGGGATGAAGTCCAAGTGCTCTCTGGATCAACAATTTAGTATATCTGATGTAGGGAATCTTTGAGCCAAGTTTGTTGAGAAATGACATCATGTCATCCCAAATCGAGCCGATAGCGATGTGTTCCTTGTTGACCAATGCCCAGAATATTTGCAGTTCTATGAGCTTAGGGTGCTCATAGCGTTATATCGCGACGAAGCAGACTTGGTGATGATCATGTAGAGTGTTCTCCGGGGTTGAGGAATACTCTTAAGCTCTACGTGAGAGTGCTTGGTGATTACTCCTGTAGCCTCGTCATAACCGATATTGATTAAGAATTGGAGAGTGAGCTCTTGGCCGGGTGTGGCATATAGTTTGGTTGGATCGACATGGGGAATTAGGAGAACGGCTCTTAAGTGCGCGGTGTAATGGTGACTTGTTTGTGATTGAGTCACCGTCCGCGGCGGTTTGTCCTTTGACCCTTTCCATAGTGTTCGGAAGCTGTTGGATGTAGATCTCGAGGAGCGTTGCGAGTGTGAAAGCATGTTACGTCACGGATGAGTCCTCGAATGTCAATAGCAATTAAACATGAAGATTTAGAGCAAGTGAGGTTGTCAAAGTCAACACGGAGATTATTCTTTCCTATCTTCATTGGATAGCCATGAGGATAGATATCGGCAATGGAGAGAACTTCAGGTGCATCCACATTCATTTGTTGACCATGTCGTGATGCGAAATAACATTAGCCAAAAGAACCAACATATCGAAAGACATAATGTTAGTCAACGAAGGTCTTATTGTCTAGTTATTGAATATGCGTGTCAATGATTATTCTGAGTCCTAAGTCACTTGTATGTTCAATAGTCAATGATGTCGTGAAATGTTTGGTGAGTTAGTTAACTTTAAGTTTTAAAGTTTATTTTATCACTTATTGTTCACAACATATCAAACGATTTAAGTTTATTAGTGACATTTTAGGATTAGTGATGATATGATTAGTTTATTTACAAGTTTGTACAAGTAACAATTCATCATGAAGGTCAATCGAGGTTAAGCGTAGTATTGGCAAAGATATGCGTGAGATAGGAATGATATATGCTTGGCGTAAACTTACGCGTAGAATCTAACTACGGCGTAAAGTGCAGCGTAGGAAAAGGAGACCTTATGCGTAGAGCTTATGCGTAGGCATATATTAACCTTCCGCGTAAGGCTACTCGTAAGTTGACCTTATCGCGTAGAGGTTCTTGTTTACGCATATCCTTCACGGGATCTGCGTAGTCCATTGTAGAACCTTACGCGTAGGCTTATGCGTAGGATTATTCTTACAGCGTAACATAACTACGGCGTAGGGTAATCCTTATCGTAGATAACAAATGACCTTGATTACGAATTCTAAGTGTAGCAAGCACGAAATAAAACATCATATCATCAAAGTTAAACACATATCATTCATTTTATCAACAAAACATGGTATGAATCATTTATGCGCGTTATGTAGCGTGAAAGTCATATGCTAGCGTAGTCAAAACCCTAAATCGGGTTATGAGCGTATGTTTTCTAGCCATAGGATTTGCACCAAACTTTTACGGTATGTTCAGAGATGTTGTGAGCTTATATACCAAGTATTAACATCTAATCATGGTGAATCAAAAATACCCAAACTTATGAACCTTAAACCCTAATTTCAAATTGATTACCAATTAGTGTATCGGTGGTTATAAACTTGGATATCATCAATTCATCATCATATGAAGCATAACCCAACAATCTTTTAACCAAAACACTTCACATTTGAAAATACAATTTGATCCGCATAAACCCTAATTTTCAAAATCAATCAATTCATGTGTAAGGGTAAGATTTGGGATAAAATGTGTATTATCAGATGTAAAGGAACAGTTTTGACACAATCTTTTAACCACAAACACATTCTTGATTTGTGTTCATACGCTTATGGCGTAGAACACTAAATCAAGATTATACATTTTTGACCGTTGGATTCACGTATGAAAATCAAAACCTATGTTTAAAACATGTTAAGATCATAAACCACTTACAAATGATGATCCAAAACACAGTTTCTTGAATGAATTCTTAGTAGGATATGTTTTTAGGTTTTGGTAATAAATGTGAAGAGTTAAGTTAGGTGGGGTAGAGTTTTATTTAAAATAACTTTAAGGTTTTTGGCAGTTTTGGTCCCTCCACCTTTTCCATTTTCATACAAAGCCTTTTAACTTCCATTTTGGTTACCAAATGAAGATTTTAGAAAGAAACTTGACACTCCCCTCGACTTGAGAAAAATAATGAAAGGTTATTAATTTAAGTCCGAGGAGTGTCTTTGAACCGGAAAATGTACCACCATTTGTAAAAGAATCAAGAGATATGATAACATGCAAGTACAGATGTTTTGAAGCGGTTAAGATTATTTTCTCCACCTCAACACTTGATCGGAAAAATACTGAATTTTGAAAGATTAAAGTGTTGGCGGAAAAATGTTACTTGCAATGTTGAAAGAAATATAGATTAGAAGAATATTTTTGTTGTTTTATCGGGTTTTATAATTTTGTATTTTGTTTTTGAAAAATTATTTACAAAATAGAATTTGGTGTTTGACAGGTTTTTAAGACTGTTTTAGGAGATCATCCAATTCCTCTTGAGTCAAACACCTCATACCAATCCGGTGGACCAACTCATTAAACCTAGCGGGAGGCAAGGCTTTGGTGAGAAGATGCCAATTGGTATTCAGTACCCAAAATATAATTCAACGTACCACGTTCCGTGATCCTTGATGAAATGATATCGAAGATCGATGTGCTTTGATTTGAGTCTTTGGCTGAGTTGCGCGAGATTGCAATGCACTCCGATTGTCGCAATACATCGGGATTACGTCAAATCACGTAACCATAGTCTTAGAGTTGTGTTCTCATCCATATGACTTGAGCACAACATGCGGACATGGCTACATATTACGCCGGTTGATGACGGCGATGTACAATCCTGCTTCTTCGATTGCCATGACACGGTTTATCACCAGAAATTGTAAAGCTCACGAAGTGCTTTTCGTGAGTCTAAGCATCTGCGTGGTCGGCGTCTGAAAAGCGATTAGTTCAAAACCGAATCCCGGATACGGATCCCCAAGTTAATGGTTCCCTTTATGTATCGGAGGATTCTTTTAGCCTCGAGAGGTGGGTTTGATTGGTCGCGACGATACGGGAGCATAGATAAGCGGCAAAGACAATATCAGTCTGCTAGGCTGTTAGATACATAAGAGACCCAATAATACTACGGTATTTTGTAGGGTCCACCAATTTCCCATGTAAATCAGCGTCTAGCTTCTTGGTATGAGCCATTGGTGTGGCATAGGTGTCTGAGGTTTTCATTCCAAATTTGTTTAACAATTCAAGGGCATATTGGACTGACTCAAGAAAATACCACGGGGTGATTGATGAACTTGCAGTCTGAGAAAGAATGTAAGTTCACCCATCATGGACATTTCAAAATTTTTCTTCATTAGTTTTGCAAAAGCGATTGAAAACTTTTATGTGTAGACCCAAAAATGATGTCATCCACGTAAATTTGAACAATTAAGATATGTTCCCGTGATATTGTATAAAAAGAGTTGGGTCAACCGAACCTTTGGTGAAATTATTAGCAATGAGGAAAGATGATAGCTTATCGTACCATGCAGGAGCTTGTTTGAGACCATCTGAGCTTTGTTCAGTTTGTAGACATGATTCGGAAACTTCGGGATCAAGCGAATCCATCGGTTGGTGACATAAACCGTTTCTTTAAGTTGTCCATTGAGAAGCGGTTTTGACATCCATCGATAGACCGTCATATTCATATGAGCGCGAACGCTAGAAATATCGAGCGACCTCAAGGCGAGCAGCAGACAAAAGATTCTTCAAAGTCTATTCCCTCTTCACGGCGATAACCCTTAGCCACCGGGCGTGACTTATTTTGGATAACATTTCCCTTGACATCAATTTGTTTTCCAAATCCATTTTAGACCAATGGCGTAGACTCCTGTTGGTCTTTCAACCAGTGCCCATACTTCAAGGCGTTTGAATTGGTTGAGTTCTTCTTGCATGGATTCAATCCGGTTGTCTTTTGTCATTGCGTCTTTGATGTTTTAGGTTGAGATTGGCGACGGTGAGTGCATAAATGCAATGTTCACCGTCTGAGTGAAGGCGTTGTCTCGTAACGGCCGGTTGATTCGGGTTGCCAATAATGTTTTCGAGAGGATGGTCTTTCGTCCATCTATGTGTGGAGGGTTGATGTTGGTATACATTGTGCGGTCGAGGATTCAAATGGTTTGTTGAAGATTCCGCGACATCGGTGCAGCGATCTCATTAGCAAGCGGGTTGAAGAGCGCATTTGGATCAAAATCTGCGGTGGGGGTATTTCATTGAGAATATCATCAGCTTTGGTTCATCATTGTTGGAAGCGGTGTGTTCAAGCTGTTGTGTTGGAGTCAAGCTGGTGTAGGTGCATCTTCAACGGTAGTTGTTGTAGCAGGTGTATCGGTATAGGAATATTATCGGGTTGTGCGTGAGCTTGGAAACGGATACACACGGAGCACGTTCATCAATATCGTCACCGAGCAATGAGGGCAAATAACCTTTCCATTTGTTGACGAGTAAGGGGGGCTTTCTTCGGTGATGATGGGGTTTGAGGGAAGTTTAAGCGGTTGTGACCGGGTTCTAAGGTGTTATACTCGAAGCCATTTTGTAAGTTCATCGAAATGAGCATGAATCGTTTCCATCACCTGTTTTGTACGGCGATTCGGATTCGGAAACCTTTGGAATTATCACGATATCCGATAAAGACTCCAATGTCAGCTTTGGCTTTGAGCTTTCCAAAGTCATCACGATCATTATTAGGATAGCAAAGAGATCCAAATACATGAAAGTGTTTTAGATTCGGTTTTACTGTATGGACAAGCTCGAAAGGTGTTTTGTTGTGGCGTTTGGTGATCATAGAGCGGTTTTGAGTATAGCATGCAGTATGATACGACTTACGCCCATAAGTAATCTGGAAGTTTAGCATTGATTAACATTGTTCTTGCGGCTTCCACTAGCGTTGGTTTAGATCTTTCAACAACTCCGTTTTGTTCGGTGTATGCGTGCAATAGATGTTTGATGCTGAATTCCCACTTTCTCATAGAATTCACGAAGGGTTTGTTAACAAATTCAGTTCCTTTATGCATTACGATGATTACGGCGGTGTTTGTGAACTTGTATTTTGTGAGAAAGGTGGTGATCATTTGTGGAGCTTGGTCTTTGCTTCGAAGAAAGTAGACCCAAGTCCATCGTGAGTAGTCATCAACAATTACTAAGATGTAGCGTTTGCCATTGATCGTTTGCAGCGCTCGGGCCACACAAATCCATGTGAAGAAGATGAAGCACATCTTGAGAGCTGTGTTCCACCTTTGAAGGAAAATGAGCACGAGTGCTTTTCCCTTGTTCAGGTGAGCAAAGGTGATCTTTAGAATAACGGAATCGTGGGAGTCCTTCAACTAGTTTGTGTCGAGCAAGGTTGGTGATGGTTTGAAAGTTTAGATGTGAGAGACGGCGGTGCCATAGCCAGGATTTTGTTGATGTTGCCTTAGAAAGTAAGCAAATGGGAGAGGAAGCAACCATGTCTTGCATAGAGATAGTGTAGAGACTAGAATTACGCGAGCGAGACATAAGGTCATTTCCTTGTAGATCACGAATGAAACAAGTTTTCTCCATGAAAGCAACCTCCAAATCTCCATCACAAAATTGACCTCTTGAAAGCAGTTGTGACCGAGGCCTTTCACATAGTAAACCCTGCTGATTTCGATGTTCCCATTGACATAATCTCCGTAGCCCATGATAGGCTGCAAGTGATCATTCGAACGCGGTGCCAATGAACTTTGCAATAAAGTTTGATACGATTTAAGATTGCTGTCATGTGTCGGGAACATCCGCTATCAACAATCAGAGAATGATGTATCACACGCATTACACACAGACGACGGATGGAATAGAAGTAGATGTGGAATCCGAAATGTTAGAGGGTTCCATAGCAGTTATAGTAGATATACACATCAATAGCTTTAGGTATCCACTTAAATCCTAGTGTGTTATATATCCATTTCGGCCATCTATAACTACTCTTTGCTTTAGTCTTAGTGAATTCACTAGGTGGTACTACATTCCTAGGAGGTGGCTGGAGCTCTGAGGGGCAGCAATGCGTTTCTTAGAATCTAAAGATGGCGGTCTACCAAGAACAGACTTAGAAAGATTAGTGGGCCTAGAGGTATTCCGGTTCTTAGGATTCCTTAAGCGAGATTGATAGCTTTAGCAACACATTTATCATGGCAATGAGAATTCATACTTTTACCACAAATAACACAAGGTGCATCGGACTGAATATCAAAAGTACTTAACGGTTTAGCATTCGTTACATCACTATTTCTATTACATTTGCGGGCCTTAATATCTATAGTGGATGCAACGTGAGTCTTATTCATAGTCCTAGGGTGTTCTTCTACTTTAGCATTCTTGATTGATCTTTTCTTAGGTGCAACTTCCTATTCTTGATTGAGTGCTCTTAGAACGTGAAGTGGGGACGTTTGGAAAAGGCTCAACTATTCTGTTTGATAGAAAGGAAGCCGCGTTAGCTACTTGTGCTTTGGCAGTAGAGATTCTAGGTGCATGAGTACTAAGTGTTACGGGGCTAATCTCTTAATGATTGTTGGTGGAAGTTGTTCATACTTTCCTAACATTCCTCTTAACTTGATGATAGTGTGAATCAGATCTTGATTTTCAGACCGAACATTTCGAGCAAAATGCATAACTTCTTTAGTGTGTGCAAGATAATGATCAAGTTCATTTGATGCTTCATCACGAGTCTTTTTGAGTAAATCAAATATGACACCATATTCCTTTTTAACTTTTACAAGTTCTTGTTCATATTTTGAGATTTGACACTTAAAAGACACGTTTTGATCATCGAGTTGCTCAATTTTAGAATCGGAAGATTTTGCACTTGCATAGCTGGTTGATTTTGTGTTGAAAAACAAGTTGTTGATCATGAATATCTTTTTGACACCAATTAAGGCGGCGTATTGCATTTGAAAGTTCGTTTGACAATCGTTTGTTTTCAACTTTTAAGGACTCGATCTGAAGCACATTATCGGTGTTCTCAACATTTACCACGAAACAACGATATCGGCAGAGATATAATCAAATGCATATGACAACGAATTCAATAACACAACATTTTGAACATCCGCCCAGATAACATCTTCCAAGAGTCGATCAACATCTTTTCTCAAGAGTTTCTTTTTACGTTTAGTGTTAGAAATAGATGTTTACTTTTTCTCAGCGTTTTTCATGACCCCAAGTTCCTTATGAAAATCCTTTTCCCGGGCAATTGCACAACTTTTCAAGTTTTTAACATTAGGTAAAAGATTTTTCGGAAAAATGTCTCTTTGTTCTCGCGCCAGAGGCGATTGAAAATGTTCAACTTTGATTTGGTCGATATTCTATCTCATGTTGTAAAATTTTGAGGCCATGAAAATGTCAAAATATCGAAGAATTTTTCGATTTTCGGGTTGTGAGTTTACTTCACTAATGGAAGGTAAAGGACCATAAGTTTGTGCAAAGTCGGTTTTGGGATTAACAATAGAAGACTCAGGTGTTTTGATGATAACCCTTGGTGTGTTAGAAGAATCCGTTGGTGTGGCGAAAGTGACCGGTTTTGAATAATTAAAAGGTTTGTTGTAAACAACAGGTTTTAATTTTGATCGACTCTCGTCTTACGCATCTAATTCCTCTTGGCGATGATATTCAACAACATTCATATGAAATTATCAATTTTATATTGTGCCTTTGGAAACTTGGATTTGGTTTGAATGTATTGGTTGAAAGCTTAGGTTTGTAATCAGCAAGATTCGGTCCATATCCATTTGGATTTGGTTTTAAAGTAAACTTTTCAATGGCTGTGACCGACTCGCCATGTTTGTAAACAGTTTTAAACTCTTTAAGTTTGTTTTGCAAGCCGATGATTTCTTCAAGATGATCATCTATTCGTTTAGTTGAATGCTTTTGTATGCAGAGAAGCTGTTTTTGACAAGTTAACAACTTCGGCCTTAGCTTTTTGATTTTCCAAGGTGAGGCGTTAATTTGCTTTTTATGTTCATGTTTGAGATTGTTCTATTTAGGACAACAAAGCATTCTTCAAAGCGGCTAGATCACGCATCTGTCGTTCTAAATATTTTTCGTTTTGATAAGATTTGGCAAAGGCGGCTTCAAAACCGTTTTCACGTTTTTTCTTGAGTTTTGAAAAAGTTGAGTTGCTTTTGTAAACATTCAAAATCCTTTGTTAACAGTGCATTTTTACTTTTCAAGTCTGATTAATGCAACACATTCTTCCACTATGGTTTTGTTGGTCTTGTATTAAGCGAGCAAATCGGATGAGGCAAAGTTTCATCGTGTTCAACGTGAGTCACAACATGATCATTATTTAGATCCTCAAGTATAACCACGAAGTCAATTTGATTATCAAGGGAAACCGTTTGGTCATCTTGATCGTCAAATATAACTACTGGGTCTAGTTGAATCGTCGAATGAGATGTGGATGACTCATTTTGAACATTCGAGCCTTGCGGATCTGGATGTTGGCGGAGATATGGATCGAGATAAATATGGTTTGTTGGGTGCACGAGACAAGCCATCGGTGTCATCTACTGGGCTGTGTCACTCATGTGTAATGCCTCGCATATTAGCCATCAACATAACTGGTGCATTGGCACGCAAGTCCTCCATATCATCATCACGAGTCGCATTTGCCATAAAGCTCTGTTCTTTGTGCGTGAGAGTTCCACCAACTTCATCCTTAAGAGCCAAAAGAAGAGCCTCTTTGAAATAAGCACTGCCCTTAGTCCTTGGCTTTGGGCATGCATTAGCCAGTTGTCCCTTCTCATTGCAGTTGTAGCATCGAAGACCATTCAACCCATTTTGAGCATTTCCTGTTCCACCACTTGAGCTCGATTGTTATTCCTACCCACAGCATTAAACCCTTGACCACCGCCCATCGGCGACCATAACCGATTACGAACTTCAACTCGTCCATTGTTCACTTGCGGCTTGAGTCCTTGTATTAGATGAGGAGCGAATCGATTGTTGGATTTGTTGGTATAACAACTAAAGGCATTAGCAATCATAGCAAATCCTTGTTGCAATGCTTCGAACGGATCGGATTCCTCATTAGCTTCCTTGCGACAATGCTTGAGCATTGTTGTTGTATGGAACCAATTGAGTTTGTTGAGGTTGAGGTTGTGAAGGATGTGTGTGATTGTAGCATTTGGTTGAGTTCTTTGGTTGAGGAGAATAACGGTTTTGAGCATATAAGGCAAGTTGTTGATTTTCCGGATGTGTTGGTGGAGCAATTTGAGCACGGAGAATCCTTTCGCGATCAACTTCCTTTTCATGAGGTTTCAAGTAATCGTACAACAATCCGTAGGTAGATGATGCATGTTCTTAAACTTGGCGGAGAAAAATGACATACTTCTCCCATTGGACCAAGACTACTCAGGAACTTAGTATTCTCTGCAATTCTTGGCATGATGATGTTGTGTTTATCCAAATCATTGATGATGTCTGAAAATCTATGATGATAGGACTCTAGTGTCTCTCGAGGTTCAATCATGAAGTGTTCATAAGCCAAGTAAATTTTGGATTCCAAATCCTCGATTGAGTCTGAGATCCTTCCATAAGAAGGCGAATATGATCCCATTTTTTGTGCGTCTTTTGAGCATCAAAACTACGAAGAATTGGGTTTGGTAATCCTAAGAGGATGTATTCCATTGCAAGTTCATCGGCTTCATAGTGTAGAAGTTCTGTGGGATTTAAATCTGCAACTTGATAGCAATGTTGGTTTTTTCATCTCTTGGTGGAATGGCATTTGGATCTCCGGGTACAATGATAGTAGGCATCTCAAATGGACCTTCAAAGATAACCTTCTTTAAGAACTTTCCATGTGGCTTCTTTAGATCACAAAACCTAAAGAACCTTATCACCCATTGATCGTAGTTTCTGGAAGTGAGCATTGGAGGTCTATCAAGTGATCGACCTCATGAATTGATTGTTTCCTGCTTAAAGCTTCACACATCTTTGCAAACCAAGTGGGTTCCTTCATAGTGTTCCTTGATGGATGTTGATTGAATTCATTTGTGTGCGGTTGAACTTGAAGACTTGGTGGTGGTTGAACCATTTGAGGTTGTGGATTTGCGGCAAGTTGTGGAGTATGTTGTTGATTAAATTGTTGTTGATAAATTGCATGTTGTTGATTCCATTGCAGATGTTGTGGACTTAGTTGTTGTTGTCGTTGAGGATAAGTGTAAGGGAAATAGTTAGAGTATGGTGGTTGTGACATGTTGAAAAACTTGTGTGGTAAAATGGATCTTTGTAGTCGAATGAACCTTTGTTGATGAAGTGTCCTTAGGCGTAGAAAAGACAAGAACCAAGTAGCACTTATGCGTAAAAACACCAAAAGTTACGCGTAACAATGAGGAGTTACTCGTAGGTTTTAGCTTACGCGTAAGTAGGATAAAAGCACTAAAGTTATGCGTAGACAAAAGTTAGGCGTAGAAAGTTAGGCGTAGGATTACCTTATGCGTAGACCTAAGTTTGCGCGTAAAGTGAATCTTATCGTAGATTTCTCTGCGTAAGCTTATGCTTATGCGTAATTTTAGGGTTTTGCCCAAATGATCTTTTACACTTCACAGTGCAAAAGATATCCAAAGTCGACGTATTTTCAGGACTTATCCAAGTAAGAAAACGGAATAAACCGGAAAATGAAGATCAAACCAAGGAAAAAGTCTTAGCGTAATTTTAGGGTTTTGATACTGGCGTAATTACTCGTAATTTTGATTTTGCCCAAAGTTTTTTCTAAACCAGTTTTTGTGTGATGAAATAGCTTCAATAACACCAAAATAACACAAAAGTGTGAAACTTGATGATCCAAAGCACTTAAAGCAGGTTATGGCGTAGGAAATACACACCGCTACGAAAAACTAGTTCAAAAACAATGATCCCGCGCATAAAGTTTGAAACTTTTTGCCAAAAACAAGTATTTAAACACCTTAAAATGTTGAAAGTACAAGAATCTTGGATTAAAAAGTGTAAAAACAAGTTTTTAAAAGAGCTAAAAATCGTTATCCTTACGCGTAAGACCCAAACAAAAATCTTCAAAACAAAGCAGAGTTACACCCAACTATTTGGCGATTGATACCATTGTTAGGTCACTAGTTTTACAACACAAGTTATAGAGAAAGAGATAAGGCGATTGAACAAGTAAACAAGCACACATACACTATAAAATATAGTAGCGGTTAAGCGTAGGAATATGTGTGAAAAGAAAACTTGAACAACCAACCCTCAAGTGAGGGTTATTACATAGTTTATAGGCAGGAGCTAGGGCAACAATCCCTCTCCTTCCCTATTCCTTATTGGGCTTGGGCCTAAGCTTATGGGCCTTCTACATAAGCTTGACCTTAAACAAACATAAAGGCCATAATAAAGCTACCTATTACATATGAAATATAAATACTTGAAATACTGTTTAGGAGTGATTCCAACAAAGCTCCACAGATGATCATCACCTTTCTCACGAAAATACAAGTTCAGCTTTGAAACACTTCCGAACAATCGAGCGATTGAGCTGGCGAATTTGTTAACCAAACTCTTCGTGAATTTTAGCAGAAGGTGGGAATTCATTGCTCCAGAACATATTACGCACACGAGAACAAAGCGAGTTGTTGAAAGTAGAAACCGAACGTTAGTGGAAAATTTTACCCAAACAATGCTAATCAATATAAACTTCGGATTACTTATGGTAACATCTCTTTGCATGCTATACTCAAAGCAGGTCTATGATTACAAGCGTCACAACAAAACACCCTTTGAGCTTGTCCGGCGAGAAGAAGCGAATCTAAACACTTTCATGTATTTGGATCTGCTATCCGAATAATGATAAATTGATGACTTTGGAAAGCTTAAAGCGAAAGGCGACATTGGTCTTTATTGGATCTTGTGATAATTCTAAGGAACCTTCACGGAATGCGTTCTGAACAAAGGAGGTTATGGAAGCGATTCATGCTCATTTTGATGAACTTCACGGATATGGCTTCGAGTATTGACTTAGAACCGGTCAAAACCGCTTAAACCCTCAAAACCCTATCATCATTTGAAGACCTCAGCTTACCGTCAACAAATGGAAAGGTTATTTGCTCCTACATTTCAGTGGCGATATTGATGAGCGTGCTCAGGGTGTATCGCATTTCGTACTCAACTGATAATAGTCTTATACGTACACACTACAATAACTCGGTTGAAGAAGCACCACCGATTAACTCCAACACAAGTTGAACAAAGCGCTTCCAATAATGATGAATCGGTGATGATGTTAGGGAAGATGTACCCCCACTGCTGATTTTGATCCAATAGATTCTTTAACCCGTTTGCTAATGAAACTACTGCACTTGATGTAGCGGAATCATCAACAAGCCATTTGAATCCTCAAAATCTGCACAATGTATACCAACATCAACCCTCACACACGATGGACAAAGACCATCCTCGGAAAATGTTATTGGCAACCGAATCAACCGGTCGTTCGAGACAACGTCTTCATCTGAGATGGTGAACATTGCATTTATGCACTTTCAGCTGCACTTGATCGGGCCTAAAAACATTAAAAAGCATGACAAAAGATAACTGAAATCAAAGAAGAACTCAACCAATTCAAGCGTCTTGAAGTATGGGGCGGTTGAAAGACGAGGGTCTCGTCATTGGTCTCAAATGGATTTGGAAAAACAAATTGGATCTTGAAGGAAGCGTATCAAAGAAACAAGTCGCGTCTAGTTGCTAAGGGTTATCGTCGGGAAGAAGGAATAGACTTTGAAGAATATTTTTCTCCGTGCATTTCGTCTTGAGGTGGAGATATTTCTCGCGTTCGCGGCTCATATAGAATATGACGGTCTATCGGATGGATGTCAAAGCTGCGTTTCTTAATGGACAACAAAAGCGGTTTTATGTCAACCAACGGATGGACCGTTGATCACTGATTCCCGAACCATGTTCATGAACAAAGCTCATGTGGTCTCAACAAGCTCCTGGGCATGGTAGATAAGCTATCATCTTTCTTTCTAATAATTTCACCAAGGTTGGTTGACCCAACTCTTTTTATAATATCACGGGGCACATATCTTAATTGTTCAAATTACGTGGATGACATCATTTTTGGGTCTACACATTAAAAATTTTCAATCGCTTTTGCAAAACTAATGAAGAAAAATTTTGAAATGTCCATGATGGGTGAACTAGTTCTTTCTAGATTGCAAGTTCATCAATACCCGATGGTATTTTCTTAAGTCGATCCAAATATGCCTTGAATTGTTAAACAAATTTGGAATGAAAACACATGACACTTATGCCACACAATGGCTCAATACCAGCTAGGCGTTGATTTACATGGGAAATTAGTAGACCACCAAATAAACAGTATTGGGTCTCTCATATCGCGACTAGTAGACGATATTGTCTTTGCGTTTATCTATGCTCCGTTAGCGATCGCGACCAAAAGCTGAAACCCGCCTCTAGGGTTAAAGAATCTCCGATACATCAAGGGAACCATTAATTTGGGAATCGGTATCCGAAGTTAGGTTTTGAACTAATAAACTTTTGGGGCGGCCGACCGCGCGATGTTTAGATTCACGAAAAGTACTTGGGAGCACTACAATTTCTTGGTGATAAGCGGTGTCTTGGCAATCAAAGAAGCGAGGATTGTACATATTTGTCATCAACCGGCGAGAATATGTAGCGTCGGCGTGTTGTGCACAAGTCATCACGGATGAGAACACAACTTCAAAGACTATGGTTCATATTGTGAGAATCCCGATGTCTGCGACAATGGGTGCCATTGCGATTCGTTACCTTCGGTTCGACATGAAATCAAAGCACCGATCTTCGTTATCATTTCATCAAGGACCCGTGGAGCAGTGCAGTTGAATTATACTTCATTAGATGCAGAATACCAATTGGCAGATCTTCTCACCAAAGCCTTGCCTCACGCTAGGTTTAATGAGTTGGTCCACCGGATTGGTATGAGGTGTTTGACTCAGGAGGAATTGGATGAACTCCTAAAGCAGTCTTAAAAACCTGTCAAACACCAAAATCTCTTTTGTAAATAATTTTCAAAAACAAACTACAAAAATATAAAACCTGATAAAACAACAAAAATATTCTTCTATCTAATTTTCTTTCAACATGGCAAGTACATTTCTTCCATCAACACTATAATCTTTCAAAATTCAGTTTTTTCCGATCAAGTGTTGAGGGGGAGAAAATTAATACCAAACTGTTTCAAAAACATTAGGTGTACTTGCATATTATTCTATCACAGGGATTTCTTTTATCAATGGTAATTTTCTGGTTAAATAACACTCCTCGGACTAAAACTCATAACCTTTCATTATTTTCTTAAATTAGGGGGATTTGTCAAATTTCTTTCTTAAAATCTTTGTTTGATAACCAAACGGAAGTTAAATGGCTTTGTATGAAAATGGAAAAGGTGGAGGGACCAAGCGCCAAAAGTTTAAGTTATTTTAATAAAAACACTTTCCACCTAACTATTCCATCACATTTATTACTTACACCAAAAAAATCCTACGCCTAAGAATCGTTTGACAAATCCGTGTTTGGATCATCAATTTGTAAGTGATTTGTGTTTATAACAAGTTTTAACCATGGTTTTGAATTTGATGCAAATCCAGCGGCTAAAGCGTTATATATGTGTGATTATGTGTTCTATGCATAAGCGTATGAACACACAATCATTGGTGTGTGTTTGTGGTTGAAAAGAATGTGTCAAAACGTGTCTTTAACAACAATGATACTATTTTACCCTCAAAATCCACCCGAAACAATTGATGGTTCTTCAAAATTAGGGTTCTTAAATTCGATTTGGGTATTTTAAAATGTGAATGGTTTTGGTCAAATAGATTGTTGTGTGATGTTTTTATCATGTTGAATTAATGTTATCCGAGGCCATAACAACGAAACCTAATTAAGCGAATTAGAAATTAGGGTTTAATGTTCTTGAGTTTGTGTATTTTTGATTCACCACGAATTGGGTGTTAAAACTTGGTTATTAGACTCTCATAACATCTAAGACCTACCCGAAGCGTTTGGTGCATAACCTATGGATAGAAATCATAAGCGTAAGTCTTAAACTCTAGGGTTTTGACTTACAGTATGACTTTCTCGGCGTAAAATGTTTAAAAACCTTCATGCCATATCTGTTTTAGAATGAATATATGTGTTAAGATTGATGATATGATGATTTATTTGGCTTGCTACTGCGCAAAATTGAATCAAGGTCTTTGTTTCTCATAAGGATCACCTTCGCAGCGTGAAGCGGTTATCTTGTAAGAGAAATCCTCGCGTAACTATGCAGTAGGTTATACAATGGGACTACGCGTATCCTGTGAATGATATGGGTAAACAGTGACCTTTACGCATAAGGTCTACTCTTACGAGTAAGCCTTACGCATAAGGATATTATACGCCTACGCGTAAGCTCTACGCATAAGGTCCCCTTTTTCCTATGCGTAACATTTCTTACGCGTAAGTAAGGATCCTACACATAAGCTTGCGTCTACGCGTATACTTCTCCTGTTTACGCATAAGCTACTATTCCTATGCATAAGCCTTGGTCAAACCTTCGTTTTGAATTGTTACGCGTGCAAACTTCTAAATAATTGAATCATGACGTCACGAATCCAATAATGTCACTATAAGTGATAACATAAACTTTAAAACTTAAAGTTAACTAACTCACGGCGTTTCCGCGACATCATTGGACTATTAGACAAACAAGTGACTTGGTTCGTGCTAAATCATTAACCTTTGTACATTCAATAATTAGACAATAAAAGCTACGTTGACTAACATTATGTATTTCGATATGTTGGTTCTTTTGGCTAATGTTATTTCGGATCCGACATGGCGCACAAATGAATGTGGATGCACCAGAAGTTCTCACAATTGATGACATCTTCCCCAATGGATATCCTAGAAAGATTGGAAAGAACAACCTTAGGGTTGTCTTTGAAACCCTCACATGCTCGAAGTCTTCTCATTCTTTGCGGTGTATTCCCTACGAGAACATGCTCTACACTCTGCTCACCGTAGAAATCTACATTCAAATTAGAATTCAATGCGAGAGGATCACGGAGTCAAAGTCGCAGTGGCGGTGACACTTAATCACAAACAAGTCACTATCCTCCCTCTGATTCTGGTGTACTTATCATTCCGGACATGCGTGCCAACTGACTTCTTTGCCACACCTACTTTGAAGAGCGGTTATGAAATTCTGATTGATATTGGCTATGATGAAGCTTGAGGAATAATCACTAAGCACTCTCATGTGGAGCTTAAGAACATTCCTCAACCGTGGAGAACCCTCTACATCATCATTACCAAATCGGTCTGGGTGGTGATTGGTTATGAGCATCCCAAGCTCATGGAACTACAATCTTACGGTCATTAATCAATAAAGGACATCGAATGAAGCAGCTTTATGGGGAGACATGATGTCATTTCACAAGAAACTTGGCTCAAAGATTCCCTATGTCAGATACAAAGTTGTTGATCTGAGAGAGCACTTGGACTTCATCCCGATATTCCACGGAGGCTCAATGATCGGACAATCTGATATGTTGGTGAGCCTACCCTATCGGTCGAATCAAGGAATCGTCAACAAAGAAAGCGGTGTGGAGTGCTCCACGATCACCTTGACAAATGAAATCAAGAGCTTGAAACATACAAAATTATCAAGTAGCGATGCGATAAGGCAAAGTTGGTCATCTCGATGAAAACCTTACGGAACTCCTACCGAGGAGAACCCGAAGAGGAAGTCTTTGGAAGTCATTAAGCCGAGAAGTCAAAGGAAGGTCCCAAAGAAACCTACTCCAAGAAGAAAGTTCCCTCTCAGGAAGCTGCTCATATTCCTACACCACGAACAAAGAAAACTCTTTGGGCCGAAAGCTCTAAGATACACAATCAGGAGGAGGTCCACTACTCTGAAAGCTGCAAGGATGACACTCCATCAGTACCAAAACCTCCTAGTCCAATAGTGAACATGCAAAGGAAAGACTCACAGTACTTGTGCCATATGATGGCTTCGAGAAAGTGATGAAGAACAACTGGATAAATCATATAGGAAGAAGTTCAAATTCGTTCGACTTCAACACGTTGCACAACAATTTGCTCAAGAACAAATGGGTGGCCGGTCAAGTGGTGGAGCTCAACCTTCACCAGGTCGATGCGGTTAATCGACCCGATAGGGGATGCGGTGCCACCACTTTGGTACAACAACAAACCGTGTTGAAGACACTCTTGAGTATGATTTAGAGGAACGGTCTCGAAGTTAGAAGATAAAAGGCGATGAAGAAGCTGCGCCAAAGCGAAAGCGATGATCAAGCTAATGCGGACTTTGAAGAAGATGTTGAGTATGATAAGTTTCTTCTAGATAGTCCTGCGATCAAGGAAGAAACCTCTGAGCCACCAAAGGACCGGAGTCTCCTCCATCTCATCATCATGATTCGTCTTCTACCACCATCATCAAAGAAATCAACCAATAAACATCAAATCGGTAAAGAAGCCACCTCGATCTTGTTTCTCATTTCATAAAAGAATTGTGAATGCGGTTAAGCGGGTTAGAAAGATATGCTTTACAAAAGCTAAAATTTATTCTGACCGGTTCGATACCTTCATGATGAGAATGACAAGATGCAAGTTGAAAGGTAATACTGAAGCTTCAGGCGGGATGATCTACAAGGGAAAATGGGCGAGAATGATCAAAGGCTACACTCACAAGTACTTCGGATATCGTTCCTAAAGTCACAAAGGAGATGTTTAGAACAACTATATCGAATCTTATGCGGATAGCCAAGCAAACTATAAGATCAACACCTTAGTCACAATCAATCCATCTCATCCTATAGTTTTCTCGGATAATGAATTGGTGGCCAAGCTTGTCACACAAATGTCTAAACGATCAGGGACATTTACCGATGAAGGAAATTTGTTTCAAGCATTCTTTGGACTACCAACTCCAAGCATGCGTCGAGTGAAAGGTCTAAACGTCCTAGAGGCGATGAAGATAAGGATAGGGATAAGAATGATGAAGCTAAGCGACGAAGAAGTCACGGTGAATCATCTTCTATGCCACCACCTCCCCAGCGACCTCACCTTTCAACATAGGTCTCCTCCTCGTTCTTCTACATAGATAAACCTTAGGATTCTTACGAGATTGCCACCCTGACTCAGAAACCGGTGATCACTTTGAGTATCACGGTGGTGACGATGAGGAAGTCCGTGAGCTACACACCGCCTCTCGGGCAAAATCAGAAACGAGAACCCTCATCTAGGCCTAAACGAGAGAAAAAAGCCCCAAAGCGACGTCCTATCATGGCTAGATGAAGACACCACAAAGGAATTTGAATTGTTTTCTACACTTGTCAATTCCACTCCTACACGAAGAAGGTCAAGAGGTTCTGAGAAGGTAATACATTGAATGCTAAGATTATGCAAGAAAAGTTCCATGTGAAGAAGATGACGAAATCAGAGTTGAGGCGAATCAAGAATGAAGCTTTTCAACGTGGAAAAGATAGCTCGAGAAAGTGCCATCGAGTTCGAATATCACCTTGAAAACATTGCTCGAGCTATGTCTAACAACATGGATTGGCTCAACCCGAGAATCAAACATCGACTTCACCAAGCGGACAACCTCCATACTACAGATTGGTCAAAATCTCTACCAACAATTGGCCAACCAGATGAACCAAGGATTTCATTCCGATATTTCTTCAACAGAGACTTGGATTTTCTTCTACATGGTGGCGATGGTTCAAGGAAATACGCTACATCGTTGACACTTCCATTCCATGACTATATACTCGAACTGCATAGCCATCGAGGAACGTGCCAATCACTTGTTCTCCAACAAAGTGGAAGCATACGAAAGAGATGCCTTTATGGGATTCATCATTGGCGAGATGCCAAAGAATCTACTGGCTGTCGAGGTTGAAGTCTCAACATGCAGTTTTAGGTTCTAAAAGTATCGTTGCCATCAAACTGCGTCGATCTTTCATCTAAGTGGGACTACACCTTCAAGAATATAGGTGGTCAAGCGACAAGATGAAAGTTACGAAGCTGACTTTGAGAATATGTCGATCCAGCGACATGAAGACATGTACCTTGCCAAAGTACGGTCGTATGAGACAATTCTCCACGATGTACAGCGTGAATTCATCAAGTCGGTGCTCATCTTCATCGACGCATAGTCATCAAAGAACGTGTAGAAGATCTCCGGTTGGCGGTTGAATCTTATCGAGGTGTAAACTTCACTCCACCGGCTTGATCTTCCGGACATCAACCAGACTCACAACTTACACTCATCAGCAAACCATTCGGCGTCGTTTACCATAGTGAACTTCAAAGAAATTGCTTGATGGCGTCTGAGATCACAAGTTTGGAGATCATACTTTGAAGATGGTTAGGGGCGGATTGGCTTACCGGTTGAAGGATATACACCAAAAGATCGGGTCCCCTAGCGATGGAATTCTCGAGGAGCGAAGGTGTGAGAGGATCATCCGATGATTGATGAGCGGTTGTATAGAAGGGATCAGATTCAGAAGATTGGATAGCTATGTTGGTGGTCGACCGGAGAAACATCATTGGTTTCAACGCCCGATTCACACTCTGGCGACATCTCTGGACTACACGGTACCCCTTAAACTACTTCTTTCATTAGAAATTTGGATGTATGATTTATTATGTTCATGGCTTTGTGCATAATACGATGTACAACCCGTACTTGAAATAAAGGACCACGTGGTGCGCTTAGTGCCACAATCCTTATAAAAGAAGCGAAAGCTTCTTACTTTTGAGTAAAACCTATCAAACCTTTCACTTTTCAAGGTTTTGCTCAATAGAACAAGTACTTTCCTCATGATTTTCAAAACCTCAACCGTTTATCTCACTTGTTGAGGGGGAGTACTTGACTTAAAACTTTGTTCACAAATTGTTCACATTGATCATTCTTCCCGACACTTTGAAATGGTCATATTTATTCTCAACTTTTCAAAAATAACATTTTATATGCCATCTTTGAGGGGGAGAACATACGTGATAAGAAATATGTTTGTTTTGCTATATGAATTCTCGTGTGAGTGCTATCAGTATTAAATATCTAGTAGAAACTTTCTTGGTAGACATGAACCTTGGCGGGTTTGACAGTAGAACACGAGGGTTTTCCACCTTTTAGATAGTTATTGATTAGTTGTCACCTAAAAGCGATAATGCAACTCTTTAACTATGCCACATAACCGTGTCTCACGGGGGAATGTCTATCTTGAGTTGATCAATTCAAAAATGTCGGCGCTCTTTCCTCCTTTGTGCATTTAACGATAAAACTCTTAAGCACATGTGGAGGGAGTATTTATGCAAAATCTTATCTCAGATGGTACTAAAATGTTTTTCATTCACAAACACGTTGAGAGATTTTTCTAGCGATGGTTTTAATGGCAACATAGGTTAATCATGAAGTTATAAGGTGACTAAGGTTAGGAATAACCGTCCTATGATCCGCTTGAGCCGGATGGATCTACCCAAGGACACCACAAATAGTTAGTATTTAGAAGTCCTTAGGTATGATTGTAAAAAGGAGAAAATGAGAATCGGAGAAAGAAGGAGTTGAAGAATTAAAAAGAAATTGCAAAGAAAAGGGTGAAAAGAAATAGCCCTCCAGATTATTCAACTTAGGGCAGACATCGGGTTCAATTCATATGCTACTGGTTGTCACTTAGTGACGCTAGTATTGAAGATTAAAAGTCGTCATGGACCCAGTGACGCATGCACTAAACCTTCTTAACCACTCAAGTTTCTCTCAATAGAGGCTTGTTTCATTCTCCATGGGGAACCCTACATAAACTATCGGCTTTCTCTTAGAGATTATTGGTATTGAAAAAGGAGACCCTCTCCCTAGTCTCCGCTCAGGAAAAACAAAACGCACTATTGAGTCTAGTGCATGAGATTCATCAAAAGATCTCTTAGGTACACTTGACATTTCATCACTTGACGTTCAACAATAAGAATTTCGGTGGTACATTCGAGTCCTTCACGGATCTTAGCAATCTATGAGAGAACATTTACGAGAGGTTCACAAGCTGTGATCCCGGTGATTGAATGGAAACTCACGCGGTCAACATCAAGCGACCGACGGCGGTCGGTTCAACTCTCCGTGGATTGCGCTTAGTGGTCTCAAAGCGGTCTACGGTCGTGAGGTGATGCCGGTGTACCTCGGCGACTCATCACGAATCGTAGGTGTACTTGATACATCGTGTTATCTCACTTGTTGTTAACACTCAAGTTCAAACTTGTAAGTCTTGGGAATCGCTTATTACTAACTGTTTTTATGTTTTCTTCTTATGGAAGCTCCGGAGCGGGATGATCGTGCAGATTCTTCTCATGCTCACGCCGATTATCATCACTAATGGAAGTTCTATCAAAAGCAACACAACGGTCGAATGGTTCTTCGTCAAAACAAAGAATCTACAAAGGTAAGACTTAAAGAACTTCATGATCTTGAATTCCAACGTCAAAGCGGCGTGTGAGCATGTTGAAGAATGGCTTGGAACCTTGTAGCGGCAGACCTAGAAGCGGAGACTTGATCTGGAACAACAACATACTATTACTTTCATCACAAAGAACAATGATCAAAGAACAAAGTTAAAGATGGCGTCAAAGCATAGCTGTTCAAGTAAACTATCTACTTTGGGGAGATTGTTGAATCAAGGCATTCCTTCTCACAAGAAGAAGAATGTGAGAAGGCGTAAAAGCTACTACATCAACGCGCTACCAGTTTTTCATCCCACACTTGAGGGAGATTGTTGGAATCACTCCTAAACCTTAACCCAAGTGTTAGTTTCTCATATGTAATAGGTTGCTTATTATGGCCTTTATGTTTGTTTAAGGTCAAGCTTATGTAGAAGGCCCATAAGCTTAGGCCCATGTCAATAAGGAAAGGGAAGGAGTAGGAGTGTTGCCTAGCTCCGCCTATAAATACTATGTAATACCCCTCACTTGAGGGTTGGTTGTTCAATATTTCTCTTTCACTCTCACTACAGCGTAACAGGCTAAGTATATGGTGTGTGTGTGTGTTAATATTGTTCGCCATTCTTTCTTTCTATGTTGCTTGTGTTGTAAATCTAGTGACCTAACAAATATACCTGCAAGCTGGATGATAAGGAATTTGTGATCAACTTGGAAGTACTCAGTAAGGCCCTTGGAATCACACGTGACCCACCATCTGGCCCGAACCTCCACCTAGTGCAGAGAAGAGCTAATAGTCTTTCGATTGGGTTGGGTTATCAAGTTGGCATATTAAGGGCTTCGACATCATCACGGGGCACATGTATCAACCACGAGAGCAATGACTACAGTTCTCAACCTATGCTTATCTGGCAAAACATGGGGTTTGATAAAGTAAGGATTCCCATCTTGCAAATCTTATGGGGTATCATCAATAGGGTGAATGTGAATGTATCGAGCGTTATCGGGAATAATTCGTTGTCAATAAACACATTTATCTCGACGAACAAAATTTGAGAATAAAGCTGAGGGGACGAAAGAAGTAAACAAACTTGTGATTCCTAGCATGATTCTCGACTTGTCATCCAATACTTGCAATAGAATCACAACTTCAACCCTAGGAGTGAATCAGCCCTACATAATGCTAAGGATGAATTTGCTACGGGTAACCTTAAATATGTTGCTAAAGGTATGGATAAGGAGATCTATGGTGCGGCATTCGATAGTCTTCTCACGGCGATATTGAAGGCGGATTACTTCAAACTATACAAGAAAGGGCTTCCGGTCGGTGTTATTGATGTCTATCCCTCCCACCCAAACCAAAGGCGCCAAGTCTACCTTAATCAAATGGGCTCTTCCTAAAAGGGACTTAAAAGGTCACAACCTCACACGACACCACAACCCGAGCGAGAAAGAAGAAAAAGAGGAAGTGGTAAGGGAAATGTTGAGAAGCTGAGGTTTGGTGACACTAGTTTGATTGATGTAGATGATCTTTTGCTCTACAACTAGGAATCAAGCAAAGCCTAGAAATTCGAGAATGTAGAGCACCAATTGGAGGAGTAGTGCTAAGAGAACTTTGAACAAGTGCCTGCAAACAACACCTATCACACAAGACAAAGGGAAAGGATTGTTGGTGTAGAACAATTTTGCTCACATGCCGACCTTCTCCTCTTCACCATCAAGAACTACAACTCAATTTGGTGAAGAAAAGTGTTGAATGGTGTCAAAACAAGAACAATCTGGGCTGGAAAGGAGGTATGTGAAACACGAAGAAACTCTTGCATCAAGTGATACCCGGTCGATCAAAATGTTGAGGAAGAGTTGCAACATGTCTCACAGGAGAACCTTGAGTCAAGATCTGATGAGTCAGTTGGAAGAACATTTGTCTAATCTCTCTACCCTCTTTGAAGAACGGATCTGAACATCTCCTTTGGTGACAGGTTCATAAGACAAACCAGAACCGAGACTCACGAGCAAGGTAAGGAGAAATATGAAGTAGAGTCCATGTTCACCGTCAACATACAACAAGACACTTCTACAATCCCTTAATGTCTGCTCCTACTCTTAAAAGCACTTCCACCACCGAACACTGCTCAATCAACGCACTTCCACCACGATCCTACTAATGTTCAATCAACTGGAACCCGTGATTACAATCTCTGATCTTGTCCTCTCTGCCTCACCACCTCACCTTCACCTTATCGGAAAAACAAGCGAACAATTGCTCAAAGAGGCCATGACACGTGTGCAACCATTGAGAAGCATTTTCCCATCACGAGTCAATCTTGATAGTTAAAAATTTGGAAATTTTAAAATCAATGAGGTTATTACAAAGGCGTAGAAGATGATATCAAAGATTTGATTGAATGGGCAATGAAGGCTCCGTTACTTCAACATTTTAAAGACTTGCCAATCTCTTATATGAGAATAGTCTCTCGAAAGAATGCGATCTTGAGGAGAGCATTTGAGCGATACATAAGAAACTATCTGGCATTTCGAGGAATCAATAAGGCGTGACAATTATCAACAATTTGTGGAAGATGTATGAGAAAGGGATAATAAGATGAAAAGAAAGAGCATTCGAGAAAACAAGCGATAAGTGCGGAGGTCCCAAACCACCACCTCCAAGCGGAGGCTGGAGCTTGATGCTTGGTGGATCTTAGGGCACAACTACTACACATTCACCACAACCACCATCATCACCACCAAAACCTTCCAAGCAATCTAGTCCTTGGAGAAAAGGGACTCAGGAAGAAATCTGCGGTTGGACAGCGGTTGATTCAAGGTTCACACCATCTCTTCATTCACGAAGATCAAATGGTTCATGAAGAGTCGTATGTCATGGCAGAGTCGGAATCCGATGAAGATGATGCATCCACCAAGCATATTCCCAAACGTCCGAAGATGAATGGTTTGATTCATACGTGTCGGGAAGCGGCACACTGTGATTTGAAGTTGGCTACAGAAGAGAGACCTCATTCACCAGAACCCTCATGGTCTATCCTAGAGACCGACACGATGATCGACAACAAGGCTTCCACAATTTCTACTAACTATGAAACTCCGGATGAAGACTCTACTTCATGCCACTAGAGATATGAAACTTTATTAAGTGGTTTTGTGAACAGAGAGGAATTGCGTCAATCACTCCAAAGGATCTTAAAGGACCAGCTTTTGAAATTGTCAAGGTCTTTCACTCGGATGCCAATCAACTACAATACCAGATGAAAGAATGTCATAGGATCTTTGAATGATCAAGTCGGTGACGGATCTGTCGCTTCAATGTGAACAAGCCTCTTTCTCGGTGGTGAACACGGATAAATGGCCATTGATCTGAGTTCTTCTTCAACCATGACCTAGACTATCTTTGTGCTCATACTACTGAAAGAAGACTAGCCTTATTAATCTCAAAGATGGCGCTACCTACTCGTCGGGACTTGAACAAATGGTTCACGATCAATGCGGGCTGACGAAGAACAAAAGTATGACATTCTTGGCTCCTATGGTGGTACAAAGAAGTTTCTACAGGAGCTGGGGGCGGTGAAAAGGTGTTGGTCAAGCTTGGTTGGGGATGGCTTCCGATGGTGCGAAAGGATCGTGATTGAAGGCTTTGGATGCAATGATTTGGAACCTACGAACCTTCAAGGACACCTTGATCACCTACCTATTAGTGAAAAGCTCTCTCGCGCCCTTTGTCAATCTCTGGCGGATCGAGAGGCCTAGTCATCAACGGGTTGAGGACTTCGGCTTGGGATAGAAAGCTACGGTTCGGGTCAATTTAACAAGGCCTTGATGGGATGCCTCGGACATGAATTTCGTCCGCGACTATAGAGTGCTTGACACCCCGAGCCGTCCTCTTCCACGATAGATCACGGGACTTCGCATCTGATGAGATTGTCGAGCTCTACAAATTGATGATGGTACTCTCAAGATGGTCGAAGAAGAGCTGAACTCAGTGAAAGAAATCGAGAGTTGATCTAAGCCGTGGAACAAAACAAAATTTTGGGCTGATGAGGACTTAAAGAGGTGTGGAAATTTCATTGCTGCAATCAAGAACTTAAGACTCGAATGATCTCCTTGACCTTGAAAGTTTTGTTGGTGGTAGACTTCGTGAAGGTCATTACAAACTACTTCAAAGAAATGAATGAAGACATCTTAGGAAGTAGTTTTACATTTTTGTATTATTTATGTGTAATATGTGGTATACAAACTATGAACAACTATAATGCATGTAATAGTGTTAGGTTATGTCTTGTGGTTTCCCTTTGTGTCTAAAAAGGGACCGAGTGTTGTCCACTTCTAATCATATAAAATTGGACACATTTTTCTCCAACAAATGTTTTGTCTCATACATATTTAAATCACTTGAGATCCAAAATCTCAAAGGATTTGAAATTTTGTCAGGGGAAAATGTGATATAAATATAAAGATGATAATATGACCATTTTTCTTTAAAAGTGCATCTTGCTCTCTAATATGTTCTAAACTATTTTCAAATCTCGAAGCATATATTAAGGGGGAGCATTTCAAAACAAATTCAAACCTTAAAGGTACAAAGTTTTCCATGATTTTACATAAGGTACCTTGATTGTGTGTTAAATGGTTTCTAAATGTTTGGTAATCATGGTAGTACTTCAACGGTCTCTTTCCTCTATGTGTTAAAATGATTTCAAATATCTACTTACATATTGAGGGAGAATTTACAAAAAAAAATCAAATGGCTTTTTCGCATGAAATTGTGATCAAAGAAAATATTTCAAAGTCCTCTTGCCTCCATGTGCTAAACAATTTGGTTTTCTAAATGATCAAAACTATTAAGGTACAAAATGCTTTGATCTCGTATCACAAGTACCTTGATTGTTTTTCCAAATGGTTTTCAATTGGTTTCAAGGCGGAAAAACTACACCAAAAGACCGACCAACTCTACTTAATGCACGGTGATATAAGGGTGATAAGGTTAGGTTGAGTTCCCATGATCCGAGCAGGAGGGATCTACCCGAGGAGAATCCACTAGATAGTGTAGAAGTCCTTAGGTATGATGAAAAAAGGAGAAAAGTGAGATAAGGGAAGAGTCTTGGTGAGGCTGAGCTAATCTTGGAATTAACCCAACAAGGTTCTAGTAATGAAGTCTCGGTAGCTCTGAAGAGGTTGAAGAATGAAAAGATTGAATGAGAAAAAGGGTGAAAAATAGCCCTCCATTTATTCAACCTTAGAGGCGAAACGGGTTCAATTCATATACTACGGTTGTTACCAAGGTAACATCGGTATTGATGACAGGCGTCATGGACCCAGTGACGCACTGCACTTTAACTTTCCAAACCACTCAAGTTCCTCTTAAAAGGACTTGTTTCATTCTCAAGGGGAACCGACATAATCTATCGACTTTCTCTTGGAGATTGTTGATATTGAAGAAGGAGACCCTCTCCCTAGTCACTGGCATAGGAACCAAATATGCACAATTGAGTCTAGAGCCACGAGATCATCTTATAAATCTATTTAGGACACTTTCAATGAAGACTCTATGTTTCACACAATATGGAAAGAGAGATTATATCTTATGAGTCATACGCATTATCCTTGTGGTATTGCCAGAACATCTAAGTGATATGCATACATATTCACGATGAAGATGGAAAGCCTACGGAGCCAACATCAAACAAGCTCTGGTAGGTGGCATGTGAGATCTATCAATAGATCAAACATGTGACAATGAGCGAAACAATGGGCGATTCAATCTTTTGAATCAATCACAGTTAGGTTATGGATTGCGGATACCTTTGAAAAACCGGTCGTTGTGCAAAAAAACTCTTTTCGTTAGCATATTTGTGTACTATCTCAAAACAAAGGTGTTTATGATTATTAATTGATTTTCATTAAAACCTTCGTTGTATTGCAAAAACAATTTCTATTGAGCAATACACGATTGTTTTTCAAATCTCTTTCCATTAATCAGTGAATCTCGTTTCGTTGGTTCACTCACTCCGTGTTGTCTTCTTTGAGGCGTTGGGTTGAAAACACTGAAGCATCTGCGAAACCACAAGGAAATTCTTGAAATTATACACGATCCTGCGGTACTAAATGCTTGATCAGCGGGAACCATGGGCGTGTACCTCAATTCAGCGAAAGTGATCAAAGACACTTCGTTATGCTTTATTCTAGGCTTATGCGGGTACACCCCGGCGTTTGCGGCTAATCAGAATGGAGCGGTCAATCCATAGCCGCATGCTCACACATTAGGTTCAAAAGAAATCATGATAAGTGCATCAATGACTCTGATATTATCACTCCATGCTTCTACTACGCTGCTGCCAATATCATGAATCAATGAAAACTTCGCTACTCGATAAGAAAAGAAATCATGATCGAGAATGCGCATGTCGGTCCAAATGTCGCAACATCATATCGCGGCAACACAACAATGGGTGATCTTGAGATTTGCATGGTGATGATCTCTAGTAATGCTCAAAGGTCATCAAGGTGGATCAGCTCAATAACCTCCACGAAACATACATTGTAGTTGAACAATGATGAAATCACCACAAAGCATAGTTTGAATACTTTGATGATGAGAAGTCTGCGAGCTCAAGACTGAAGATTTATTAGAATGCTAGGATTCACAATGTAATTCATGGGGTGACCTCCCTAAGGGGGAGATTGTTAGGAATTGGAAATTCTATTGTAAAGCATCGGTCACCCTAAGTATAATCTAGCTTGAGTTAGCTCGTAGACATATCATTTATTATGTTAGTTGTTAAGTAAGTGATTAGCTTAGATTTAGTCTAAAACACGTGGAGGAAGGGCGGGTCTTTACCCATTTGTATACTGATCCACCGGATGAGGAAGTCGTTTAGTTTGTAACCTATAAATACCCTCTACCTTGCAAGGTAGAGGGTTGGATGTTCTTTGGTAATCTAACCTTACATGAGTTTCTCTTTCTGGAATATCCCACTTTCTCTCTCTAAAATCATCTATACGCCCAAGTATGTTTGTGTTATGATGTGTATGTGAAATCCAATATGTTACATCTAGCATGTAGCGGAACTTAATGACTTGGCATAGGGGACCAGGAACAACAGGACTTATGACGGTCTTTGATTTCTCTTGTGGTGGCATCTTTGCTGATAGGTTAGGGCGAATTGACCAAATGCTGTCCTCTAGACTTTAACCCTTGAAGCAGGAATCTAGTGACATTTAGAACCCATGTAATGCGATAGTAAGCGACCGGCTCTTAATGACTGCTATTAGATTGCCGAATGATCCCGGGTGACCTGTTCATCTTGGTGAGGATTCTAAGAACCATAGGGTAAGCGAATTGACCAAAGGTCTATCATTGTTGCCACTTGTGGAAGAACTAGGTTTAGAAATTGCATCACTATCGTTTCCATCTACTTGTTTACGGAGAACCGCCCCAATTGATCACGTGACACCTTAAATATTATCAATCATTACATTAAAACTTATCTATTTGACCAATTTAATTAATTAGACAGTTAGGAATCAACCATTCTTGGTACGACCTCGGTCTTACCATTCCCTCACTACATGCGACCGGGTACGCAGCTGCGTTAGTGCATTAGGTAGGCCATAGGTAGACGAGTTACTATAAACGTATAACCTGGTCAGTAAAACCTGCATCAACCCCCATGTTAAACCCTTTTGTTGCACTCACCTTTAGTGCAAGATACCCCTAGATACACCCATCTGAGCCATTTCTTTCATTTTGTTCACCCAATATATATTGTTTCGTTATACCCATTCACCTTAGCCTACCGTGTAGTCTTAATTTGTGATCGGGAAGTCATTGTTTGCCAAAGTTCAAGGTTCAAGTAGAGAGGTTCAGAAATCACGCTTTCGTCAAAGACATATATTTGAAGATCATTGAAGACCCCCCAGATTCTCATGTTATGCTCAAGTGGGGGGATGTTATGTTTAGTTATGATGTAAAAAAAATAATAATTCGAAAAAAAATAGTTGTAGTTATTTGTTTATTATAAAGTGCAAAGTTATAAGCACTATAATTAGATCTCATCAAAGATTTAGTATCGAGGAGGCCACCTTGGTCACATTTGAAGAATGAAGTTGGTAATTATTGAGCCAACAGTTGAAGAACAGGTAATGTGCCCATCACGACGTCCGCTAATTGCACATCTACTTGGTATATCATGACCCGGTTTCTTAGCCTTAAAACTTGAACTTTGGATGAACGGTAAGCGGTGATGACTTGGTTATAGGTTTAGACTATTTGCTTGTTATTTTCTACTTTACACCAATTATATCCCATGTCTTATCCTACTCTTTAGTCATGAAGCGTGTCTAGGTGATGAAGCGAGCAATCTTTGGTGTCTTGTTCATGGATTTTATTATGTATCATTGATTTTGTCCACTTTGCCATGATATGTTAGTAATGACAATTCACATTTAAACTATGTCGTGTCTACCCATATTGCCTTCAAGAATTGTTTAGTCCTTAACTCTAATTGTGGAGACTTGTGTAACAACCAAGCTTATGATATAATACATGATATGACTGTCCTTTGAGTGATCACCCCGAAATTGACACTTAGACTAGTTGAGATATTTTGAGTGTTTTGTTCCCATTTCGTTAGGTGTTCGGCTTTGATTTATTCTAGCATAAGGAATTTTTAAACTTATATATTCCAAGTAATGGGAGATATCTTTTTAGGAATTTTTTTAATAAGGTCTACTTGAGGGAAAGTAGAGTTCAAGTGGGGGGATATTTGATAACATCAAATAGTCCTGAATATTAAGTGTCAATTTCCCTCGATAATGCTCGTATTTTATATCATTTATATGGATTTACGCTTGTTTTCCTTTATATTTCACATTCAGGTAAATTACAAGCATTGGAGCTAATGAGACGCGAATTTGGAGATTTTCTTAAGAGATTTATGATTGTATGCCCACTGTGAAGAAGCTACGGCGTAACTTCACTCTCACATTATGCCGTAGCTAGCGCGTGACTCAGAAGACCTCTTCAGCAGATAATTACGGCGTAACTCCCATCTAGGATTATGCCGTAACCAATTAGGTCAAAGGATGTTCCACGCATGCGCCATCCGGATCTGTAACTCCTTCCAACGATTACGGCGTAATCAATACTAAAGTAACCTGTACTGAATATACGGCATAACTCATTCCATGTGTTACGCCGTAACCAGCTTTACGTGAGTATTATTATGGAATTATATAGGTTACGGCGTAACTCTCAACTCAAGTTACGCCGTAACTAGATCACGCCTATAAATACAAGCCTTAAAATCTTCATTTCACATCATTCACTCCACGCCAAAAAGCAGAGAACGTGAGTAGGGGTCCAAAGGCAGATCTTGAAGAGCATACAGAGCCATATCCAAGGGAGAAATCACTCCCTAACGAAAAGCATTAGCGATTATCTTTTCTTTACTTTCGATTCATGTATTTCATTATGTCAAACATTGAATCTTTGGTTTCATTTAATATGATCAGCTAAGCACCTTTGATGCTAGCCTAGTTATGATTCCTTAATTGTTTTGTTCACGTTTGCATGCTTCCGTATAATTGTTTCTAGTGTATGCATGCATAGTTCGTTGGAAGCTACCCTAGTTTCGGTAGTTTTGAATGGCAGTAGTGTCTAATTGCTTTGGAGAATTGACCAACTGACGCTAAGTAGGTAGACTGAGTGGGAAGGGTAGAATTGACCAAGCCCGGCGTCCCTTCCCTTGTCTGGCTGAGCCGAAAATGATCACTGCCGTTTGGATGAACTTTAGAAGTTAGGGATGAGTGTTTAAGATGCTAGCGCCCGGGCACTCATTGTTACGAATCTTGCGTGTAGAGGAACTTAATGACTTGGCTTAGGGGACTAAAAACAATTGGACTTTCAAGGGTAGTAGCTTGATCTCCGTGGAAGCCTTTGCTGATAGGTTAGGACGAACTGACAAATGCTGTCCTAACGACTTAAACCCACTTGAATCAATTGGAAGTAGTTAGACGTGAACATAACATGATAGGATGAGTAACTAGGTTAGCACACTTTACCCCTATTGATCACAACTCTAGTTTATTTGCTTTCATTTTTTGTTAATTAGTTTATTAATCATTTCAATTCTAAAAACAATTAAAATCAGTGACACTTAGACTTAATTAAAATCCGCTCACATAGCTCTTGGGACGACCTCGGTTTTACCGATTAGTACACTACACACGACCGGGTACACTGCCCGTGAGTGTATAAGGTGGACCATAGGTAAACGAGACTTTATAAATATTAAAACCTGGTTAGAAATACTGCATCATCACATAATCAAAACAATCACAAAACAATCAAAAATGAAAAACCAAAAAAAAACTAAAAACACAAGAATATAAAACAGAGATTCATTCATTTCATAATTAAACTGTACATAACTACATATCATTCCCAAAATACACTATCAAAAGACCAAAAGACACCATCAAAAGCCTAAAAGACATAAAAATCACTTAGTCCTTCTAAGATCGTCAACGAAATTGTTCCTGTCAAACACCTGAGAAGAGGTTTGTTTAATCAAGTTCTTCATCTCCAACATCTTGATCACATTTTTCCTTTGAACCTCGTGAAGATCCTGTAGGACCTTGTACGTCATAACCGAAAGACAATGTACTTAAAATTGAGTTACATACTCTTGTGTTTCTTTTATATCCTGAACCAAATCAACAAATGACTTATGGAGACCGTTGGCAACCTCTATATCCTTGTCATTTTCTCTTTGATAGTAAACAACAATGGAATCAAACATCGAGTAAGAATTAGCAGCGGTGGCAAATTCTTGTAAACGTAGGAAATTGGCCATTTTTTTGTTGTGATTCTGGGATGAAGGTGTGTTTGTGTTTCTGGGTATGCCAATGCTTTAGGGTATGAACCTTTAAATAGCAAAGAGAAAGGGTCCTTACAAATTCAAGGACTAAATGTGAAATATTTAAATCCTAAATAGTCAAGTTCACTAGTTCAGGAATAAAAAACCGCGAGAACTTAATGTACATAAACGACTAACTAAACAAATTCAGGGACCAACAGTGAAATAAAAAAAATCATTAATTTTCAAGTTGACCCTTGTTTTCCCTGATACGTAGTAAATATTTTTCCAAACCCCCAATAAACCCAATTAATAGTATCCAAAAATATAAAAACTCTCCTAATAACCCGACCCAATTAACACAAACATAAACCAAATTAGACCTAAAATTCAATACCAGCCTATAGATGGTCATAAACTCTCAACCACATTCATAAACACACGTACTCAAACATATAGCAACTCAAAGCATGGAGGAAAAGAGCATATTTGTGTCAACTTTTAAGGATACTCAGAAGGAAGAAGTAGTTGAGGTCTTGTTCATAATTTACTGGAATGGGTTATTTGCTTATGGCCTGTGATAACATCAAATAGTCCTGAATATTAAGTGTCAATTTCCCCCAATAATGCTCGTATTTTATATCATTTATATGGATTTATGCTTGTTTTCCTTTATATTTCACTTTCAGGTAAATTACGAGCATTGGAGCTAAAGAGAAGCGGATTTGGAGATTTTATAAGAGGTTTATGATAGTATGCCCACTGTGAAGAAGCTACGGTGTAACTCCACTCTCACATTACGCCGTAGCTAATGCGTGACTCGAAGACCAACTTCGGCGTGATTACGGTATGGTAACTCCCTCAGGATTCGCCATAACCAATAGGTCAAAAGTTATTCCACCGCTATCGCTACGCCGTAACTCCTTCCTATGATTACGGCATAATCATGTCATTTGTAACCTGTATTGAAGATACGGCGTAACTCATCCCATGTGTTACGCCGTAACCAGCTATTACGAGAGCATTATTATAGAAATATTAAGGTTACAGCGTAACTCTCAACTTAAGTTATGCCGTAACTAGATCTCACCTATAAATACATGCCTTGATTTATGCGTTTCACATCATTCACTCCACACCAAAAGCAGAGAACGTGAGTAGGGGTCCAAAGGCAGATCTTGAAGAGCATACAGAGCCATCTCCAAAGGATAAATCACTCCCTAACGATAAGCATTAGTGATTATCTTTTCTTTTACTTTCGATTCATGTATTTCATTATGTCAAACATTGAATTGATTGTTTCTTTTAATATGATCAGCTAAGCACCTTTGGTGCTAGCCTAGTTATGATTATTTAATTGTTGTGTTTACGTTTACATTGCTTCTGTATAATTGTTTCTAGTGTATGCATGCATAGTTCGTTGGTAGCTACCCTTGTTTCGGTAGTTTTGAATGGCGGTAGCGTCTAGTTGCTTAGGAGAATTGACCAACTGACCCTAAGTAGGTAGACTGAGTGGGAAGGGTAATTGACCAGACGACCTTACTTTTGCCCGACGTGCCGTGACCAAATGATCACCTGCCGCTTGGATGAACTTAAGAAGTTAGGGAAGAGTGTCTAAGATGCTAGCACCCGGGCACTCATTTTTACGAATTGTTAGCCTCGCTAAAGTGAAGTCATTACGGGAATTGCATTAGTTTCTTTTTTTACTCATTCACAAGGACTAGTTTAGTCATTTATGCTAAGTTAGGCTTGTAGAAGTATAAATACCCCTCCTAGTCCCAACTAGGAGGGTAGGAAGTTCACTTTGTAAAATAAGGTGTGTGTGGTTTTTTTTCTTCTCTCTAGAAACACACACATCTTCCCTTTTCTTCAATATAAATAATACCATGTCTTTCTCATTCTTTGAGCTTCCCCGACCCCTCGAACCACATGAATCATATGTTTTAACGATCCTACAATTAGTATCAGAGCCATGTTGTTGTTTTATAGATTTGTGTGGTTTCGATTCTGTGTCTAAACTATTTTTAACCCATTTTTATGTCCTGGGAAAAAAATTGGGTAATGATATGTACACATAGTATTTTTCTTATCTATGTAGCATTGAATTAATGAATAAGACAAAAATACTGCATGTAATTTTATGTGTCAAAGTAAAATGCAATACGGTCAATTTCAAATTTCCTCCATTTGCTGTTAATAATTTATTCACATGTTTTGTAACAATATTGGTCAAAAGTCATAACTTTACATTCTTAAACTTTATTCTTAACAGTTTTTTTAACTGTTTATTTGTCACTTTTTGTCCATCTCGTGAAAGGTTTTTTTGGTCAACTTGTCGTCATATGTGGTCAAAACGTGTATTATGGAAGTTTTTTCTGCAAACATTATCTGGGTTGATATGAATGAACGGAGAATATGATCTAAAAAGTCGCCGGAAAAAAGTCAACGATGGTCAAAACCCTACTTTTACGCCTAAGGACTCATCTACAAGTTGTATACGAGTAGCTTGGAAAGTTACTCGTAAGAAAGCCTACGCCTAATTCTTACGCGTAAAAATTTACGCATAAGCTTCTTACGCATAAGGTTTTTACGCGTAAAGATTTACGACCAAGTCTTACGCGTAAAGACTTACGCATAAGACTTTTGAACTTACGCATAAGGGTTTCTACGACCAAGACTTTACGCATAAAGTTTTGTTTACGCGTAAGATTTTTTGACAAAAAAACGTGATAAAAAGAAGAATATGACAGTTTGACTCAAACCAAATCACATGACTAGTCCAAAATGAAAAGAAAAAGTTCAATATCGACTGTTATGTGACTGAGCCACCACATTAGTCTGTCCAAACATACTTCAACTTCAATCAACATCTCTATCGCTCTCTCAATACTCAATCATATTACAATCACTAGTCATCCAAGACTCAATCTAAATGAAAACAATCTCAGATTTGCTCACGGAAAAAAATATCATCGATCTGTGAAGTTAAACTTCAATTAATATTCGAATTTTTTTCAAGAAAAGAACAAAACAAATAGTTTTATTCTTTCTTTAATTCGTTCTATATCAAATACAACAAACAACGAACAATTAACATAAACCTACCCGAGGCCCACTTGGATCTTGAAGCTTTTATATTAGTTTCTAGAGTCGGATTGAAAAAAAAATGTGAAGAGATCTAGCTCGGCTGTGTTTGTTTGTGTTTGAGTGATTTGTTGAGGATATAAGGGATGTGATGAATCTGAGATGAGGAGAGTTTTTATTGTCAAATGAGTTGGGAAGTAATAACAATAGATCTGTGTTTTTGGATGAGAGCAGATTTGGGTGAGAGGCGTGTTTTATTGTTGGGTGCTTTAGGGTTAATGTGAAATGACAAATATTAGGGTAAGTAACCCTATTATACCCGGTTGTGGTATTTGTGATTGGATCCGGTCATCTATGCTTTGGATTGGGTTATGTTTTTCATTGGACTGCCATTTCATTTCACTCAATTTTATCTTTGGGCCTACACTTATCTTGACGGACTGCTATGTGATGTCAACGATTGGAAGTGAAATGAAAATGAAGTGGTAATTGATTGGTATTTATATCAAAAATTTGGGCTCAAGGTATTATTATTCAATGTATTTTAAAATACGCTGTGATAATTTTTGGTATAAATGTTGGCGGATAGAGTGGTATTTTGGTTCACGAATTTTCACGAGGTTACTATTCCACACCTAAAGTTTTCGATGAATTTTAATGTGACCACGGAGATGACTCTTTATTATTTATTTGGGTGTGAAGTGACGTTTGACGGACGAGTTTACTTATTTCGTCTTCTTTCTTTCTTCCTTTTCGGGAAGATGACTTGTCTGGGCAAATATATTGAGTGTGATGAAGACTTGCTATCTAGTTACTTTTGTGATTCTTTCTCTTAACCCTTGATGGCTATCACTTTCGGCGTCTCACGTAGTTGAGGATCGTCAAGTTTTTGTACAATGGGTACACCATTCTTTTTCACAAGGATAGTACAAGATTAAGTAACTATTCTGGGAGATTTTACTTCATCCTCAAGTTAAGTCATATTGGGTTATCCTCCATGTAGTTCTATAGGCAGTCGTTGAATTTTGATCTGAGGTTGAAATGAGTTAGACAATTTCAAATGGTATTGTTCATCGACATCTTCTCACGGTGATATGATTTATGATAGAATGCTTCGATTAATGCTTCATGCACAATTGTATCTTTGATTCCAATAAATCGTAACCATCGGGGGAAAATGTGTACATTATGGGTGATTTGATATATGAAGATAAGCTGGAATGCATTTGGTGAGATGAAGATGTTGATATCCTATTCCCCCGAATGGACAATCTTGAAGAAGGTCGAGTCGACAGTCTTTTCTATATTTTCATTGCGTGTTAGAAGACTAAAAGCGGTTCTAATTTAATTATCAAAAGACTTCTTGAATTGGAAATTCATCGAGAAAGGTTGTGGAGTTTGGTAGAGCACTAATTAGGGGAGAAAAATGGCGATTTAATCCCTAATTAGATTTGCTCGCATGGTCTTTCACAAGTAAAAGATGGCGGTTGAAAGATTCATGAAGTTTGAACTATGAAGACACTCTTGGAACTCTGCGCTTATCTTTTGTATTTAATTTTGCTTGTAGGGAACAATGTAAGCAACTCCCATATGACATCACTTGGGGAGAGATTGTTAGCCTCGCTAAAGTGAAGTCATTAGAGATTGTTAGTTTCTTCTTTAACTCATTCACAAGGACTAGTTTAGTCATTTATGCTAAGTTAGGCTTGTAGAAGTATAAATACCCTCTTAGTCCCAACAGGAGGGTAGGAAGTTCACTTTGTAAAATAAGGTGTGGTTGTTTTTCTTCTCTCAAGAAACACATCTTCTCTTTTCTTCAATCTAAATAATACCATGTCTTTCTCATTCTTTGAGCTTCCCCGACTCCTCAAACCACATGAATCATATATTTTAATGGTCCTACACGAATCTTGAACGTAGCGGAACTTAATGACTTGGCTTAGGGGACTAAAAACAACTGGACTTTCAAGGGTAGTAGCTTCATCTCCGGTGGAAGCCTTTGCTGATAGGTTAGGACGAACTTACCAAATGCTGTCCTAGCGGCTTAAACCCCCACTTGAATCAATTGGAAGTAGTTAGACGTGAACAAAACATGATAGGATGAGTAACTAGGTTAGCACATTTTTCCCTTATTGATCACAACTCTACCTTTATTTGCTTTTGTTTTATTTCTTGCTTTTTAGTTAATTAATCATTTCGATCTTAAAAACAATTAAAACCAGTGACACCTAAACTTAATTAGAATCCGATCACATAGCCCTTAGGATGACCTCGGTTTTACCGATTACTACATTACACACGACCGGTGTTGGGAATTATAATTTGTAGAACAGATTTAAGTATGTTTAAGTTTGTTTAGAGTTAATTCTGGTAGCTTTAGTAGTTAAGTCTGGTAGACCAGACTTAAGTCTGTTGGGAGTTAAGTATGCCAGTACTAAAGATGTTAAGTCTGGCAGAACAAATAGTCGTTAGTTAAGTCTGTTTATGTCAAAAACAGAATAGTATGTTAGTGTTATATTAGGAATAGATATGTATGTGTAGAGATATCTTAGGAGAAGATATCTTTACCCTTCTACAAGTTTGTTAGTCAATTAGGGTTTCCTTGGTGTATAAAAGGATCCGTAAGGTATTAGATTAAAGTACGAGTTGTAAGAATTAGCCTTTAAGCAAATTAATAGAAAATACGAAGTTAGTTATTTTGTGTTCTTCATACTTTGTGTGTTAAAATTCCGGATTAACACATCAAGCTTTTGCTAAGAGTTCTTCATATAGTAATTTGGATTTATTCAAGATTACTATTAGTCATTAAAGGCTACATGAATCTACAAACTTTTGGACCTACAAGTGGTATCAGAGCCTGTTGAAGGACTTTGAATTGAAGAAACAAAACACATCAATAACACTCATATCATCTCACTTAAAAACCCTAAAGAATGTCTCATCATGATAACTTCTCAAATCATCTTAGTGATGAAGAGGCCACTGACCATGAAACTGAAGCATCAGAAGTAGGATCTAAGAAACAACAACAACAACTTCCAGCAACACAACTATCTCCAACCTCAAACTTCTATATTCGAAAAGGAAGAGTACGACATCTGGGCCATGGAGATGGAACATTATCTGGAATATGTAGATAATAAGGTCTGGAAAGTGAAAAAGAATGGGAATTCAAAGAATAGAATTTCCAAAGGTAAAGATGGCGTAGTCTGGGCTCTTCCACCAATCTCTACTGCAGATATACTTGCTGTAGAGAAAGAAAGAAAGACAAGAACTCTCTTATTGATGGCCATACCAAAGGAATATCTCAGAAGGTTCCACAGTATGGATGATGCTAAGGAGATATGGGAGGCTATTAGAACCAGATTTGGAGGAAACGCTAACTCCAAGAAAATGAAAAAAGTTGTTTATAAACAACAGTTTGAGGCATTTTCCATTAGCACTCTGAAGGGGAGAAAAGCTATGACAGGTTCCAACAACTCCTATCACAGTTGGAAGCATATGGATACAGAAGTGTCAATGAAGATGCAAATATGAAGTTTCTCTGATCATTGCCCAATGAATGGTCAAATCTGGTAATGATCATGAGAACTAAAGAAGATATTGACACTTTGTCATTAGATGACTTGTATAATAATCTTAGAGTTTATGAACAAGACATCAACGGGAATTCAAGAGCTTGTACAAGTGACAACAATGTTGATTTTATCTCTCAAGGCAAGAACACTAAAACCGAGTTAAGTGCGGTAGAGGTTTTAGTTCTCGTAGCTATCTGGTTTCTCTGGTGTAAAAGGAAAAGGATGAGGCTACTGGTTTTCTTTGATAAAGATCATCTACTCACTTTTTTCTAATCAATCTGAAAACATTCTAAATGAAGACTTGGATCAGATTGAAGATGAGGAGATGGAGGAAATAGATATCAGCTGGCGGTGTGCAATGATTTCCTTAAGGATGAATAAATTCTTCAAGAGAAAATGGTAGGCAGTGCGTTTTGATGGAAAGAACCGGTAGGATTTGACAAAACAAAGTTGAAGTGCTTTGACAGTGTGTCAAGAAAGGGGTCACTTTGCTAAGGAATGCACAGTAAAGGAGGCAAATGAAGAAAATAAAAGGGTTTCCTTCTATCCTAGGCATCTTTGAGAAGGAAGACAAGAATCAGACGGGGTTGTTAACTTTGGAAGCCGGTGTGATTAAGCGGGAGAATATCCTACTGAGGGGACAAAGGTCAATCATGCTCTCATGGCCATAAGCTCCAGCAGTGAGGTAACTTATACTAAAAAATTTGCACTGATTCATACAATAAACTACAATCTCTTTAGGATAAACAGATGGGTCAGATGGGTGATCAAGAAGTTAAATTACTTGCTTATGAAAATCTGTTCAAAACATTAGAAAAATAAGTAAATACTCTTCAAAAACAAAATGCATCTCTTAATGAAAAGCTTACTTTCCAAGGTAATGAAATATTTGAAAAAGATGAGAAGCTTAGAAAATAGAAGAATTGAATGAAAGTGATCAAAGATAAAGAAGAGTTGCAAAAGATAGTTGACTCATGGAAAACTAGTAATAAAAATCTGTGGAAACTAGTAAATTCAGGAATGAGCTCAACAAGTAAAATTGGTTTAGGGTATGGGATAAAATCAGATAAGGAGGTTTTAAGATATGAGGAAGAGGTGATGGAAAATGTTTTTGTTAATTCAAAGAGTAACTTTGAAGGTAATCCTATATATCATATATTTGCTAAAACTGGCAACACCAAGGGAGTTCCACCACCAATTAATGTTGATTATACTCCTAAACATGAAAAAGAATATGATGAGTCCTTATTTGATTATAGCAAAAGGAAGAATCCTGAGACTCTTGCTTTTCAAGACTACTCCATTGAATTTACTAACTGTCAATCCATTGACAGTAAAGGATCATGTGAGAAAAGTTCTGAAAGCAATGTCTCAGAAGATAAGACCAGTGAGTACTCTTCCTGTCAATCTAATAACATTGAAGGACCCACTAGTAGTATCTTTGAATTTTCTCTAGAATGTAAGTCTGAACCCATAAGGATCTCTAAACCAGTTTTAAATAGTGAGACTTTTGTGCCAAAACAAACTGAGCCTGTCATTTTTGTGTCTAAACCAGAAATAGTTAAACCTAGTTGTGTCCAAACTCCTAGGCAACAGACTAAAATTGAGACACCTAAGATTGACAGAAAATATTGGAATGGGTAAATGCATAGAGAGTTGGGGATGAGTACTCTTTCACAAAGAAGAGTTGTTTTGTATGTGGAATCCTAAGTCATTTGATTAGAGACTATGACTATCATGAGAAAAGAATGGCTAGGGAGGCTGAGTTAAGAAATAAAACGGATGTACACACTGAAAATATTTTTGTTAAGTCAGTGTGGAGTAATGTGAACATGATTAACCACGCTAATAATTTTGTTACTAGACAAGTACCCGTTAATACTGGTAGTACTTATGTTAATTCTGTTAGACCAAGGATAGGTACTAGTATTAAAGTTAGTACTGGTAGGCAAAATTTTAATACTGGTAATATGTTTAGAGTTAATACTGGTCATGTCAATCCTGGCCAAGCTAAAGTTAATTTTGGGTATATGAAATCAAAACCTACCATTCCATCACCCAGTCCCAAGTTTAGAAAACCACAGGTGAACCAGTTCAATCAAAGACTTCATTATGGTTCTCACTCACCTATGAGAAGACCCATGTCTCAAAATTCAGCTAAAATGTTTCAATCTTATGCTGCAAGGGGTAATTGGGGGACTGCTGTTAAGCCCTTGGCAGGTTATACTTGGAGACAGACCAGACCAAACTTCAAGTATAATAGTGGACCAGTTTCTTTTAATGCTGAAAAATCTAAAGGTCCATAAGGGCGGACCAATAGCCTCTGAGGCTGGGTCCCCAAGAGAAACTAATTTCTTTTTTCTGTGCAGGAACATCCTTATTTGAACATGAGAGATAGAGGAATCTTTGACAGTGGATGTTTTGGGCATATGACTGTTAACAAGGACTACTTGGATGAATTTGAAGATATCAAAGGTGGTTCGGTTACTTTTGGAGGTAGCCAAGGCTACATCATAGGAAAAGGTAGAATAAAGGTTGGTAATTTAGAATTTGATAGTGTGTCCTTTGTAAAAGAACCGTGCCATTTTATTTGTTTTCAGATTATCTCAAATATGTGATAAGCGACATAAGGTTCTTTCTGAGTGGCTGAATGTTTTGTGTTAACAGGACTTTAAGATGCTTGATGAAAATCAGATTCTTCTTAGGGTCCCAAGACAACACAACATGTACAGTTTTGACATGAAGACACCTGAACCTGCTAAAGGTTTTTCCTGTTTGATTGCAAAGGACACTATTGATGAGTCTAAATTAAGGCATAGAGGGTTAGGTCATATAAATTTTAAGAATCTTAATAAACTTGTGAAGGGAAACCTTGTAAGAGGTCTACCTTTCAAGGTTTTTAAAAATGACTATACTTGTCTGGCTTATCATAAGGGAAAGAAACACATAACATCATGCTAGGCCAAATTAGAAAGAGCTGTTACTGCCCCATTGCAGACCTTGCATATTGACCTTTTTGGACCAACCTCTATAAAAAGTATAAATCATGCATCCTTTTGTCTTATCATTACTGATGATTGTACCAGGCACTGTTGGGTTTTCTTTTTATCTACAAAGGATGAGACTTCTGGCATCCTACAGACATTCATTAGGCAGATAGAGAACCTACTTGACCGTAAGGTTAAGATTATTAGATCAGATAATGACACTAAATTTAAGAATAGAAATATGCTTAAATTCTATGGGGACAAAGGGATAAAGCAAGAATACAGTAGTGCTAGGACTCCTCAGCAGAATGGTGTTGCTGAAAGAAAGAATCAAACCCTTATTGAGGCAACCATAACCTATTTAGCTGACTCACTCCTGCCTACTACCTTTTGGGATGAAACGGTTAGCTTTGCTTCATATATATATTCAATAGAGTAAGAGTGACCAAACCTCAGCTCAAGACTCTCTATGAGATTCTCTTTGGGTATAAGCCTATCGTTAGCCACATAAGGCCTTTTGGGTGCCATGTTACAATTCTTGATACCCTTAGTGCGCTTGGGAAATTTGATGGCAAATCAGATGAGGGTTTCTTAGTTGGGTATTCACTAAATAGTAAGGCCTATAGGGTATATAATTTAGTAACTAAGAGAGTAGAAGTAACTCTGCATGCTAATTTTCTTGAGGAAAAGCCAAATGTAAAGGTTGTAGGATATAGATGGATGTTTGACATGAATTATCTATCGGATTCTATGAACTATATTCTTGTGTCTCTAAACAATCAAGCTAACAGAAATGTAGGGTCCTCTAAAGACACTAACAATACAGGTATTGGATCTCAAGCCTTTGAGGAGGAAGAGGAGCAAATGGTTATGTCTACAACAGTCCAACAGTCAAGTATCCCAACTGGTGATTCTGATGCCATTCTGGCATTCAAAAGAGATTTAGATGCAATTGCTGTAAAGCATCTGGGACCAGAACCTACTTTCAAGGCTACCAGTATTGTGAAAACGTAGAGGGGGGAGGGTGAATACGTTTCCGTTTCAAACTTAAAACTTTTGTATCAAATATAGTATAAACCATTGCATTTGCTAATCTCGACGCAAGGATGCATTTAAGCATTCACGACATGTAAGGCCAACCCTTTAATATCACATAAGATTCCACAAGATTAATGGTTCATTATAAATCAAGTTTCACCATTATTAGTCTGGTTGCTTTTTCTTGATAAAGTGTGTCATAATATGTAAAGTGTTAAATATAGTTTATGACTATATGAAAGACCAAGTATGTAAACATAAACATCAACCACATAGAAAATAAACAATGTAATGCAAGAATAAAAAGTAAGCGATAAGTAAAAAGGATAGACAAACCAACACGAGGATTTATAGTGGTTCGGCTACAAGGACACCTTCCTTGCCCATCTCACTCAGTCTGCGAGAGTTTGTAACACTACGCACACCAACTCCTTATGGCGGAGAAGCCTTCATAACGTCGCCTACTCTTTTTCTGGTACTAGGCTAACCACCAGGTTCTTTCACCAAGGTGAACCACACCTACCACAACGTCGCCTACCCTTTATCCGGTACTAGGCTAAGTAACGAGTTCTATTACAATGGAGGAAATACTACCCAACACTACACAACACCTAATCCCAAAGGAGACCCACTCCTTATTACAACATCAACAAGGATATCGATATCCTTTGACCCAATACTAATCTATCTTGTACATCAAATCACACCATATCGAATGTACACCTTAGGCACCTTTCACTAGTGCCTTTGATTCGATCTCTAGGCACCCTTCACTAATGCCTTGTGACTGACTTCTAGGCACCCGTTATGTTTTGTGGCCCAACATAACAAACCTTGTGTTTTATGGCACAAACACATAAACCATCTAGTCTAGTCATAGATGTACAACACATCTATGATACCCATTATGTTTTGTGGCCCAATATAACAAGCCTTGTGTTTTATGGCACAAACACATAAACCATCTAGTCTAGTCATAGATACAAGAATATGATACTAGACAATATCCAAGACAACGTGTCTAATGGATATGAAGTCCTAAACTAAACATCAAGAACACAAAGCATGATGTAGTTAGTCTTCTATGAATGAGATGACAAGTTTCCTAAGCTTGTTGTAGAAATCTTCATGTGCTTGTACGCTTGTGATGGGTGATCACTTTAGTAGGTAAGGATGCAAGATCTCTAAGCTTGCTTTGGAAGATCACTTAGAATGCACGCTTACAACAAAATGAAAGTTAGAAGCATTATGATCATATGAGATGAGGGTGGTTACATGTTTCCTAATGATCTAAATATCCTAGAAATGGTGGACAGAAACTATGTGTAAAGGTGTATGAAACAATGAAGAAATGCCTCACTATTTATAGAAGAAAAATAGCCACTGTTTCCCGTATCCCATGGATCCCTCCCTTGAGGGATCCGTTCAGTGTATTACTGGGGATCCGTGGGACGCTCCCTTTTACCCATGGGTTTTGAGTCATGGGTCATGGGTTATGGGTTATGGGTTATGGGTTATGGGTACCAAGTAGATTTAATGTATCTACAAGATGCAATGCATCTAGTTCATGGTTTTGAGTGCCCACCAAGGTACAATGTATCTAGACCTTGGGTATGGGTCATGGGTTATGGGTACCAAGTAGATTTAATGTATCCACAAGATGCAATGCATCTAGTCCATGGTTTTGAGTGCCCACCAAGGTACTATGTATCTAGACATTGGGTATGGATCTTGGACTTTGGGTTTTACCCAACTACATTCATTGTATTTGGTCAATGGGTCAAATACTTAAGTTTCTACCCATTTATATTACCCATTATAATACATACTAGTTATGCATATATTTACCTAATATGTAAACACTAGTTGTTATACATAAACTATTTAACTAAACACGTTTTAATGGTTTGTTGAGGGTTTGATCATAACGCAACATAACAAACATGTATACGAACACATGTGTTGTAGCATACAAGGACTTGAGTCATCAAGAGGTGTTGAGAGTATGTTGAGACAAAATCTAATATACAAGTAACTTATACATTTTACGTTATGTATTACAAGTTACATGTTTGTCATCAACAAAACAAATGAGAATGTATAGATTAAATATCGTAATATTTTCACTAACAATCTCCCCCTTTGCGATGATGACAAAATATGTAAACCAAATAGATAAAATGTCGAAGTTACTTGTGTTAGTACTTCCATATACATTACCTTCTCCGGTTACATCTTCTCCCCCTTTTGTCGAAACAGAAAGGGTGTGTCCTTGGATTTTAAACTTAATTTCTCTCAAGAATGGCGAGTTTGCATCATCCCTAGTGAAGTTAAAATAAAGACACCTTATTGCTCCAATTGGCACACCAGGCCAATACCTTCAACACGAAACACTAATGACGAGCTTAGCAACTCATGACCTTGAGCTTGCCGCGTCTTCAAGAATGGTGATCTAAGCCTTTAAGAGGAACCTAGAATCACACAAAGAAAAAATAGAAAGATCCTTTGAATTATAAGCATTATTGCTAGCGGCAATGGATCAAATTTTTTAGGCTTACGTATATCAAGGTTGTGTAAGAAAAAAATATATGATGAGAAAGAAATCTCCCTTTTGTTGAAACATAAGGAATTTTGAAGAATGAATGTGTGCATGCTTCCCCTTGGCGGTTGCTCCCCTTGTTAGGCGTCAAGTATTTTAGAAGGCTAAGGCGAGAAATATTGCAAAATTTGCAATGTTTTGCTTTGAAAAAGCTCCCCTTTATTGAGGAGGCGTCCAAGTTCTCTAGTGTGTTTTGAAAATCTACAAAACAAAAGTTAGTGCAAATTATATTCTCTTTGGATGAGTAGTCATATGATAGCACTTTATAAATGCTCACGACGGAAGCTCCCTTGCTCGAGGCGTCAAGAAGAACCTACAAAAAGCATTGTTGGAATCACTCTGAAACCTTATTCAAGTGTTAGTTACTCATATGTAATAGTTAGCTTATTATGGCCTTTATGTTTGTTATTAGCCTTAAGCTTATGTAGAAGGCCCATGAGCTTAGGCCCAAGCCCATAGGAGAAAGGAAAGGAGTAGGAGTGTTGCCCTAGCTCCTTGCCTATAAATACCTTATGTAAACCTTCATTTGAAGGTTGGTTGTTCAAGTTATTCCTTTCACATATCCTCTACGCATAACCGTGTTCACTATATCGTGTGTGTGTGTTTGGTATCTTGTTCAATCGCCTCTCTATCTCTCATATAAGCTTGTGTGGTAAACCTTGTGACCTAACGGTGGTATCAATCGCCAAATAGTTGGGTGAAACATTTTGTTTTGAAGTTTTTGTTCTTGGTCTTAAGCGTAAAGTGTTGGTTGATACTTTGGTTCGCAAAAACTTGTTTTTTACACCATTTAATCCAAGATTCTTGTACTTTCAATGTTTTAAGGTGTTAAAATACTTGTTTTTGGCAAAAAGTTTCAAACTTTATCCGTGGATAGTTGTTTTTAATGAGTTTTTTGAGCGAGGGTTTCTATCCTACTAATAGCTGTTTTAAAGGCTTTGGTTCATCAAGTTTCACACTTTTGTGTATTTTGGTGTTATTGAAGCTATTTTATCACACAAAAGCTGGTTTAGAAACACTTTTGGATAATCAAAATTTCAGAGTAATTTCTACGCGTAGTAAAACCCTAAAACTACGAGTAAGTGCCTCCTTGGTTTGATCTTCATTTTCGTGGGTTATTCCGTGTTTTCTTACTTGGATAAGTCACGAAAATAAATCGACTTTGGATATCTTTTGCACGTGATAGTGTAAAGATCATTTGAACAAAAACCTAAAATTACGCATAAGCATAAGCTTACGGCGTAGAAATCCTATAAGATCTTTCCTTCGCCTAAGCCTAGTCTTACGCATAAGAAAATCCTACGCCTAACTTTCTACGCCTAACTTTTGTCTACGCTTTAGTGCTTTTCACTACCGCAGCGTAAGCTAAATCCTCGCGTAACTCCTTATTGTTGCGCGTAACTTTGGTGTTTTACGCATAAGTGCTACTTGGTTCTTGTCTTTCTCGCCTAAGGACACTTCATCAACAAAGGTTCATTCGACTACAAAGATCCATTTTACCAACACAAGTTTTCAACATGTCACAACCACCATACTCTAACTATTTCCCTTACACTTATCCTCATCCTCAGCGTCAACAACAACTAACTCCACAACATCAACAATGGAATCAACAACAAGCAATTTATCAACAACAATTTAACCAACAACATACTCACAACTTGCTGAAAATCCACAACCTCAAATGGTTCAACCACCACCAAGTCTTCAAGCTCAACAGTACACAAATGACTTTAATCAACATCCATCAAGGATCACTATGAGGGAACCCACTTGGTTTGCAAAGATGTTTGAAACTTTAAGCGGCCAACAATCAATTCATGAGGCTGGATCACTTGATAGACCTCCAATGCTCACTCCAGGAAACTACGATCAATGGGTGATAAGGTTCTTTAGGTTTTGTGATCTAAAGAAGCCACATGGAAAGTTCTTAAAGAAGGTTATCTTGGAAGGTCCATTTGAGATGCCTCTTGTCATTGTACGGAGATCCAAATGCCATTCCACCAAGAGATGAACAAAGCGAACATTGCTACTTTGCTGAGACTTGAATCCTCAAGAACTTCTACACTATGAAGCGGATGAGCTTGCAATGGAATATATCCTCTTAGGATTACCAAACCCAATTCTTAGTAGTGTTGATGCTCAAAAGACTGCAAAGAAAATGTGGGATCATATTCGTCTTCTTATGGAAGGATCATGTACTCAATCGGGAGGATTTGGAATCCAAAATTTACTTGGCTTATGAACACTTCATGATTGAACACGGAGAGACACTAGAGTCTTATCATCACCGATTTTCAGACATCATCAATGATTTGGATAAACACAACATCATCATGCCAAAATTGCGGTGAATACTAAGTTCCTGAGTAGTCTTGGTCCTGAATGGGAGAAGTATGTCATTTTCTCCGTCAAGCGAAAAACATGCATCAGTCTACCTATGGATTGTTGTACGATTACTTGAAGCCTCATGAAAAGGAAGTTGATAGGGAATGGATTCTCCGTGCTCAAATTGCTCCACCGACACATCCGGAAAATCAACAACTTGCCTTATATGCTCAAGCAGGTTATTCTCCTCAACCAACAACTCAACCAACTGCTACAATCACACCACATGATCCTTCACAACCTCCATCTCAACAAACTCAATTGGTTCCATACAACAACAACAATGCTCAAGCTGAAGCTAATGAGGAATCGATCCGTTGAAGCAGCAACAAGGATTTGCTAAGATTGCTAATGCCTTTAGCCGTTATACCAACAAATCCAACAACCGTATTAGTTCCTCATCTAATACAAGGAATCAAAACATTTGTGAACAATGGGCGAGTTGAAGTTGAGAATCGTGGTTATGGTGTCAGATGGGCGGTGGTCAAGGGTTTAATCTTTGTGGGTAGGAATAACAATAGAGCTCAAGTGGTGGAGCAGGGAAATGCTCAGAATGGGTTGAATGGTCTTCGATGCTACAACTGCAATGAGAAGGGACACTGGCTAATGCATGCCCAAAGCCAAGGACTAGGGGCGGTGCTTATTTCAAAGAGGCTCTTCTTTTGGCTCTTAAGGATGAAGCTGGTGGAACTCTCAGACAAAAACGAGTTTATGGCAAATCTTGACTCGGATGATGATATGGAGGACTTGCGGCAATCACGGTTGTTATGTTGATGGCTAATATGCATGAGTTACACATGAGTGACACAGGCCCGATGTATGACAGCGATGGCTTGTCTCAGGTACGAACAAACCATATTTATCTCGATCTACTATCTCCGCCAACATCCGAATCCGCCAAGGCTCAGGAATGTTCAAAATGAGTCGTCCACATCTCATTCCGACGATTTTCAACTAGACCCGTCGTTATATTTGACGATCAAGATGACCAAACGGTTTCCCTTGATAATCAAATTGACTCCGTGGTTATACTTGAGGATCTCGGTAATGATCATGTTGAGACTCACGTTGAACACGCCGAACTTTTGCCTCATCCGGATTTTGCTCGTTTAATACAAGACCAACAGACCATAGTGGAAAAATGTCATGCCATGTCGGGACTTGAAATGCAAAAATGCATTGCTAACCAAGGATTTTGAATGTTTACAAAAGCAACTCAACTTTTTCAAAACTCAAGAAAAGCGTGAAAGCGGTTTTGAAGCACCTTTGCCAAATCTTATCAAAATGAAAAATATTTAGAAAGGATCATTGATCTAGCAGCTTCGAAGAATGCTTTGTTATGAAAATAGAACAAGCTGAAACATGAACATAAAAAGCAAATTAGCGCTCTCACCTTGGAAAATCAAAAAGCTAAAATTTGAGTTGTTAACTTGTCAAAAACAGTTCTCTGCATACAAAAAGCATTCAGCGAAACGAATAGATGATCATCTTGAAGAAATCATCGGCTTGCAAAACAAACTTAAAGAGTTTAAAAGTGTTGTTTACAAACATGGCGAGTCGGTCACGGCCATTGAAAAGTTTACTTTAAAACCCAATCCAAATGGATATGGACCGAATCTTGCTGATTACAAACCTAAGCTTTCAACAAAGCATTCAAACCAAATCACGAAGTTTCCGGTCAGAATATAAAGTTGATAATTACATTATGAGTGTTGTTGAATATCATCGTCAAGAGGAATTAGATCACGAGAAGACGAGAGTCGATCAAAATTAGAAAAAGTTGTTTACAACAAACCTTTTAACTATTCAAAGCGGTCACTTTCGTCACACCAACGGATTCTTCTAACACACCAAGGGTTATCATCAAACACACGAGTCTTCTAATGTTAATCCCCAACGGATTATGCACAAATTTATGGTCCTTTACCTTCCATCGTGAAGTAAATTCAAAACACGAAAATCGAAAAATTCTTAGATATTTTGACATTTTCATGGTGACCTCAAAATTTACAACATGAGATAGAATATCATTACGAAATCAAAATTGATCATTTTCAATCGCCTCTGGCGCGAGAACAAAGAGACATTTTTGAGAAAAATCTTTTACCTAATGTTAAAAATTTGAAAAATTGTGCATTAGCTTGGGAAAAGGATTTTCATAAGGAACTTGGAGTGATGAAGGTCGTTTTAGAAAGCGAGAAACATCTATTTCAAATACTAAGCGTAAAAAGAAAATGTTGAGAAAAGATGTTGATCGACTCTTGGAAGATGTCATCGTCGATGTCCATAATGCTGTGTTATTGAATTCTTTGTCATATGCATTTGATCATACCTCTGGTGATCTTGTTGATTCTACGTGGATAAATGTTGAGAACACGATAATGTGCTTGGTCGAGTCCTTAAAAGTTGAAAACAAACGATTGTCAAACGAACTTTCAAATGCAATACGTCTTAATTGGTGTCAAAAAGATATTCACGATCAACAACTTGCTTTTCAACACAAAATCGCCCGATTGCGTGCAAAATCTTCTGATCCTAAAATTGAGCAACTGGATGATCAAAGCGTGTCTTTTAAGTGTCAAATCTCAAAATATGAACAAGAACTTGTAAAAGTTAAAAAATAATATGGTGTCATATTTGATTTACTCAAAAGACTCGTGATGAAGCATCAAATGAACTTGATCATTATCTTGCACACACTAAAGAAGTTATGCATTTTCTTTGGAAATGTTGATTAGAAAATCAAGATCGATTCACACTATCCTCAAGTTAAGAGAAATGTTAGGAAAGTATGAACAACTTCAGCCAACCATCATTAAGAGATTAGCCCAGTAACACTTAGTACTCATGAACCTAGAATCTCTACTGCCAAATCACAAGTAGCTAACGTGCTTCCTTCTCTGAAAGCAGGAATAGTTGAGTCTTTTCCAAATGTCCGCACTTCACGACCTAGGAGCACTCAATGAAGAATAGGAAGTTGCAACCTAAGAAAAGATCAATACGGAATGCTAAAGTAGAAGAACACCCTAGGACTATGAATAAGACTCGCGTTGCCTCCACTATAGATATTGCGTCTGGCAAATGTAATAGAAATAGTGATGTAACGAATGCTAAACCGTTAAGTACTTTTGATATTGATCGATGCACCTTGTGTTAATTGTGGTAAAAGTATGAATTCTGATTGTCATGATAAATGTGTTGCTAAAGCTATCATCTCTCGTTTAAGGAATCCTAAGAACGGGAATACCTCTAGGCCCACTAATCTTTCTAAGTGCATTGCTTGGTAGACCGCCATCTTTAGATTCTAAGAAATTGTCCCTGTAGCTCTTGTGTCACCTCCTAGGAATGTAGTACCACCTAGTGCATTCACTAAGACTAAAGCAAATACTAGTTGGAGATGGCGGAAATGGATATATAACACACTAGGATTTAAGTGGATACCTAAAGCTATTGATGTGTGTATATCTACTATAAGTGCTACGGAACCCTCTAACATTTCGGGTTCCACATCTACTTCTATTCCATCTGTGTCATTATTAGATGCGTGTGTAATGCACGATCTGAGATCATTCTCGGATTGTTGATAGCGGATGTTCCCGACACATGACAGGCAATCTTAAGCTGTTATCAAACTTTATTGCAAAGTTCATTGGCGTCGGGTTAGGGAATGATCACTTCGGCTATCATGGACTCACGGAGACTATGTCAATGGGAACATCGAAATTAGCAGGTTTACTATGTGGAAGGCCTCGGTCATAATCTGTTTTCGATGGAGTCGGTTTTGTGATGGAGATTTGGAGGTTGCTTTCAGGGAGAAAACTTGTTTCATTAAGTGATCTACAAGGAAATGACCTTATATGCGGATCGCGTAATTCTAGTCTCTACACTATCTCTATGCAAGACATGGTTGCTTCATCTCCCATCTTTTTACTTTCTAAGGCAACATCAACAAAATCCCGGCTATGGCACCGTCGTCTCTCACATCTAAACTTTCAAACCATCACCAACCTTGCTCGACACAAACTAGTTGAAGGACTCCCACGGTTTCGGTATTCTAAAGATCACCTTTGCTCGGCTTGTGAACAAGGCAAAAGCACTCGTGCTCATTTTCCTTCAAAGGTGGAACCGACGCTCTCGACATGTGCTTCATCTTCTTCACATGGATTTGTGTGGCCCGATGCGCGTGCAAGCGATCAATGGCAAACGCTACATCTTAGTAATTGTTGATGACTATTCACGCTGGACTTGGGTCTACTTTCTTGGAAGCAAAGATCAAGCTCCACAAATGATCATCACCTTTCTCACGAAAATACAAGTTCGACTCGAAACACCGTTCGACTAATCAGAACAGATAAAGGCTCTGAATTTGTTAATCAAACTCTTCGTGAATTCTATGAGAAAGTGGGAATTGACATCGGACATCTATTGCGTACACGAGAACAAAACGGAGTTGTCGAAAGACGAAACCGAACGTTAGTGGAAGCTGCAAGAACAATGTTAATCAATGCTAAACTTCAGGATTACTTATGGGCGAAGGCATCTACTTGCATGCTATACTCAAAACCGTTCTATGATTACAAAGCCACAACAAAACACCTTCGAGCTTGTCCATAACAGATAACCGAATCTAAAACACTTTCATGTATTTGGATCTCTTTGCTATCCGAATAATGATCGTGATGACTTTGGAAAGCTCAAAGCCAAAGCTGACATTGGAGTCTTTATCGGGATCTTGTGATAATTCAAAAGGTTTCGAATCACGGAATCGTCGTACAAAGCGGTGATGGAAGCGATTCATGCTCATTTTGATGAACTTACGGAAATGGCTTACGGTATAACGCTTGGAACCGGACACAACCGCTTAAACTTCCCCAAACCCCATCATCGGTGAACAAAGCCCCGACTTACTCGTCAACAAATGGAAAGGTTATTTGCTCCGCTGTTCAGTGACGATATTGATGAGCGTGCTCGGTGTATCCGGCTGTTTCGGCTGCTCAACCTGATAATACTCTTATACCTGATACACTGCTACAACAACTCTTTGTTGAAGATGCACCTACACCATTGACTCCAACACAACAGTTGAACAAACGCTTCCAACAATGATGAATGGTGATGATATTACGAATGAAGTACCCCCACTGCGGATTTTGATCCAAATGCGTTCTTCAACCCGTTTGCTAATGAGGCTGCGCACCGGATGTCGCGGAATCTTCAACAAACCATTTGAATCCTGAGAATCTGCACAATGTATATCAACATCAACCCTCCACACATAGATGGACGAAAGACCATCCTCTGGAAAAATATTATTGGCAACCGAATCAACCCGGTCGTTCAGAGACAACGTCTTCACACAGACGGTGAACATTGCATTTATGCACTCTCACCCAATCTGAACCTAAGAACATCAAAGGCGCAATGACAAAAGACAACTGGATTGAATCCATGCAAGAAGAACTCAACCAATTCAAGCGTCTTGAAGTATGGGAGGCGGTTGAAAGACCAGCGAGGAGTCGTCATTGGTCTAAAATGGATTTGGAAAAACAAATTGGATCTTTGAAGGAAATGTTATCGAAATAAGTCCGTCGGTGGCTAAGGGTTAACGTCAGGAAGAGGGTATTGACTTTGAAGAATCTTTTGCTCCGGTTGCTCGTCTTGAGGTACGTTGGGATATTTCTAGCGTTCGCGGCTCATATGAATATGGCGGTCTATCAGATGGATGTCAAAACTGCGTTTCTCAATGGACAACTTAAAGAAGCGGTTTATGTCACCAACCGGATGGATTCGTTGATCACGAGTTTCGAATCCGTCTACAAAGCGAACAAAGCTCTGTATGGTCTCAAACAAGCTCCTCGGGCATGGAACGATAAGCTATCATCCTTCCTCATTGCTAATAATTTCACCAAAGGTTCGGTTGACCCAACTCTTTTTATACAATATCACGGGGCACATATCTTAATTGTTCAAATTTCGTGGATGACATCATTTTTGGGTCTACACATAAAAGTTTTCAATCGCTTTTGCAAAACTAATGAAGAAAAATTTTGAAATGTCCATGATGGGTGAACTCACGTTCTTTCGAGGACTGCAAGTTCATCAATCACCCCGTGGTATTTTCTTGAGTCAATCCAAATATGCCCTTGAATTGTTAAACAAATTTGGAATGAAAACATGTGACACCTATGCCACACCAATGGCTCATACCAAGCTAGGCAGTGATTTACATGGGAAATTGGTGGACCCAAAAAAATAGCGTAGTATTATTGGGTCTCTCATGTATCTAACGACTAGCTTGGACTGATATTGTCTTTGCGTTTATCTATGCTCCCATTATCGGTCGCGACCAACTGAAACCCACCTCTCTGAGGCTAAAAGAATCCTCCGATACATAAAGGGAACCATTAACTTGGGGATCGGTATCCGAAGGATTCGGTTTTGAACTAATCGCTTTTGAGGCGACCACCGGGATGCTTAGACTCACGGAAAAGTACTTCAGGAGCTTTACAATTTCTTGGTGATAAAGTGGTGTCATGGCAATCAAGAAGCGAGGATTGTACATATTTGTCCTCAGAAGCGAATATGTAGCCATGTCGTCGTGTTGTGCTCAAGTCATTTGGATGAGAACACAACTCAAAGACTATGGTTACGTATTTGACGAGAATCGATGTCTTTGCGACAATCGGAGTGCCATTGCGATCTCGTGCAATTCAGTTCAACTTTCGAAATCAAAGCACATCGATCTTCGATATCATTTCATCAAGGATCACGTGGAACAGGGTAGTGTTGAATTATATTTTGTGGAGTGCGAGAATACCAATTGAGATCTTCTCACCAAAAGCCTTGCCTCCCGCTAGGTTTAATGAGTTGGTCCACCGGATTGGTATGAGGTGTTTGACTCAGAGGAATTGGATGACCTCTAAAAAGTCTTAAAACACATCAAACACCAAAATCTCTTTTGTAAATAATTTTTCAAAAACAAAATACAAAAATATAAAACTGATAAAACAACAAAAATATTCTTCTATCTATTTTCTTTCAACATGGCAAGTACGTTTCTTCCGTCAACACTATAATCTTTCAAAATTCAGTATTTTTTCGATCAAGTGTTGAGGGGAGAAAATATCACTTAACTGTTTCAAAACATCATGTACTTGCATGTTATCATTATCCGGTTGTTTCTTTTATCAATGGTGGTAAACTTTACGGTACAATGACACTCCTCGGACTAAATTTATAACCTTTCATTATTTCTTAAGTTAGAGGGGAGTGTCGTCAAATTTCCTTTCCTAAAAACTTTGTTTGGTAACCAAAATGGAAGTTAAATGGCTTTGTTTGAAAAAGGAAAGGTGGAGGGACCAAAAGCTGTCAAAATGTTAAAGTTATTTTTAATAAAAACCTCCCACCTACTTTTACTTCACATTTAATACTTACCATATTCATCCTACGCCTAAAATTGAACCAAGAAATCCGTTATTTTGATCATCATTTTGTAAGTGTTTTAATGATCTTAACATGTTTTTAAGCTAAGGTTTTAATTTCATGCAAATCAACGGCTAAAAAGTATGATACGCGTGATTATGTGTTCTACGCATAAGCGTATGAACACATAATCATTGTGTGTGTGTTTTTGGTTAAATGGATAGTGTCAAAGCGTTTCTTATACATCATGATACCATTTTAACCATTCAAACCCACCCAGAAACACTTATTAATGATTTTTGAAAATTAGGGTTTATGAGTCGATTTGGGTTTTTCCAAATGTGAAGTGTTTTGGTCTAAAAGATTGTTGGGTTATGGTCATATGTTGTTGAATTGATGATTTCCATGGTTGTTAACCACCCAGAAACACTAATTGTTTAACAATTTGAAATTAGGGTTTAAAGTTCATAACTTTGGGTAATTTTGATTCACAACGAATTAGATGTTAATACTTGGCCTAAAGACTCTAACAACACTCTAGACCTACAGAATTTCTTTGGTGCATATCCATGGCTAGAAATGATCTTGCGTAATTCTTAAACCTTAGGGTTTTGACCTACGCGTATGACTTCTACATAACTGTTTATGAATGTTCATGCCATGTTGATAAAATGATGTTTTGTGTTAATGTTGATGATTTGATGAACTTATTTGGGCTTGCTACGCATAATTTTCAGAATCAAGGTCATTTGAAACTCTACGCATAAGGATTACCCTACGCGTAGTCAAGTTATGCGTAAGAATAATTCTACGCATAACTATTACACGTAAGGTTCTACAATGGGACTACGGCGTATCTGTGAAGGATATGCGTAAAGCATGACCTCTCGCATAAGGTCTACTCTTACGAGTAAGCCTTAGGCGTAAGGTATATATACGCCTACGCGTAAGCTCTACGCATAAGGTCCCCTCCTACGGCGTAACATTTCTTACGCGTAAGTTAGGATCCTACGCGTAAGCTTTCGTCTAGCGTATATCATCTCTGTTAACGCTTAACTTTGCCAAAACTACGCTTAAGCCTGGATTGACCTTCATAATGAATTATTACGTGTACAAACTTGTAAATAAACTAATCATAACGTCACGAATCCAATAATGTCACTAATAAACTTAAGCGTTTGATATGTTGTGAACAATAAGTGATAACATAAACTTTAAAACTTAAAGTTAACTAACTCACGAAACATTTCCGGCGTCATTGGACTATTGAACAAACAAGTGACTTAGGACTCGTAACAATCATTGACACTATACATTCAATAACTAGACAATAAGACCTTATGTTGACTAACACTATGTCTTTCGATATGTTGGTTCTTTTGGCTAATGTTATTTCGATCCGCGACATGGTGAACAAATGAATGTGGATGCATCAGAAGTTCTTACAATTGCGATATCTTTCCGAGGGTTATCAGAAAGATTGGAAAGAACAACCTTAGGGTTGACTTTGACACCCTCACATGCTCGGAATCTTCTTGTCTCATTGCGGTGGATATTCTCGAGGAATCATCCCTACCGAGAACATGCTCTCACACTCTGCCACTGTTCGAGGTCTACATTCAACAATTACGGGATTCTATCAGGGATCACTGGTCAAAGTCGCATGAATGTGACACTTAAATACAAACAAGTCACTATCACTCCTGCTGACTTACGGGCTGTTCTCATCATTCCGGACATCGCTCCAACCGACTTCTTTGCTACCCCTACTGAAGAGGCAGTCCTGAAATTCTTGATAGATATTGGTTATGATGAAGCTTCAGGAATCATTACTAAGCACTCTCGCGTGGAGCTGAAGTATATTCCTCAACCATGGAGAACACTCTACATGATCATCACCAAATCGGTCTCAGGTGTGGCGGTGGCTATGAGCATCCCAAGCTCATGGAGCGCAAATTTTACGGTCGTTGATCAACAAGAAGGACATTGAAATCGAAGCATTGATATGGGAGGACATGATGCTATTTCACAAGAAGCTTGGCTCCAAGATTCCCTATGTCGATACACCAAAGCTGTTGATCCAGAGAGCACTTGGACTTCATCCTGACATCCCCATGAGGCTCAATGACCCAAATAATCACGACATATTGACTGAACCCATATTATCTGTCATAATCAAAGAATCGTCAACAAAGAAAGCAAGGGTGCGGTATTACCTAATCACCTTCTGACTACCGAAATCAAAAAGCTTGAAACATACAAAAGGTATCGGTTAGCGTAAAGAAGGCAAAGTTGGTCATCTTGATGAAAAATCTTACGGTACACCTACTCGAGGAGGACGAGAAGAGATGGGAAGTGTTACAAGTACATATATTTATAGGAAGCTTCCCAAAAGGAATCCTCCTCGTAAAAAGATTGTTCCCATAAAGGAAGCTGAACCTATTCCATCCTGAACCAAAGAGAAAGCTTGTGGGACGAAAGCTCGAAGGAATGCTCTTGACACGGATGAAGAGATTACCTACTACGAAGCGCAAGGATGACAATCCTTGGTTGCTAAACCTCCAAGTCCACCGGTGACAAAGGAAAAGGAAAGACTCCTGTACTTGTACCGTATGATGAAAGCTGGATGAAGAGAAGAGAGCAACTGGATATATCATACGGGAAGAAGTTTAAATCGTTAGACACCTTAAAAAGTTGAAGAATTTGCTAAAGACCAAATGGGTGGTCCAGGAGGATCAAGTGGTGTTGTCCACTCTGAACCATCTCCTGATGCGGTTAATCAACCCGATAAAGGAGCTGGTGCCACCACTCTTGTACAACAACAAAAGCTTGTGGAGGATACTATCGAATATGAGTTTGAGGAACGGAAAGAGAAGTCGAAAAAAGATCAAGATGTTGATTATGATACGTTTCTTCTAGATAGTCTGCTTGATCAAAGGAAGAAACCTCACGAACCTCAAGGATCGAGAGTCTCCTCATATCTCTTCATCATCAGATTCGTCTTCTCACTCCTCGCCACCACCATCAAAGAAGTCAACCAAATCATCATCCAAATCCGTGAAGAAACCATCTAAATCTTGGATTTCTCAAGCTCATGAGCGGATTACCAAAGCTGTCAAACAAGTCAGAAAGAAAAACGTGCTCAACAAAAGCTGAATTTCTTTTCGATCACATCGACATCTGTATGACGAGCATGAAAAGATGAAAGGAGAAAGGAAGTTTGTTCGGGAATTCATGAAAAATCACCGTCAAGAGGAACTGAACGAAATGATCGAAGGCTACGAAAAAAGTACCTAGATGCGTTCCTAAAGTCACAAAGGAGTTGTTCACCAAACAACTTTATCCAAATCTTATCCAGATCGCCAAGCAAACTATTCGATCAACGCCCTTAACCGTCACAATCAATCCAACCGATCCGGTAATTTTCTCGGATAATGAATTGGTGGCCAAACGTCACACAAATGTGCACGATCAGGACATTTACTTCGATGAAGGAAAATTGTTTCAAGCATTGCTGGACTACCAACTTCAAGAAGCTTGTAGATTCGAAGCTGAAAAGTCTAAGCGTCCTAGAGACGATGAAGACAAGGATAAGGATAAAGACTCGCACCTAAGCGTCGAGCGATGCGGTGAATCTTCTTTGATGCAACCTCCTCCACAACGGCCTCCTGTTCAACAAAATCTCCTCCTCGTTCTTCTCTTGAAAACCTCGGGACGATTCCGAGTTACCACCCCGACTCGGAAAACCGGTGATCACTTTGAGTATACGGGTGGTGGCGATGAAGAGGTCCTTGAGCCTACAACAACCACCTCTCCCAAACAAGTTGAAAAACCGAATCATCATCTAGGCCTTGAAAAGAAGAAGAAGAAGAGCGGATGACGTCGTATCATGGCTAGATGGCGATAAAACAAAGGAATTTGAATGGTTTGCTACTCTTGTTAACAACACTCCTACTGAAGAAGGTCGAGATTTGGTAGGCGGTTCTACATTGGAGCATGCAAAAATTCTGCAAGAAAAGTTCCATGTGAAGAAAATGGAAATCAGCTGAAGCGAATCAAACATGAAGCATTTCAACTTCTAAAAGACAGCTCTGAAAGTGCCCTCGAGGTCGAATATCACCTTGAAAACATTGCTCGAGCTATGTCTAACAACATGGATTGGCTCAACCCGGAAGCAAACATTGACTTCACACAAAGGGACAACCCTCCATACTACACCGATTGGACCAAACCTCTACCAACACTTGGACCAACCAGTGAACCAAGGATTCCTTTCAGATATTTCTTCAACAAAGACTTGGATTTTCTTCTACACGGTGGCGATGATTCAAGAAAATATGCTACATCGTTGACACTTCCATTCCCAGCAGGTGTCTACTCAAACTGCATAGCCATTGAGGAACGTGCCAATCACTTGTTCTCCAACACGGTGGAAGCATACGACCGAGATGCATTGTATGGGATTCATCAGCGGCGAGCGCCGACGAATCTACTACAGAAGGCGTCGGGTTGAAGTCTCAACATGCTATGTATAGTTCTAAAGATATCGTTGCCATCATACACGTTGACCTTTCGTCTAAGTGGGACTACACATTCCTAAAGAAGATCGTAGTCAAACGACAAGATGAGCGGGACTATGCTTTCTCTGAAGCTGACTTTGAGAATTTGTCTCTCAATGACATCGAAGACATGTACCTTGCCAAATACAAGGGTCGCATGAGACAATTCTCAAGCTGCGTTACAACGCGTGAATTTATCAAGTCACTTCTCATCTTCATAAGACGCATTGTCATCAAGGAGCGTGTAGAAGATCTCGGTGGGTACGTTGAATCTTATCGGGCGGCGTGTCAACTTCACTCCTCAAGCTTGATCTTCCGATATCAACCAGCTATCTCAATATACACTCATCGGCAAACCTTTCGGCGTTGTTTACCGTAGTGAACTTCAAAGAAACTGCTTAATGGCGTGTAGCGAACTCCACAAGTTCGGGATCATACTTTGAAGCTGGTTAGGGATGGATTGGCATCGAGGTTGAAGGATATACGCCAGAAGATTGGGTCGCCTAAACGATGGAATTCTCAGGAAAGGAGGGATGTGAGGAGGATCATCACAATGATTGATGAGCGGTTGTTTGAAGGGATCGGTTCGAGCGATTGGAGAGTTATGTCGGTGGTGCGACCGGGAGTAACATAACCGGCTTTCAGCGCCACATGTGCACACTCACGGGAACATCACTGCACTTCTGGTACCTTGAATTGCTTCCTTCATATAATTTGGATGTTTGATTGATTATGTTATGGCTTGTGCACACATTACGATGTACAACCCGTACTTGTAAATAAAGGACCCTGTAGTGCGCTTGATGCCACAATCCTTATAAAAGGGGCGAAAGCTTCTTACTTTTGAGTAAAACCTATCAAACCTTTCACTTTTCAAGGTTTTGCTCAAAAGAACAAGTACTTTCCCTTATGATTTTCAAAACCTCAACCGTTTATATCACTTCGTTGAGGGGAGTACTTGAATTAAAACTTTGTTCAAAAATTGTTAACAGTGGTCATTCTTCCCGCAACACTCGAAATGGTCATATTTATTCTCAACTTTTCAAAAATAACACTTTAATATGCCATTTTTGAGGGGGAGAAAATACGTGATAAGAAATATGTTGTGTAAAATGCAAATGAATCATTGTACTATAGACTTAACCCATGAATTGACGAGATCTTAGCTGTTAGTAACTTCGAAAAGACTTGTCTGGGCGGGTAATAATTTCAAGCTAGTTAAGCTAGTGATGTAAGCGTGTCTCGCAAAGGACTTGTCTGAGTAGAATGTACCATTCGAGAAACTCTTGATAGACATGAACTCTGGCGGGTTTGACGACCTTTCGAGGATTGTCTACACCTTCAAGGTAGTTATTAGAGCTAGTTGTCACCTAAAAGCTGACAATGCAACTCTTTAACTATGCCACGTAACCGTGTCTCACGGGGGATTGTCTATCTTGAGTGAATCAATTCAAAAAGTGCGCGCTTCTTTCCTCAACGTGCATTTAACCGTTAAACACTCTGTCTCATGTGGTATTTCATTCATAAACAACTGATGAAAGAGAGATTTTTTCACATCAGTGGTTTTATGGCAACATAGGTTAGTCATGGAGTTATAAGGTGACTAAGGTTAGGAATAACCGTCCTATGATCCTTGAGGAGGGATGGATCTACCCAAAGACACCACAAATAGTTAGTATTTAGAAGTCCTTAGGTATGATTGTAAAAAGGAGAAAATGAGAATGGGAGAAAGAAGGAGTTGAAGAATTAAAAAGAAATGCAAAGAAAAGGGTGAAAAGAAATAGCCCTCAGATTATTCAACTTAGGGCGGACAGGGTTCAATTCATATGCTCTTGGTTGTCACTTAGTGGCACCGGTATTGAAGATTAAAAGTCGTCATGGACCCGGTGGCGCATGCACTAAACCTTCTTAGCCACTCAAGTTTCTCTTAACAGAAGCTTGTTTCATTCTCACAGGGAACCCTACGTAAACTATCGGCTTTCTCTTAGAGATTGGTTGTATTGAAGAAGGAGACCCTCTCCCTAGTCTCAGCTCAGGAAAACCAAAATGCACTATTGAGTCTAGAGCCACGAGATTCATCAAAAGATCTCTTAGGTACACTTGACATTTCATCACTTGATATTCAACAATAAGAATTTCAGTGGTACATTATCGAGTCCTTCACAGATCTTAGCAATCACGCCGAGAACATTTATGAGAGGTTCACATTTGTGATCCTCAGTGATTGAATGGAAACTCTGCCAGGGTCAACATCAAACAGCCACGACGCCAAACTTCGGCAACTCCCGTGGATTGCGCTTAGTGGTCTCAAGCGGTCTACGGTCGTGAGGTGATGCTTGGTGTACCTCGCGACTCATCTGAATCGTAGGTGTACTTTCGGTACATCGTGTTATCTCACTTGTGGGACTCCGATTCGAGAGCGGCCTTTGTAAATTAGAGTTGTGTTTTCACACTATCTTGTTAACACTCTCGAAGTTCAAACTTGTAAGTGCGGGAATCCGCTTATTACTAACCGTTTAAATGTTTTCTTCTTATGGAAGCTCTGGGCCGGAATGATCGTCGCGATTCTTCTCATGCTCACGACAACATCATCACTAATGGAAGTTCTATCCAAAAGCAACACAACAGTCAGAATGATTCTTCGTCAATAGAGAGAATCTACAAAGTTAAAGACTTAAAGAACTCCATCGATCTTGAATTCCAGCGTCAAAAGCGTGTGAGCATGTTGAAGAATGGCGTGGAGACCTGTAGCAGCGAAGCGGAACTGGCAGGCAGACTTGATGCAAAAAACAACATACTATCACTTTCACCACAAAGAACAATGATCAAAGAACAAAGTTAAAGATGGCGTCAAAGCATAACCGTTCAAAGTAAACTATCTCTCTACACTGGGAGATTGTTCAAATCAAGGCAATTCTTCTCACAAGAAAGAAGAATGTCGGGCGTCAAAGCTACTATTATATCAGCGCCTTCACCGTTTTTCATCACCAACACTTGAGTGTTTGTTACTCATATGTAATAACACTTGAGGGAGATTGTTGGAATCACTCCTAAACCTTATTCAAGTGTTAGTTACTCATATGTAATAGTTAGCTTATTATGGCCTTTATGTTTGTTATTAGCCTTAGCCTTATGTAGAAGGCCCATGAGCTTAGGCCCAAGCCCATAGGAGAAAGGGAAGGAGTAGGAGTGTTGCCCTAGCTCCTTGCCTATAAATACCTTATGTAAACCTTCATTTGAAGGTTGGTTGTTCAAGTTATTCCTTTCACATATGCTCTACGCATAACCGTGTTCACTATATCGTGTGTGTGTGTTTGGTATCTTGTTCAATCGCCTCTCTATCTCTTATATAAGCTTGTGTGGTAAACCTTGTGACCTAACAGCCGCGTCCAAAGACAAATGTGCCATATACAAACCCACGTATATGAGTGAACCTACAAAAAAAATTAGTGTAAAATTTCGTCCATAAATAGACGAGAATCCCATACACATCAAAGTGTATATATATGAACCTACAAAGAAAGGATTAGTGTCAAAGAGAGAATAATCCTACTACTTGCATCATCATGGTTGGTTTAGAGGTTGTAAGGTTTGTTCAAGGTAAGAAAAAAATGTGCTTAGGGATGAGGCAGCATTTCATTCACGAGAATTCACTTGGCTTTGACAACATGGATGTTTGTGGAGGATGGTTGGCGACCATAAATTGTAGTAGTAGTGAAACACTTGTAGGATGTGGTTGACCTGAAGTAGCTTGTGGTTTGAGGTTGTGGTTGACACAAGGAGGATGTGGTAGAACATGAGACATACTTCATCACGTAGTTCATGAACTAGACCTTGAACCGCAGTGATAATGATAGAAATCATCATTATGACTTAGAGGTATGGAAGTTGTGAGTAGAACAGTGATGAAAGGTATCAAGGTGAATCTTTGAATTGGTTGATGACTCAATAGAGGTGGTAGACATGATGACTTTGTGAGTAGTGATAAAAGTGGAGTAAGATGGTCAGGATGATGCAAGATTACGAATAAAAAAATGTGTGAATTAGCACAACTTGACTTGATGATGAAATCGACCATTGTCATCTTACAAGAATCCAAAAGAGTTAGTACAAAAGGAAAAAATTTATACAAATGGATAAATTGTTCACATAAAATCATGAAACGAAAAGAACACGTAAAGAATCATATAAATGCAACTCATTTATAAACATATAAGAAAATGATAATCCTAAGTGTTGAACAAGTGCTTGTGTGGGAAAAAGGAATTTTGAAATGATTATCTAAGGAGATAAAGTACCTACTATTCCACGGTTCCACCGGTTCCCTCACTAGAGGGATCTGGCTAGCTTAATTCTAGGGATCCGGCTAACAGACGATGTGAAAAAGAGGTGATTGGGTTCTAGCGAGGTCTAGCATACAATGAGCTTCGTCCATGAAGTCATGTAGCTCTTCTCGATCAAAGCAAGATAATCGCTTGATGAGGCAAGTGGTTGTGATTAACTAAAATAAAAATTAATTTTACAACTTGTTTGATTAGTAATCCTAAGACAATGCAAAGCATTTCCATGTAAACACTTTAGGAAAACATAGGAGTAGAAATTTCTCAAATTAATATGAGACTATTACTAGCGATTGCTCAAATTCTGACTGTTTGACCATTTTACGGGTGATTCCACATACTTGACTCTATCAAGGAAACAGTCAACGTTAGGTCAAATTGATTTCTAGTGCAATAAGTTCTCGATATTCATTCTCAAAGATAGGAAAATTTCATTCCTACAATATTTATCGAGTAACAATGATGATACTTTGCTTCCATTTTTATTAATATTATACTTGGAAACAACTAAGGTGTGAAGGTGTCATGTTAAAAACAAATTTAAAAGTTGTCCATATGGTGAACAAAAAAAAAATAGTTTGATGAGCTAGTTCAACATATATTGTTGGAAAAGCTTCGAGTTTTGGACTTTCGGATATGAAAAATTATATTGTAATTTGCAAAATAAATTTACTTTAATATATCGGATGAAATAATCAAGTTGTCAATCCTACTATGAAGCTTGGAAAGCGATTATGAAAAGAAAAACTAGAGAGTACATCAATCAACTTACAAGTGTAGGTTATGATCGATGTACATTCTTGTTGTTCTTAGAAAAGCGATACAAAACAATCATATATAAGCGTAAAGCATTTATGTTGCTACATAACGAACTCAATCATAAAAGCCATTTAGTGTATTACAAGTTTTAAACATTTTTCAACTTATATGACTTATCTAAGTATTTAACCTAACATTTTCGACACAACTAGATATTATCCCAAAAACTAGCTAAATAGCACATTGATTAATAGTAGAATATTACTAATCGAAAAACAAGAGAATGAATAGCAAGGTAAAGGAAACCATATGTTATTCAATCAAATAAGCACAAAAGCTATTTGAGATAAGCAAATAATCAAGTAATGCAAGGAAGACAATTTATCATATAGCATAGCATATGAAAGTTCTTTTCATCGCTTTGTGTTAAATATAAACATGTATACCAAGCTTGATTAGTTTCTTTTATATTTATAAACATAGTCAAAACCTTGATTTCAAAAGAGACACATTGTTATTCAAAAATAAAACATCCGTCTCCAATTAAGATTAAAAGTTTGTGTGCAAAGTTATGACTAAGAAAAATGACTTTCTATTATAAATTAATGATTCGTAAATGCATTGTTTTGAATCAGTTTATGAAATCATTTTTAAATGGTAGACTCAATACCTTTAAAATGATAGGTGGCACGACTTAAACGACTTACGGTTATTAGTTATGGAATTTTTGAAATTCAGACAAAAGCTGTCATACGTACCCACGGTTTCCCACGGATCCCTTGCTTGAGGGATCGTCCGGTCTCTTGAGGATCAGCGGATCTGTACGAATTACAAAAATGCATGTTTTGACGACGAAAAATTTAACCTTTGTAGACTTTTTAGTGAAGTTATATTATCCATTTTTACCATTATTCAAGCTTGATTAACAAGATATCTGACAACAAAACTTCAAAGACAAAAATCAACAAAACACTTTTCATATTATGCTTGACTTCCCAATTTGATACAAGGACCTACTTGATTTTGAAAACCATTTGTTTTCCAAAACTAGAATAACCAGCTCGATACCAATTGTGTCATGGGGGTGAATACGTTCGATATCAAAATTAAAAATTTTGTATCAAATATAGTATAAACCATTGCATTTTCTAATCTTGTGCCGAGGATGCATTTAAGCATTCTGGCAGTAAAGGCCAACCCAATATCACATAGATTCCATAAGATTAATGGTTCATTATAAATCAAGTTTCACCATTATTAGTCCGGTTGCTTTCTTGATCAGCGTATCATAATATGTAAAGTGTTAAATATAGTTTATGACTATATGATAGACCAAATATGTAAACAAAAACATCAACCACATAGAAATAAACAATGTAATCAAGAATAAAAGTAAAGCGATAAGTAAAAGATGACAAACCAACAGTTTATAGTGGTTCGGCTACAAGGACACCTTCCTTGCACTACTCCACTCCCCGAGTCACCTACTCGAGAGTTTGTAAACACTACACAACACCAACTCCTTATGAGAAGCCTTATAGCGTCGCCCTACTCTTTTTAGGTACTAGGCTAACCAGGGTTCTTTCACCAAGTGAACCCACACCTATAGCGTCGCCTACCTTTATCCGGTTACTAGGCTAGAAACGAGTTCCATTACAATGGAGGAACTACTACCCAACACTCACATAACACCTAATCCCAAAGGGGCCCACTCCTTATTACAACATCAACAAGGATATCGATATCCTTTGACCCAATACTAATCTATCTTGTACATCGAATCACACCATATCGAATGTACACCTTAGGCACAACTCACTAGTGCCTTTGACTAGATCTCTAGGCACCCTTCACTAATGCCTTGTGACTTGACTTTAAGGCACCCGTTATGTTTTGTGGCCCAACATAACAAACCATGTGTTTAAAGCACAAAACACATAAACCATCTAGTCAGTCATAGATGTACGACACATCTATCATACCAGTTATGTTTTGTGGCCCAACATAACAAACCTTGTGTTTTATGGCACAAACACATAAACCATCTATTCTAGTCATAGATACAAGAATATGATACTAGACAATATCCAAGACAATGTGTCTAATGGATATGAAGTCCTAAACTAAACATTAAGATCACAAAGCATGATGTAGTTAGTCTTCTATGAATGAAGATGACAAGTTTCCAAGCTTGTAGAAGATCTTCATGTGCGGTAGTGCTTATGATGGAGTCACCCATAGGTAGGATGCAAGATCTCTAAACGCTTTGGAATCACTTTAGCGATATGCCTACAAATGAAAGTTAAACATTATGTCATATTAGATGAGGGTGGTTTACATGTTTTCTAATGATCTAAATATCATAGAAATGGTGGAGAGAAACTATGTGTAAAGGTGTATGAAACAATGAAGAAATGCCTCACTATTTATAGAAGAAAAATAGCGGTGCTCTCCGGATCCACAGTCCTCATAGGGATCCGTTCGGTGTATGCGGGGATCGTGGGGCCTCCCATACACCATGGGTTTTGGGTCATGGGTCATGGGTTATGGGTTATGGGTTATGGGTTATGGTACAAGTAGATTCAATGTATCTACAAGATGTAATGCATCTAGTCCATGGTTTCAAGTGCCCATGAGGTACAATGTATCTGAGCATTGGGTATGGGTCATGGTTTATGGGTACCAAGTAGATTCAATGTATCTACAAGATGCAATACATCTAGTCCATGGTTTTAGTGCCATGGGTACAATGTATCTGAACATGGTATGGGTCTTGGACTTTGGGTTGTACCCAACTACATTCAATGTATTTGGTCAATGGGTCAAAAACTTAAGTTTCTACCCATTTATATTACCATTATAATACATACTAGTTATGTATATATTTACCCAATATGTAAACACTAGTTGTTATACATAAACTATTTAACTAAACATGTTTTAATGGTTTGTTGGGGGTTTGATCATAGCAATATAACAAACATATGCGAACACGTGTTGTAGCATACAAGGACTTGAGTCGAGTAGAAGTGTTGAGTATGTTGAGACAAAATCTATTATACAAGTAACTTATACATTTTATGTTATGTATTACAAGTAACATGTTTGTCATCAACAAAACAAATGAGAATGTATAGATTAAATATCGTAATATTTGCACTAACAAGTATTATCTTGGTAATGGAGGTAGTGCAGCTTGAAGTCTAATTCACCAATACCTAATGTTATGCCCACCAATATTAACTTCAATAATACTGGTAGTGCATCTGCTACGTCTGGTAATGTTGATGATGATTGCTATGAATCAGCAATGCCTGAACTAAATGTTTATGATCAACCTGATGAAGGAATTTTTGAAACAGCTTCTTATGATGAAAATGGTGTGGTAACTGACTTCAAAAATTTGCCTCTTGAAATTAATGCCAGTCCCACTCCTACTCTTAAGATTCACATATATCATCCTAAAACTAATATACTTGGTGATCTGATAACGCTACCGCAGCGTCGTTAGAGTCAAAGGAAACTTCCTTTTCTTCGAGCAAGTTTTATAACACCTAGGCAGTGAACCTAATGTTGTAGTGTAGTAATTAGGTAAGCCAGGGTATTGATATCGTTCTCTAGGGGAATAGGAATGCTAGTGAGAGTTACTACGCTAAGGTTGGGGTTGAGGAAGATTATTTTTTTTATCTTTTTATGTTTTTAGGAAATTGAGGTCACGAATCTCGGGTTTTAGATTTGGGGGGTTGGTATTTCTACCGATTACTCTACTTATCTAATTATCTAATTAACTAAATAGGGTAGTCTATGTCTATTGTTGTGTGCTCGTATGATTATTAAAAATGTGTTTACCTAGATGCTACTACTCCCTAGTTATCTCCTATTGATGGTTGAATTGTCACGTCCTTATTCTTAACGTTGTGTTTTCTAAGGTTGTAAGGTGTGCATTCCCTAACTCTTTGAAGTCACCTTAAGTGTAGTAAACAAAATCCACTAAGTCATTCATAAACTAACTTTGAGGTTATCTTTGGGTTTAGTAAACGAAATCCACTAAGTCATTCATAAACTATCAAGATTTATCAAGTATTAGACACAAGTGGCCTAATTAAGACTCCTAAGCCAATTACAATTAAGATAAGAGACAACCTAACAATAATTAACTACTAGGTTTCATATATCTAAGCAAACACACAAGTAATTTAGCCGGACATGGTAGACATGCAAGCATACACACAAATAATCAAAGACATAATTGAATTGATGAAGTAAATACTTATCTTGATGTAAGATAGGGTTTGGAACCCTAAAATACTGTACAAGACACCTTGGTTTTAGGTTTTACACCAAAAGACTACTCTTTAAAGCGAAAAATTAGTTCTATATATAATATTACATATCGGGCGTCACCTTATGTTTTGTGGCGCCGTCGGGTAATGCGCAATCATTAGGGTTCGTCTTGGCCGTTAACCTTGCGACGTCACCTTATGTTTGTGACGGTCCTCTTCAGCTTCGGCGCCGTCTGGGTTGCATCTAGGCCGTCCGAGTAGCGGCAGCCTCTCTTTTAAAGCCCGGCGTCGTCACGAAAATAGGGTTTTGGCTTCTGTATCGTCACAAATCCTCCGGCGTCGCCGATAGCGATGTGCCGTCTTGCTTCCATTTCAGCAGCTTTGAGTGTCTCGATTCGACTTTGGCATTTTCTTCGTATATTCGCGCCTTTTTGTCCAAATAAGTGCCATTCAAGCATTTTGCCTTCAAGAGACCTAAAAAGTGAAAAGGAGCGATATTAAGCAATAACGGATACAAAAGTGATCAAATAAGGGCTAAAACGACCCTTCAAAATGGTACCTTTTAAAACCTTATCAAATATCCCTACACTTGTTATTTGCTTGTCCTCAAGCAAAAGTGCTTTTAGCCAATTAATTTATAAGTTAGGGGTCATGAAGTATTGATTCAAAACGTCCAACACATATAAGCCCCCAAAAGTAATAACAAGCAGTTACATACTAGCACCTTACATGGGGTGTTTGGATACTCACATCTCTGGTGTATATGAAATATAACAAGTTGGAAATGGAAGATAAACACTCATTAACGGTCCTAGTACATAGATTACCAGCGAATGAAGATCAAACCTCCATCGCTTTGACGTAAGCACCTAGGAAAGACTATCAAAGAGGTCTTTAAAGGGTTGTAATGTTGGCTTCGGTGCAGGAAACAAAGGGTTTGGTGGGATAGGCTATATAGTGGTGGCAAGTCAAAAATCTATGTTGCAAGATATCAAGAATGGTTGCTAAGCCAAGAGTCGACACTCTAAACTCTATCTAACTGAAACAAACAAACATAAATTTAAAGGATAGATGTAGGATGGTAGCCGTATGGTTTTTATCACTCTATTTTTTTCTTTTCTCTTTTTCTATTTTTATTTTATTATTATTATTTTTTTCATACACTTTTACTCTACCATCCTCTACGGTAACATCAAAATGATAGGGATTTATAGGCACATCCCTACACTGAGTTTATTATTCTAACACTAATTTGACCCGAATTGAAAAGATCAAACACTTGGGGTACATTATTATGCAAACAAAGGGAATTTGAATTTAACGTTCCCTTCCTTTCATTTCATAAACTTTAACTTTTTCCATGAATCCCAATCATCCCAAAACTGTATACAAAGGATATGACTCGACTTAGCAACTCATGCAAGCAACCGGATAATTGAACTAAGGGTTTAGGTGATAACAATAATGCACTAAAAGTGAGTGCATACAAGGTAGGCTAAGGCGATTTGGGTGTACCTTTGGGGGTGGGGTGTAAACAATGCTCTTCATTGATATTCCGGAAAAACCGAAACATCCGAGAACAAAAGGATAGGCTCTTGAGGGGTTAACTAGGGGTATCGTGTACTAAAGATGAGTACAACGCAAAGGGTGTGGGGGAATTACTCAACCGATGTGGAATAAGCAATTATATTACGGGTCTCAAACAAGGGTTATCCTAATGCCTCTTATCATTTAGTTATTCCTAACTACACAAGTGTAGTCTTACTAGCGATCTCGGAATGCATCACAAAACAAGTTCTAGAATCTAATATACTACCGGTTCACACTCTAAGCATTGAAGATGAATGCTTTTAATTCCTACTAATCTAATCCTCACATTTTGGGTGGAATTTAGGTGGTAAAGGGTTTTTGTGCTAGTCATGCAACTTCCTATCTGTGAGACGCTTTTGTTAAGACTAATGGCCCACTCCTATATGTCATGAAAATTTTTAAATTTGGTGCTAAAATTACCCTAACCGACATTTTCTCATGGTTTATTACACAAATACAATTGGACAAAGCAAATAATCAAGGATAAGCATAGTTTCAAAGTTCCCGTTTTATTTTCCCTCCCTACACTTAAACTGAACATTGTCAATGTTCCCGAAAGTATCAAAGTTATGATAAAAGAAGGTAATTAAAAACGAAAGAAACTAATACTCCCTGATTAGCTCGGTAGGATCCGTATAAAGTGGTGGTTAAATCCTTTCCAAGAAGAATTATTGCGTGAAAAGCTCCTTCCAATCTTGTGTAACTTCTTCTTGGCAAACTAAACCTGCACACTTGAAGAAAACAAACGAAACCCGGCGTAAAATCATTAACCAATATATAAGACTCGATTTAAACTAGGATATAATGCTTGTGGAATGGATGTTTAGCATAAATTTCTAAGAAAATTAAGACCTGGAAAATTCCAAAAATTTATAAGTAGCTCAGAAAACTAGAAAAAGTGATTGAGTGTTTTACTACTCTGGCCGTCGGTTGAAATCTGACGTCGAGGGTTATCGACAAAACTTTCTGCGATTTTACGGAAAAATTATGGAACATTTTTATCTTTAAAATCTGGAAAATTCACGCAAAACATCTATTATGACTCGATACAAGCATTTGACTCGAACAAACACACATGTATATATTTTAATTAATTGAAATTCTCATGTTTACGTTTCTTTTGGCGTCGTAATCCTCCCTACACTTATCCTTATGTAAAATACTTTATATGTAATTAAGACGAAGTTAAAAACAAAATAAAGCATTTTTACAAATTTAAACATGAGGATAAACATTCAATAAAAGATACCGACTCAAAACAAGCAATTAAGCATGGGTTGCCTCCAAGCTTTTCTTTATTTTTGAGTCTTGTAGCTAGACTCAAGTCGTGCCCTCGTGACTTCATTGCCATCCTTCCTTTCTTCCACTAAGCCTTCATCAAGGTTGTAGGCGTTGTATGCTCACGTGAATTCTCTTCCAACATCGTCTATTATGATAACGGTTTTAATTTTTAGATTAGTTTCTTTCACCGTATAAGGTCCAAACCATCTGGCTTATTCCTTCCATTAATGCTTTTATTCTTGATTTATACAATAGCACATTTTCTCCATTCAAAAATTCCTTAGGGTTCTTTTGAGTTTGTGGTATTGTGGTATAGTTATTTCCTAACTTTTATCACATTTCCACAATGTCGCATTTAACCCTTGAACCATGAATTCTCTAAGCCCTTTTCCCATTCAGCCATTTCTTCTTACGGCATTATTGGAGACCTGCGAATTCTTATCTTTTACCTTCTCCATAATCTTCAAAGGATATCTCGGAACAATAGGTATCCTAACTTGTCCTTTTCCACTTTTGAGTATCATAATCCCTTCACCGCATTTGATGGTTGCCTTGGCGGTGGTCAGGAAAGGTGTTCCAAGGATTAATGGCAGGTTTTTATCTTCCTCAATGTCTACAATGCGAAGTCTACGGATAGACAATATTGGCAACCTCAATTAAGACATCTTCCGCTATTCCTATAGGATAAATCTTTGAATGATTTGCTAAGGAAAGTATAAGATTGGTCTTGGTCGGTTCCTCCTTAGTCAATTTATTATAGTAGACAGCGGCATTATGTTTACATTGGATCCCTGGTCGGCCAAGGCATTTAGGTTCTCTAAGTCACCTATGCTACATGGAATTACAAAGTTCCCAGAGATCTTTGCTTCTGCTTAGTTACGGCTTTCTCGAATCGACTCATACATAGGTCCAATAGGCATGGTGTCATACTCTTCTCTCTCTTCACCTAAGGGCTTTCAAGAACATCATTGTACCTAAGTTTTTCACTTGGTTAACGATTGTTTTATTATTGATCTCATGCTTAAGGTAATGCTTGATGAATTTGGGTTCATCATCAGTCGAACTCATTCTTATCCTTACTATCATACTTGCTCTCGAGCTCCTTTTTCTCAACTGCTCCATCACTCATGGGCAATGGAAATGGCGTTAACAGATAAAGTGGGGTGGCGTGCTCATCGTTCCTCACTAGCACCTTCTCGGGAATCTTCGTCTTAGGGTAGTCTTTCACTAAGTCCATCATCTCCGCCATTTTTTCATGTATTTCATCCCTTTGTCCATTGAAGGCTTTTAAGAGGGTGTCGAGCTTGGTTGTCATCCGCTTTGTGCGTTGCTTGAAATCGGCTTCAAGTTGCTCAATCGGCTTCTTGAGATGACATGAATTTGGACACCATTCCTCAAGAATAGTGGAAGTTCGATTGTGTTTGGAGGGTTGTTGTAGGATTTCCTAAGTTATTTGGCTCGAGCTTAGGAGTCTCGTAGGAGCTCATTAGGAATTTGGCTTGATCTTTAAGTTGGCGTCCTACGATTGAAGGTTGGGAGTCAATGGGAGCAAAGAGACTGCCTTATCGGTTTGGGACAACTCACGGGGTCATTCCAACATTCGTTTTCATAGAGGGCTAGGTCATCTATTGTACCCCACGATTCTTCCACGGTGAGTTTACTAAGTTTACCACCGGACGCTTGTGATGGATTTCTTAGTTGAGAAGTTGACGCGATCATAAAATATTTGGACTAGAAGCCAAAGATCGATGCCGTGATGAGGGACTTTATGGAGTAAGTCCTTGAATCGAGTCCATGCTTAGTAGAGATTCACCTTGACATTGTTGGAACATCAAGATGTCATTCCTAAGTTTGGTAGTTCTCTCCGGTGGGAAAAATTGGTGAGGAAGCAGTGGTGAGATCTCCATCTTGAGATGGATCAGGGGAAGTCGGTCAAGCCAATTAAGCTTGGTCCGTAGAGAAGTTGGAAGAGAGCGCAGGACGTGATCTCCCGAGTAGTAGCATCAAGGTCGATGGAGTGACAATTTTAGAAATCCCTAAGATCTGATTTGGATCTTGGGCGAAGTCCATGGAATGCACATCCGTTTGCATAACCCCGGATGGTGTCGGCTCGCGAGGGCGTAGTTTGGGCTTGGTCGGGAAGCTCAATGGTGTTCCTATAGTCTGAGTGGCTGGGTCTTGAGTATTCACCAAAGTCACGGGCTCTTGGCGGGTGATTTGGTGGTGGGTTGATGAATGGTGGTTGGTTATCACCTTCCATGATGAAAAGTGATGGGATTACGAACAAAGGTCACAAAGAAGGGGGATAGACTAAGAAAATCTAAAATGAGAAAATTTTCGATAGGAATCAAGCAGAAACCCGGCGAGGTGGCTACTAACTAGCTATTCTATTCCCCGGCTGCGTAAAAACTTGATAACGCTACACGTAGTTCGGGTCAAGGAAACTTACTTTTCTTCGAGCAAGTTTTATAACACCCTAGGCAGTGAACCTAATCGTTGTAGTGTAGTAATTAGGGTAAGCCACGGGTATTGATATCGTTCTCTAGGGGAATAGGAATGCTAGTGAGAAGTTACTACGCTAAGGTTGGGGTTGAGGAAGATTATTTTTATCTTTTTTATTTTTAGAAATGAAAGGTACGAATCTCGGGGTTTTGGATTGGCGGGGGTTGGTATTTCTACCGATTACTCTACTTATCTAATTATCTAATTAACTAAGCTAAGGGTAGTCTATGTCTATTGTTGTGTGCTCGTATGATGATTAAAATGTGTTTACCTAGATGCTACTACTCCCTAGTTATCTCCTATTGATGGTTGAATTGTCCCGTCCTTATTCTTAGCAGCGTTGTGTTTTCTAAAGTCGTAAGGTGTGCATTCCCTAACTCTTTGAAGTCACCTTTAAGTGTAGTAAACAAAATCCACTAAGTCATTCATAAACTAACTTTGAGGTTATCTTTGGGTTTAGTAAGCGAAATCCACTAAGTCATTCATAAACTATCAAAGATTTATCAAGTATTGAACACAAAGATAGCCTAGTCGCACTCCTAAGCCAATTACAATTAAGATAAGAGACAACCTAACAATAATTAACAACTAGGTTTCATATATCTAAGCAAACACATAAAAGTATTTAGCAGGACATGGTAGACATGCAAGCATGCAAATAATCAAAGACATAGTTGAATTGATGAAGTAAATACTTATCTTGATGTAAGATGGGGTTTGGAACC
>OU343219.1:199215284-199276041 GCA_910596185.1 Chrysanthemum makinoi
TTGCTCATGTGATTATCATTGTGTGCCTATGTATTAAGTGCTTAGCATTAAATGCTTATTTGACTAAATGATTAATTGATTCATGGTGATCATTGTGATAATCTATGCTAGCGACTTAGTCTATAATCTGTGTTAGCGACTTACCACTTGCTCCTCAAAACCATAGGGACCAAACTTGTCATATATGTGAAAGTTGTGTTGCACTAGCGACTTACCTCACCTCATTTTAACCACAAGGACCAAATGTGTAATACTGCCAAAGATAGTTTTTATACCACTAGCGAATTACCATTTCTTTTCTCAAATAAGTTTTTTTTTCTTCTTCTTTTCTCTCTCGTCAAATTGCTCTTCCTAGCGACTTAGCAAAGTGGTATGTCTCGAATCTCTCCTATCTTAGTTCTTTTAAGCGTTTGTGTTAAGTTTCTAACTTGTCACTTTAACGAGATCCGTGACGTGCTCGTGTCTTTGTATTTGTTTGATTCCCTCTTAGGTTCGATGGTTCATTTAATCATGTTGCTTTGTTGATTATTATGTTGCAAGTATACTCAGTGTTGGTATATTCTATTGTGATTTCTGTGTAATGTGTTACCATGTAAGGATGATGATTGATTGGTGGAGTTGGTGGTTTGTCTGTTGAATTTATGAATGTTCTTGATGGCGACTTAACATGGTCTTGGTAGCGACTTAGCTTGAATGTTCTTCATAGCGAGTTAGCGTTCAACTTAGCGATTATGTTTACGTGGCGAATTAGTTTATTTTATTACGGCAACTTGGGTAGCGAGTTAGTTGTTAGCGACTTGTCTTTACAAGTTAGCGAATTAGTAACATTAGCGACTTAGTTAACAAATTTGTAGCGACTTGGTTGTGTTACTGTTCATGGCGACTTGTCTTCACAAGTTAGCGAATTAGTAATCTTAGCGACTTAGTTAACAAATTTGTAGCGACTTGGTTGATTCTTGTTCATGGCGACTTGTCTTCACAAGTTAGCGAATTAGTAACCATAGCGACTTAGTTAACAGTTTTTAGCAAATTGGTTTTGTTAATGTTCATGGCGACTTGTCTTTACAAGTTAGCGAATTAGCATAGCTACTTAGAGAACCAAACTTTTAGCGACTTATGCATGGTACTAGTGATGGCGACTTGTCTTTACAAGTTAGCAACATTGTTCCCTTTCATGTTGAGAATTAGTCTTAGGGTCGAGGGTTATTAAAATGTTCAAGAGGTTTATTGCTAAAGCTGATCTCATTCTCACAATACTTTGGATCCCCTAATTCAACTTGTTGAGTCAACATACCCTATGTAATGTCGATATGACATACATTTTAGGTAAAAGGTACTTGGTTTCTCTTCGACAACCAAATGTTACTTTCGCCTCATGCATATTTGTTATATCACTTCTACATTGTATCTTGGCTCATGACATGATCCTTTGAAATGCACTCTTTTCCTGTTAATCCCTTATCATTTCGTCATGTGAATATTTATCTGTAAGATTATACTTCATTGATATATCTCACTTATGAAAGTTGTCATATATTTGAAAGTTGTCATATATTTGAAACTTATGCCAATCAATCTTTCTCTGTATGTGTTTTGGGGACTCCTTTTGAGTTACTACTTCTATGTGTCTATGTCATAAGGGTGCTCTCAATGTTGTCTCACTTATCATTTATCATCTAACACTGTTCTCAATCATTCTTGTTGATTGTATGATTACTCAGACCATCAATGGCAAGTTAGATCGAAAAGCGTTACCCCTTGGCATCATCAAAGTTCTCTCAGACGAAGAAATCCTTCCCAGGAGTCAATGGGCTGTTATTGGAAAAAGCAACTATTATGTGGACCTACAAAGGCTTCAACAAAATCCGATACTCAAAGTTTCTATTGACATCCTTAAAAACACAAACTTCTTGGACTATTACCAAGCAATGCTCAATTCCCACCATTTACATTCAACAATTACGGAACTGTTCAATGGGACAATATCAGCTCAATACTCGTGCAAACTGGATGGCAGGGAGTTCACTATTGATTACGCTATTACGAGCAAGGCTCTTGGAATCACCCCATGTGACCCAAATCTTAGATTCAGAATCTCACTTGTGGCGATCGATTGTCTTTCTAATTGGGTTGGGTTATCGAACAGCATTTTAAGAGCATCCGACATCATTCTTGGACACATGTATCAACCACGGAGAGCTATTACAACTATTCTTAACTTGTGCTTATCGGCAAAACATGAGGGTTCGATAAAGTGAGAATCCCTATCTTGCAAATCCTATGGGGAATTGTTAATAGGGTTGATGTGAGTGTCTCGGATCGTATTTGGGAAGAATTCTCTTTATCAATGCACATTCATAGCCGTGATAGAACCAATTTCGAGAACAAAGCTCAAGGCGAAAGAAAGCAGAACAAGCTTGTGATTCCCGACATCAGATTTTCTAAGCTTGTTATCCGATACTTGCAACAAACTCACAAATTCAATCCTAGGTGAATCAACTCTACATAATCAGAGAAGATGAATATGTTTTAGGAACACGAAATATGTTCCTAGAGGTATGGATAAAGAACTTTTGGATTGCCAATTCTGATTGTCTTCTCACGAGAAGATATCAAGAAGAAGGACTTCTTCAAAAATACAAGAAAAGAGCTACCAGGTTCTCTGCTAATGTCACACCCTCTCCTCCTCAACCCAATGCTCCCATGTCCAAGTCAACCTCACAAGCATCCTATGCCTCTCTTCCTAAAAAGAGACTTGAAAGGTCACTTGACACCACACACCTCATCCAGAAGTTTGAAAGTAAAAGGAAGAAAGTGGAAAAGGAAAGTGGTGAAAATCTTGAGGTATCAAGGAATATTACAAGGTTGGTGATGAAGATGATCTTTGATCTACAACTTGGAATCCAACAAAGCCTAGAAAGTCGAATGTTAAAGCACCAGTAGGAGGTTGTGTTAAGAGAACATCCAACTTCGACAATCAACCCCAATTACACATGACAAAGGAAAAGGGGTTGCAAGTGTTGGCCGAACAAGCAGCTCACATGCTTTTAACTATCTCATCATGTCCATCAAGCACCACCAATCAATATGAGTGAAGAAGAACAGAATCATCTCATGCAAAAGAACAATGCTGGAGTGGACAAAGTGCAAGCGTTTAAGGAAACTCCTACACTTAGTGAGACTCAATTAGACTTGAATGTTGACGCTCTAGTGCAAAAGGCTCGAGGAGAACCTTGAGACAAGATCTGATGAGACCTTGAAGATGGATGAGCCAAATCTGTCTACTAATTCTCTATCCTCACTTAAGGATCTCGTCTGATTTCTCTTTTGGAGATCAATACATTAATGACAAACCCTAGATCTTGCTCAATCCATGTATCTTGTAGACATTGACAAGATACATCAACTATTCCTCCGATGTCAGCATCTTCACTATCAACTGCACTTCCACCACCTATACCTACTCAATCAACTGTACAAACACCACCAGCATCGTCACCAACCCACGAACTTGTCATTCTGGGTTGCGGATGAGGATGCTCCACCGGCTTCCCATTGATCCTCACCTCGATCAACTCTTGGACAAAGCGTTAAAAGGATAGAAGCTACGGAAAGGCAACTTCCCAAATCTGTTGATTCTCTTGTGGATCATGTCTATAGATTGGAGCACCTCAACTTGATGAAGGGTTCTGCCGCTATTGAAGGAGAAGTCAAGGATCTTTGTGGAATGGGCTATGGAGGCTCCACTTCTCGGGGCGATTCAAGGACCTACCCATCACCAACATGAGAGCGGCTCTGCTTGAAAAAGATGTTTGATCTTTGAAGAGAACAAGCATGAGGTTCACAAGAAACTCTATGAGGCACTTGAAGAATCAATTAAGTTCGACAATTATGAAGCGTTATATGATTGACATGGGGAAAAAGAAGCTAAAAAGAAAAGGAGAACAATTGTGATGGAATCCTTGATGAAAGACCATAGAGATCCTCCTCCACCTCCACCACCTGAGGCTGGAACCTCTGGGTGATGATCCTTCTACGACAACCAACACACCTCCACCACAACCACCATCATCACCGCCAAAACCGTCCAATCGATCGATTCTACAAAGAGCAGTACTAAGAAGAAATCTGCGGCTTGGACAACTGTTGATTCAAGGTTCACATCTACATCCTCCTCTATTCCTGATGATCAAATGGTTCACGAAGAGTCTCATGTCATGGCGGACTCGAAGCAGATGAAGATGATGCATCTACAAAGCATATTCCTAAGCCATGGGAAGGCGGTTCGATACTTACATGGGGAATGCACTAGTACATCGAGTTGCACCTTCAAGGACACAATTCAAAGTGCATTGTGGAAGATAGACCTCCTTCTCCGGAACCCATGGACCATCAGTCGACTCTATGATTCGACAACAATTGGGCATCGGTCATCACCAATAATTATGAAGTTCGGTGAAGACTCTCTTCTACACTACACTGGTGATATGGGAAGTTTTATTAGATGGTTTTGTGAAAGGAAGAGCATCTCATCCATAACTCCAAGAGATCTTGAAGGACAAGCTTACGAAATTGTCAAAGTCTTCTACTGGATGCAAATCATCTTCAATATCGGATGGAAGAATGCCATAAGATCTTTGAATGACCAAGTCGATGAGCAAATCGATTCGCTTCAATGTCAACAAATCTCTTCCTCTTGGTGGTGAACACGGTGGGATGACCATTCGGTACTGAATTCTTCTTCAATCACGACTTGGACTATCACATTGTGCTCGCTCTGGCGATAGAAGACACCTCTATCAATATTAAAGATGAAAGTTGCAACCTACTCGATCGGGGCTTGAGCGAGATGGTTCTGATCAATTCAGGCGATGAAGAACAAAAGTATGATATTGCCGCCTCTTATGGTATTTCTCACTGGTGGTTCAAAAAGAAGAAGTTTTACATCGAAAGACATGGTGCGATAAAGGCCTTAATGATGTCGGATCAAAGGCTGCAAATCTTAAGTGTTGTTCGGTAGAGATCTTCCCTATCTATGGATACAGTATTTGAAGAAGATAGTCCTTAAAAAGCGGACCTCAAAGAGTATACTATTGAAGAAAGCGACTTCAAACATCTTACGCCAAATGATTTGAAGATCTTTATCTCTTGAATCTTCAAGGACACCTTGAGCATTTACTTGTCCGTGAGAAAAAGGCCCTCTCTGCATTTGTCACTCTTTGGATCGGGGCTTAGTCATTCGAAAAGAGTTGAGGACTTTCGACTTGGCATAGAAAGCTACCAAACCAGGATCAATCTTACAAGTCCTCAATGGAATGCATCACAGGCATGAATTTCATCGAGAATACAAAGTCCTTGACACCCCTAGAGCCGTCATCTTCACCGACATATATGGATCTCGCATGCTTATGCGTCTATGTGAGCTCTACAAGTTTAGTGCTGGTACTCTCAAATTGGTGAAGAAGAGCGAGGACACGAGTGAAAGAAGCCAAAATTGATATGAAATCTTGGGTTAAAACTATTTTTGGGTGATGATGACTTGAAGAGGTGTGAACACTTCATTCTTTGCAATCAGGACGAAGACTCAAGACGAAGGATCTTCCTGACCTTGAAAGTTTTGTTGGTGGAAGGCTTCGTGATGGTCATTACAAACTTCTTGAGGAGGTGAATGAAGACATCTTGGGAAGCGGTTTATGTTGTTTTTAATATGTGGTGTACTAATTATGAACAAGCTGTAAAACATGTAATAGTGCTAGGATTTGTCTTGTGGTTTCCCCTTGAAAAAAGGAAACATCGTGTTGTCCATACGATCATATAAAATCGGACACATTTTTCTCCTACAAATATTTTGCCTCATACATATTTAAATCACTTGAGATCCAAAATCTCAAAGGATTTAAGATTTTTGATCGGGGGAGAAAATGTGATATAAATATGAAAGATGTTAAAAGATGACCAATTTTTGTGCATACTGCTCTCTAATATGTGCTAAACGGTTTTGAATCTCGAAGCATATATTAAGGGGAGAGTTCTCTTTGTAAATTCAAAGTCATCGAGTACACAACTTCAAATCTTTCTAAGGTACCTTGATTGTATGGCTTCTAATCCTTTGGTGATCATGTATGCTCTTCTTAAAGGGTTCCCTCCAGTATGTGCAAAACACTCTTTTCAAATCTCGAGGCACATATTGAGGGGGAGCAATCTTATGAAAACCTCATCCTTCCTCAAAATGCTTTATCTACTTGATTTGATTAGGGAAGTGATGTTGATATCTTTTAGAAAATGGAATTCAAAGAAGTTAATTCTTTCTCTTGCCTCCGTGTGCAAAATGATTTCAAACACTTGATGCACATGTTGAGGGGAGCTCTTGTTCTAAAAATATCAAAAACAATTCAGGTACAAAATGCTTTGATAAAATATCATAAGTATACGGATTGATTTTCAAATGGTTTTCAATTGGTTCCTATGGCAGATGAACAATACCAAAAGACCGACCAACTTTACATTATGTATGGTGATATAAGGACGATAAAGTTTGGTATGTGTTCCCATAATCCTTGAGCAGGAGGGATCTACCGGGGACTATCCACTAGTTAGTGTAGAGTTCTTAGGTATGATGATAAAAGGAGAAAAATGAGATATGGGAAGAGTGCGGACTAAGGCTGAGCTAGTCTTGGAATAAACCCAACAAGGTTCTTGCTATGAAGTCTCGGTAAGCTGAAAAGGGTTGAAAGAATTAAAAGAATTGAATGAGAAAAGGGTGAAAACAAATAGCCCTCCATTTATTCAACCTTAGAGGGAAACGGGTTCAATTCATATGCTCTTGATGGTAACATCGGTATTGAAGACAAGGCGTCATGGACCGGTGGCCTTGCACTTCAACTTTCCAAACCACTCAAGTTCCTCTTAAAAGGACTTGTTTCATTCTCAGGGCGAGGCATTATCTATCGACTTTCTCTTAGAGATTGTTGATATTGAAGGAGGAGACCCTCTCCCTAGTCTCCGATATAGGATCCAAATATGCACAAATTGAGTCTAGAGCCACGAGATCATCAATAAATCTCATTAGGACACTTTCAATGAAGACTCTCTGTTTCACACAATGTGGAAAGTGAAATTATATCTTGAGTCCTAGCATTTATCCTTGTGGTATTGCGGAACATCGAGTGATGTGTTTACATATTCATTGTGAAGATGGAAAGCCTTCCGGAGCCAACATCTAACAAGCTCCTGGTAGGTGGCATGTGAGATCTATTATATAGATCAACCATGTGACAAGCTGAGCGAAACAATGGGGCGATTCATTCTTTTGAATCAATCACTGTTCAATTTATGGATTGACGGATACCTTTGAAAAACTAGTCTTTGTTCTTTAAAACTCTTTTCATTAGCACGTCGACCGTGTACTAATTTCTCAAATCAAAAGGTGTTTTATGATTGATAATTGATTTTCATTAAAACCTTCGTTATATTGCAAAAACAATTTCTATTGAGCAATACACGATTGTTTTTCTAATCTCTTTTCATCAATCGATGGGCGTAAATTATTTGGTTCACTCACTCCGTGTTGTCTTCTTTGAGGCGTTCGGTTTGAAACGGCTAGAGCAGTGCGAAACCTGTCAAGGAAATTCCTCGAATTATACGATCCTGAGCAGTACTTGTCGATCAGCAGGAATCGTGGGCGTGTACCTCAATTCAACGAAAGTGATCAAAGACACTTTCGTCGCGATTTATTGCTAAGCTGTTGTATCGCGGTACACCGACGTTTGCGGTGATCGAATGGGCGGTCAATCCATAGCCGCATGCTCACACAACACATTCATATCAAAAGATATCATGATTGGTGCATCAATGACTGATATTCTAACTCCATGCTTACGCTTTCTGGCTGCTGCCAATATCATGAATCAATGAATGCTTCGCTACTCGATGAGAAGATATCATGATCGAGAATGTGAGCATGTCGGTCCGAAAGTCACAACATCACATAATACCAACACCACAAAGGATGTGTCGAGAGATTTTCATTGGCGATGATCTCGAAGATGGCTCATAATTATTATCTCATGGATCATGAATGACCTCCACTTTAAAGTACAAATCTATGCAGACTTTGAAGTTGCACTGCATATGCACAAAGATTGCGAAGTTGAAATATCAAAGTCTACGAGCCCAAGAACAAGGTCATTGATGCGCTCTCGAACAGTCAAGCTAAATCACACAAGCCCGCCACTTGTGAATGGCGGACCGTAACCAGCTTAAAACTGCTCAGGAATGAAATCAATGAAGATCTGAGGAGCATAGGGTCTCCAGTCGTTATGTCCCGTGAGCTATGCAATGGATTATCAAGCGTATAGTGATCGGAGATTTGAGCGGAAAAGGAGATTGAGGATTATGATATTAACTTACGGCAAAAGCCAACAAATTAAAAGCGGCTTAAATGCAAATTAAAGGAAATTAAAAAGATAAAATCTATTAAATAAACGCTATCACTATAATTAAAATGATGTTTTTTGTTTTATGTTTTATAAAATTGAAATTAAAATCTACGTGACGTACAAAATAAAAAGTGAAACTAAAGCAATATTAACCCTAAAAATATGAAAATGATATTTCTACAATCCTAATGATAAAAGAAAAGTTTTAGAAAAAGAAAATTATTTTTATAACTAATTATCTAATTATTATTAATTAAAACTATTTTTAACTATTTAATAATTATCTAAAATACAAGAAATTAGGAAATAAAGCTAGAAAAATAAAATTATGAAATGGAAAAGTCTAAAATATCAAATTAGAATTTTCAAAACTATTTTTGTATTTTTAGATTATTTTCTATTTTTTAGGGATTTTAAACTATTAAAACTAATTAGATTACTAAAATTACCAAATAAACTATGAAAAATCTGGAAAATTACATTTTTACTTTTTTATATTTATCTAAACCTAAGAAAATTGAAAAATTGTTTTTTTAACCTTTTAAATTTTTTTATATAAAAGCTAATTAAAATGCTTAAAAACTACTTTAAATTAGGAAAAATAGCAAAACAACTTAGAAAAATCTGAAAATTTCAGGAAAAGTCTAAATTAATACTAGGAATATAAGAAAATTGGAAAAACAGGCACTTATGAGGAGAGATTTGAAACTGCTAAATCAAGTGCTTATAAATAAGCACTTGAATAAGCTAAATGAAGATTAACAAGTACCGGTGATTCTGAGATGTTCTATACTACTAAAATGACCAATTGCAACTAAAATCAACAAGCCATAATCCTTTGAATAACAAACTACAAAGGATTTGATGTCTATGAATTTCAAGTTCAACAACAGTTAAGAGTGCTACTTTAAGCTTATGCAGAAGCTTCAAAATAAGCTCAATGTGAAAAATACCACTTGGAACTTAGAAAAGACCTGGTTGAGAGCAAGTATACCAAAACCAGGACCATGGGGAGCTCTTTTGAGCCACTGTGCAACTTGCAAATTAGAAAAAGCTCGGTGCATTACGAGACATTGGCGAGGGCAAATTGGGCACGAAAGATGAGCTTGTTTGAAGCTTGTAAAAATTTGGTAAAATTTTACAAAATCTTGATAAGAAAAGAGGACCGTTGAAGTTTCTAAAATACCAAGCCTTACTTGATAAGACCCAAGGTGAGTTCGAGAAAATCCTTCTAAGTGAGCTCAAAACCACTTTTCACACTTTTGACTTTTGAGGAAACTGATGAACTTTGACTAAATTGAACTTTGGAACCAATTTTGTCACTGAGATTGATGTTATATGTTGTAATGAACTAGTTGCAAGCAATCTTTAATGATTTTAAACACAAATTAATGGCCTGCAATTCCAAAAATTATAACATTGGAAAGATAGACTGATTTAAGAGAAATGTTGACTATAATGATGTTGCAGACCCAAACTAAGGTTGAAATGAGCTCAAATGAGCTTAAGAAACATGAACTAACGAAGCTATCACTGAACAAACCTCCTAAGGCGAGAAATACAGTAATACCAAACACCCTTGTTTAAGCGATCTTGAAACAAAAACTAAACTCAAGAGTGAATGAACATTAATCAATGATCAAACTACACTAGAATAACTAAAGTACCACTATTAGAACAGGTTTTAACAAATTCAAACTACAAATACAGATTGTGCACAAGAACTTGAAAATCACTTACAACTTGTCCCAAGCCACTATGGCTAGCAAAATGTGAACCAAGTACCACTAACCTATCAAACCAATCAATAAGCTATAATTCACCCATTTCCATATCTGAACCAACCCGTTCCTTTCTGCATCACCTTTTTACCCGTGTTGACTTTTGTTGACCAAAGTTCAAAAGTAAGTGAAACTGCAATGTGAGCTTATGGAAAGCTTAACTAAGCTAGTTGGAGTATGTTTGAGCTTAAAAACAAGTGACTAGAAGATTTGATGTAGGGTTTTGAAAATGTAAATTTCAACGATAGACTTTTAAGATGGATATTGAACATTAACTGAAATTGATGCTTGATTTAAGTTGAAATACATTGAAAAGAGTTACTTGGGTACAATGGAACTTTTATTACAACAAATCTAACTTAAGACTAGAAAAACATTAAACGACATACATTGCTAATAAAATTAAAACTAACTAACTTCTTCTTGCTTCTCTTGGCTTTTTATACATCCCAAGTGTCTTCTCTCACCTCTATGAATAGTTCCAGCACAAAAGTGGCCATTGGATTGCTTGGGAACATCTTGGCCGTTTAAATGGATTTGGTAAAATTTGGTTTTAACAGCTAAGGCTTGAGTGTTAGGATAATGCATTTAATGCTTCCTTGGCTCTTTGTGTTTGGAGGGGGGGTGTAGGTGATGATGGTTGAGTGTATCGGAGGGAGGTTCTGAGAGGGAAATGATGGAAATGGCTTCCGTGAGGAGAGAGGGGAAGGGGAAAGTCAAAATCATTTGGGTATAAATAACGGGGGTCCAAAGTATTAGTGACGGGGGTCATTTGCAATTTGACTAGGCCAAAGGATAGTGAAAGGGTTTAAAATGACAAGGACCTCAATTGTAAATTCTGAATTTCAAGGGGCTTGAGCGCCAATTGAAAGATGTTTGAGGGACCAATTGCTGCAAGTGTTAATATTACAAGGGCCAAAGTTGCCATTTTCACATTTTCCAAGGACCAATTCTGCCAAATTTCAAACTTGGAGGACCATTTTTGTAATTTTCTCAAACTTTTCACATTTTTCACCAAAGGACTAAATTTGACAAGTTATGATTTAAAAAGGACCTTTGATGATTTTTTCTTTTGAAATTTTTGACTCAGGGACTATTTTTGACAATTTTAGAAACTTGGGGAACTGGCGCCAATTATGCAAACTTTGCTCATTTTTCATCTGATTTTGAATATTTTGCATACAGAAACATATAAAATGTAATTTTGGAATATTTTCAGTATTTTGATGCATTTACGAGCATTTTAAGCGTTTTGCGGATTCATTTGACTAAAAATGATGAGTATTTACACACTCATCAATCCCCCACACTAAACTATTGCTAGTCCCTAGCAATCTTTTGAAAAAACTTAATGGATTTGAATCTCTTTACCAAAAGCCATTACTTACGGAGTAGCCAAATTTTGATTCAAGTAAGAACCATGGTACAGATAACCATGTGATTTTGAGCAAATCACCCGACTTTCAATGGTTTGATTTTGTCTTTACGGAAGCCGTACCATACGGACTAGCCAACTCTTAGATAAATTATCAATATTATCTTTGGTGAGCTGATTACCAATTATGGATTTTCCACTTGCCTTTACCACAAGCCATAAACTTGCGGGCTAGCCAACTCTTCACTTTTTAGGATATGGTGAGTTGAGAACCATACAATTTTGGGCAAATTGCAAGCCATATAAGCGGATTTGAGAAATCTTTACCAAGAGCCGTTTGCTCCTGGATTAGCCAATCCTTTTGTTTTGGACAAAGCGGTTGATAACCAAATGAGTAAGTGTAGAACACTTGCTCCAAAAAAATTTTACAGCCAAAAGCGGAATTGGTATAATTATATGATAAAATTCGTGAGAATTCCCCCCAACACTAGAAATGAATATTTCCCTCAATATTCAAAGTCTGCAGCGGTTATGCGAAACAAAGAACGTAAAAGGGGAATACTACGGCCATTATTTAGAAAGAAGATTTTTTTTTTAGAAACTTATATATATAACATGTGGGGCATCACCCCCACACTTAGGTGGTAGAAAGGGGTAAGAAGACGAAATATGGGTGAAAACCCATATGGTGTGCTCTTGTTTTTGATTTCGAGTCGCTAAGCTTGACTCGACCCGGGTCATTGGTTCATGGGGAAGCAAAGTGGAAGAAACAATCTCCATCGGACTTTCATTCAAGATGGTTTGGATAAACATTAAAATGCGTGAAAGTTCCACACCGATGAGATATACATAGAACCGGCTCAAGATAATGGTACATGAAAATGTCGGGATCAAAGATAATGTCTTCATTCGAAGGAGTGAAGAGCGAGGAGAATCACGGGATAGGTGAAGAAGAGATAGAAAATCATGATAAACATCATGACTAACTCATCTTCATCTATAGGAGGATCCATAATTTCAGGATTATGAATCTCATCATTTAAGCTTATGTGATCAAGACAAATCTCAGGAGTGTCTAGATCAAAGTAGAATTTATCATACTCCCGTGGAGATATGATATGAGTGAGTTCATCTGAGAACTCCATGAAGGTGAATGAATCATATTGAAATTGATATGAGTGGGTTCAGCGCGAACTCCTCAAAAGTAAATGATTCATGATGGGGAGAGAATTATGAGAATGAGAAGTAGATGCTGCCACTAATCTTCTCTCCCATATTATCAAAGCGAGGAGGCTTTCATTTCGGATTAGAATCATCGGAAAGAATGTCACTACCCTTAATGGGGATAGGAGATGAAATCGGTTTCTCTTTGAAAGCCTCGATTTTAGAAATGAGAAGGCTGACATTCAATAATGTTGCTCGAAGAGCTTCATCTTTGATTTCGGTGTCAGTAACTTCATCATTCTCTTCTTACAAGCTAACAAGCTCGAGAAGGTGAATCTTCCACATAAATAATGTCTCCACAAGATAACGACTCATCATCATCAGAATCGGAGAACATCTCAACATGATCATTTTGGAAGACAAGAGGAGGAGGGATATCACACACATGATCAAGAATTCCCCGTGACTCTCTTGGGATTGGGACAAGGTTCTCAACACTAGACTTTATGAATTCGTCCGATTCCTTTTTAGGAACAGTGTCGAGATGCTCGTCCCCATAATAAGAGAGTGAGTGTGAATCTCGGGTGTGATAGCAGTTGTTTGAGATGAAATCTCAACTGCTGGAATATCATCGGCCGAGGGTTGAGAAATATTATTTCTAAAAGGATAAAACCCTCCTCGTCATCATCATATAGAGCGCCTTAAGAAATTGGGAGCGTTTGCATGCTCTAGGGCTAATAATTCTTCCCTGGATTGGCGGGCGCTTCGCTCTTACTGCAATTCTCCTATGGTCTTTTCACCACTCACTTGATTCTTAAAGTTACTCATCATATCCTCAAGTGTTTTTATTGCGGTTTCAAAATCCTGGGAGATTTCTTGAGATAAACTCGGGTGGAGTTTGAACCGTATAGTGCTGTGGAGGTTGGAAATTATCAAACATGTAAGAGTCATGATTGTTACAAGGAAATGGGTTCCCTATTTGACAATGATGAAATGGGGACCTCCAGTACTCACAACGATAAAGCTGTTGAGTGCAGACAGTGAATCATAGGGATTTTGGTCATATCCAAAGTTCTGAGCATCACCTTGGAAAACTGTTCATAAACAAGCGTGTTTCCGGATTGACACTCAAATCCTTGGTGAGGACCTCCACAAAATTCACAGCAATGATGTTGATTATATGAAGAATAGTGGTGGTGGGTAATTGGAAAAGTTTGAAGAGTCGTTAAATGAGTTCTGATAAGGATCATAATCAAATGAATTCCTCGAACCACAAAACAAACAACTCCCGTTATGAATATCATTACCACATTGTACACATGTACACCAACGACAAGGTGAACCATAAAGAGGCTCACCACAACCGACACAAGGAATAAACGATTGCATTTGAGAGTTATGAAGAGGAATCAGTTTATCCAAAGAATCAACAAAACCAACATGATGATCCGAATGACTATCAAGTCTCGAAGAACATTGAGAAAAATGGGAGGAGGTGGGACAAGTGGTGTGCTCGAGAGCTAGCAATTTCCACCACTTCGTTATAGTCTCCGGTTGGTTCTTGAGAAGCGTGAAGATTAGGCAAGTCATTCTTGCTAGTCACGGTGTTTGAGCGGGTTAATCGTAATCAATTCTAATTCTCGACCTTTTTTCATCGGCTTGAATTTGTTCGATTAGATTACGGGCTCAATCTTCAAAGAAAGTGTCCTCGTAATCCTCGGTGGGTGCTTGGGGAAGCTCAGAAGCGTTTGAACGATTTGTCAAGATTAGAATGTATTTCAGGTTGTGGCGGGTGGTGAAATAACTTTGAAAAAATTTTTGATGGATAATTGCACGAATTGCAAAATTAGCGAACTAGGCCCTCCACACCGGCTCACACACATTCGGCGATGAAGTTGGCGAATGTCGACATAAGAATTAAACATATAGAGGATTAAGAAGAGAATCAAATGGTTGAGAGGATCGAAGAATAAATTAAGCGGAAAAGAGGGTAAGAGAAATAGAATCAACGAATAAGAGGAATGAGAATAGTATTTTTGGGGTTTTTGGATAAGAAAACATAAACATATCTGAGATGGATGGTATGAACAAAGAGTGAATATCAAATTACTAATCTGCTAAAGCGTAGGATAATCAGCCTGACTCCGGCGGCCAAGAATTTGATCGCTCCCAGACAGTCAAGCTAAATCACACAAGCCCGCCACTTGTGAATGGCGGACCGTAACCAGCTTAAAACTGCTCAGGAACAAAATCAATGAAGATCTGAGGAGCATAGGGTCTCCCCGGGTCGTTATGTCCCAGCGAGCTATGCAATGGATTATCAAACGTATAGTGATCGGGAGATTTGAACGGAAAAGGAGATTGAGGATTATGATATTAACTACGGCAAAAGCCAACAAATTAAAACGGCTTAAATGCAAATTAAAGGAAATTAAAAAGATAAAATCTATTAAATAAACGCTATCACTATAATTAAAATGATGTTTTTGTTTTTATGTTTTTATAAAATTGAAATTAAAATCTACGTGACGTACAAAATAAAAAGTGAAACTAAAGCAATATTAACCCTAAAAATATGAAAATGATATTTCTACAATCCTAATGATAAAAGAAAAGTTTTAGAAAAAGAAAATTATTTTTATAACTAATTATCTAATTATTATTATTTAAAAACTATTTTTAACTATTTAATAATTACCTAAAATACAAGAAATTAGGAAATAAAGCTAGAAAAATAAAATTATGAAATGTAAAAGTCTAAAATATCAAATTAGAATTTTCAAAACTATTTTGTATTTTTGATTATTTTTCTATTTTTAGGGATTTTAAACTATTAAAAACTAATTAGATTACTAAAAATTACCAAATAAACTATGAAAAATCTGGAAAATTACTTTTTTTACTTTTTATATTTATCTAAACCTAAGAAAATTGAAAAATTATTTTTTTTTTAACCTTTTTAAATTTTTTATATAAAAAGCTAATTAAAAATGCTTAAAAACTACTTTAAATTAGGAAAAATAGCAAAACAACTTGTAAAAATCTGAAAATTTAGGGAAAAGTCTAAATTAATACTAGGAATATAAGAAAATTGGAAAAACAAGCACTTATGAGGAGAGATTTGAAACTGCTAAATCAAGTGCTTATAAATAAGCACTTGAATAAGCTAAATGAAAATTAACAAGTACCAGTGATTCTGAGATGTTCTATACTACTAAAAATGACCAATTGCAACTAAAATCAACAAGCCATAATCACTGAATAACAAACTACAAGGATTTGATGTCTATGAATTTCAAGTTCAACAACAGATTCTGAGTGCTACTTTAAGCTTATGCAGAAGCTTCAAAATAAGCTCAATGTGAAAAATACCACTTGGAACTTAGAAAAGACCTGGTTGAGAGCAAGTATACAAAAACCGGACCATGGGGAGCTCTTTTGAGCCCATTGCAACTTGCACAAATTCGAGAAAAGCTCGGTGCATTCGAGGCGATGGCGAGGGCAAATTGGGCTGAAAGATGAGCTTGTTTGAAGCTTGTAAAAATTTGGTAAAATTTTACAAAAATCTTGATAAGAAAGAGGACCAGTTGAAGTTTCTAAAATACCAAGCCTTACTTGATAAGACCCAAAGGTGAGTTCAAGAAAAATCCTTCTAAGTGAGCTCAAAACCACTTTTCACACTTTTGACTTTTGAGGAAACTGATGAACTTTGACTAAATTGAACTTTGGAACCAATTTTGTCACTGAGATTGATGTTATATGTTGTAATGAACTAGTTGCAAGCAATCTTTAATGATTTTAAACACAAATTAATGGCCTGCAATTCCAAAAATTACAACGATTGGAAAGATAGAAGCGATTTAAGAGAAATGTTGACTATAATGATGTTGCAGACCCAAACTAAGGTTGAAATGAGCTCAAATGAGCTTAAGAAACATGAACTAACAGAAGCTATCACTGAACAAACCTCCTAAGGCGAAGAATGCAGTAATACCAAACACCCTTGTTTAAGCGATCTTCAACAAAAACTAAACTCAAGAGTGAATGAACATTAATCAATGATCAAACTACACTAGAATAACTAAAGTACCACTATTAGAACAGGTTTTAACAAATTCAAACTACAAATACAGATTGTGCACAAGAACTTGAAAATCACTTACAACTTGTCCCAAGCCACTATGGCTAGCAAAATGTGAACCAAGTACCACTAACCTATCAAACCCAATCCAATAAGCTATAATTCAACCCATTTCCATATCTGAACCAACCCATTCCTTTCCTGCATCACCTTTTTACCGTGTTTTTGTTGACCAAAGTTCAAAAGTAAGTGAAAGCGCAATGTGAGCTTATGGAAAGCTTAACTAAGCTAGTTGGAGTATGTTTGAGCTTAAAAACAAGTGACTAGAAGATTTGATGTAGGGTTTTGAAAATGTAAATTTCAACAGTAGACTTTTAAGATGGATATTGAACATTAACTGAAATTGATGCTTGATTTAAGTTGAAATACATTGAAAAGAGTTACTTGGGTACAATGGAACTTTTTATTACAACTGCAAATCTAACTTAAGACTAGAAAAACATTAAACGACATACATTGCTAATAAAATTAAAACTAACTAACTTCTTCTTGCTTCTCTTGGCTTTTTATACATCCCAGTGTCTTCTCTACCTCTATGAATAGTTCCCAGCACAAAAAGTGGCCATTGGATTGCTTGGGAACATCTTGGCCGTTTAAATGGATTTGGCGCCAAATTTGGTTTTAACAGCTAAGGCTTGAGTGTTAGGATAATGCATTTAATGCTTCCTTGGCTCTTTGTGTTTGGAGGGGGGGTGTAGGTGATGATGGTTGAGTGTATCAGGAGGTTCTGGGGGGAAATGATGGAAATGGCTTCTCGTGAGGGAGAGAGGGAAAGGGGAAAGTCAAAATCATTTGACTGGGTATTAAATAACTAGGGGGTCCAAAAGTATTAGTGACAGGGGGTCATTTGCAATTTGACTAGGCCAAAGGATAGTGAAAGGGTTTAAAATGACAAGGACCTCAATGTAAATTGAATTTCAAGGGGCTTGAACGCCAGTGCAAAGATGTTTCAGGGACCAATTCTGCCAAGTGTTAATATTACAAGGGCCAAAGTTGCCATTTTCACATTTTCCAGGGACCAATTCTGCCAAATTTCAAACTTGGAGGACCATTTTTGTAATTTTCTCAAACTTTTCACATTTTTCACCAAAGGACTAAATTTGACAAGTTATGATTTAAAAAGGACCTTTGATGATTTTTTTCTTTTGAAATTTTTGACTCAGGGACTATTTTTGACAATTTTAGAAACTTGGGGATTTGACGCCAATTATGCAAACTTTGCTCATTTTCATCGATTTTGAATATTTTGCATCTGAAACATATAAAATGTAATTTTGGAATATTTTCAGTATTTTGATGCATTTCTGAGCAATTTTAAACGTTTTGCAGTTCAGATTTGACTAAAAATGATGAGTATTTACACACTCATCAGTCATGAATGGAATGCTAGGAGTTGAAATGTATAACATGGGGTGACCTCCCTTAGGGGGAGATTGTTAGGAATTAGAAAATTCCAGTATTGAAGAGTCGGTCACCCCGACTATTATCTAGCATAAGTTAGCTCGTAGACTTGTCGTTATTTACGTTTTATTTAGTAGTTTATTAGTTAGTTAGTAGTATAATTGATATGTGTCTAAAAACACATATATTTTATACTATTTAAACCCACAAAACAACCAAAAACACACAAATGACTCTCAAAATGATACAAATTCACAAAAATGTGTTTTTATGTGATTCAGGTACAAAAGATTGAAAAACAAGTGAAACTTGATCAATTTCACAACAATTGTCGTTTTAGGTCCACAGGTTACACAAAATGTCAAAACTAGTCCCTAAATGTTTTAAATGAATGAAAAGTCAACTTAAGTCCTTGGGAAATCAAAAATGTTCACAAAACATCCCGGATAAAGTTTACACAAAATGGCAATTTTTACCCTCAAGTTACAAAATTGGCAAAAATGGTCCCTGGGTATTCTAAACTTGGAATTTTACAAATAATACCCTTGTACTATGCATGGTTTAACAAATGGAACAATTTGATAACTTTTGGGAAATTACACTTTTAGTCCCTCAAAATCCAAAAATTACAAGAATAGTCCTTGGACCTTGTTAAATGAAATTTATGCAAAAGTGGTCCATGTACTATTCATTTATGTCATGTTTGGTCCTTGTGAGAGTTTGGAAAAGTTGGCAAAATCAGTCCTTGAAGAAGTGGAAATTACAAGTTTGGTCCTTGTGAAGTTATTAAACCAAACGGACCTTATTATTATATCAAACCCAAACCCAAGCCCAACATACAAGACCTTTGGCCCAATCTCCTTACCCGGTCCTTTAACCCATCCAACCCAAGACCCGGTCAACGAGATACTCTTGAGTCAAACATATCAAAGCGCCTAAAGTCTTCTTCATCCCCACTTGAGCACACAGGCAACCCCATCCCCCCTCCTCACCTTATCACTAATCCTGTCCCCCCCACATCCCCTACAATCCAAGGATCATTAATCTTTCACCTTACCCACACTCAATCTCACATTCTTTGTCAAATTCTCTTTCCAAAAGCTGAATAAATGGCTAAGATGGCTTTCATTGATCCAATGGCCACAAATATAGCTGGGAAATGCTAAGGAAGAGAGAGAAAGAAGTTTGGAGTATAAAAGGAAGAAGAAAGACAGAGAATAACTACTTTGGCCTTAGGCCATTGTCACATAGTCATAGTTTTTTACTGCTTTCTTAGTTTAAGTATCTTTTAAGCTTTCAAATGTTGTATTTCATCTTAAATTAGTGTAATGAACCTTTAATTTCAGTTTAAATTCAGTTTAATCTCTGTTTCAATGTTTTGCTTATTTCCTTTAAATTTTCAAGTTATTTGAATTTCATGTTAAATAGTTGTTTGATGGACTTTTTAAACTCAATAAGCTCTTGACAAAGTTTTAAGGTTTTCAAATTCATTAAAACAATCTCATCTTTTAAATTGAGAAAATCAAGAAAAATACTAAAAAGTCAATGGAGGTCTCATATGATCCAATAAGCATTAGGGTGTAGAAGCTAAGCTGGATGGTTTTCTGGTTTCTAGCTTGTTGACACCAAGCTAGAAGTGGTTCTTAAGCCTTGGTACTCAGTTTTAAGTCTTGATCACATGTAAGCTTCATTTTTCCAAATTTTGCATTTTATTGTTTCACTAGTTTTTATGCCTATATTTTTATGATTCTGTGTTTCTTTGTTATTATATAGTCATGTTATAGCTTAATATTAGGTGCTTATGTTTGGGAATTCATTGTGGCTTGAAATTTCATTTTGACTGCCAATAGGCTTGATTTTGGAAATCATAGACTTAAACTCTTGTGACTATTGGTTTAGGTTGAAAAAGGTTGGGTTTGACACACCTAATCCTCTGGATTTGTTAAATTCTGTTTATACAGTTAGATGTTATGAAAAGATCAAATTAATCCCTTTTTAAAGTGTGTTTGGATTTCTTTGAATAACTAGAGTCCAGGTTTGTTTGTTGTTATGTGTTGTTGTTTTATGTAATATTAGTCCATAATAGCTCAGTTTAAGCATTTAAACATGTCTTTATATGTTAAAAAGTCAAAATCTTGTTTAAATCTTCATTAGCGACTCACTTTGTTAGGATTTTGAAATGCAAATCTCATCACAGTAGTTCATAAGTATGTTAAGTAGCTTAATATAGTATCATTATAGCATAATATAACATATTAAGTCAGTAGTTTAAGTTTTAATCTCACTTTGGTCAACTTTTAGTTTTGTCAAAAATCAAAATCTTGATGGGTCGTTTTTGAATTAAATTTGGAATTTCACTGTGGCCTTATTAGTAGGATTCAGTTTATGATATTTTGGATTTTTAAAGTCTAGTTGCTAAAGAAAATTACAAAAATATTAGTTTACCATTTTTTAGCTTTTTAAGTGCTTATTTTATAGCTTATGTTGGCTACCTGTTTTAAATTGATGCTCATTGCACAGGTTTTGGGGTCAAATTCACAAGCTTGCAAAAGCTTGTGGATTTGACCTTAGCTTGTGTACTTGGCTTCTTTGAGTAGCCTTTGTGGTCTTTTAATCATGTGTATGCTTATTTGTCCATATTTAGCTTATTAGCCTAGCTTAATCATCCCATCTATTTTGTCCCAATTAGCCCACTCAACCTGAAGCAAGCAGGTTGAGTGGGGCTTATCAAATAAGTTCTTATAAGCTCCTTATTGAGCTAGAGATTGTGATTCTTGGCTTTGTGAGAAGCTAAGCAATCCATCTCAATGTCTCAGTTCAAGTTGAGCTTATTAGAGCTTATTTGATAAGTTCAAATGAGCTTGTGTTTGCCCACTCACAACATACCACTGAGTAAATCAGTGGTATTGCACCATTTCCACAAGCCTCTCAGAAGCTCTTTAAAGATCACTAGCCTGTGTGGCTTGGCTTTTTAGGAAGTTTAGCAAGCCAACCTTTTGATCATGTGCTTAAATCCATCATTGTAGCTTATTTATAAGGGCTGCAATAAGCTTCTATGCGTCCCATTTACTCGGCATTCATGAGTCTTACTCAGTGATCTGAGGCATCTTCATAAGCCTAGCAAAAGCTCATCAGTGGGTCCCACTTGATGAGCTTTGGCTTTGGGAACCAACCAACCTATCTTGCTATCCCAATACTTATTTTGGTCTTTTTAGCTTATTTCCTTAGCTTAAATGGTCATTACAAAATGTTGCAAGGGGTGTTTGGCTTGTAAGAGCTTATTAGCTTATTTCAAGCTTATGGGTGATTATCAGTGCACTAGCTTGTTCATATTTGTCCATATAGCTTGTACACATGTATTTTATCTCTTTTATTTCATTGGGAGCTTATTACAGGTCCTTTGAGGCCTCAATTCCATCCAAGTCAAGCCAAAAGCTTGATTGTCTAATCCATAAGCTCACACCTTTTGCAGTCCATTTTCCTTGTTTATATTGTTGCATTGGACTTGTATATATCCTATTTTGCCTTTTGTTTGGTCTGTATAGCTCTTTTCAAGCTTATTAGGAGCTTGAGCTCCAAAGATCAAGCCAAAAGCTTAACCATTGGGCTCATAAGCTCTTGATTTGCTTATTTCTTTGTTTGTTTAGTTCTATTTTCATCACATATGTATAATATTAGTATTATTTTAATCCAAAAATCAGAAAAACCAAAAAGAACTCCTTTTAAGCTAAGTGATAGCTTATTGTTATAAGCTCTTTTGCCCATTAGCTTATTTTTGCACATAAGCTGCCATTTTTATATTTTTCTTTAGTTCTTATATTTATTTTAGAATTTTGTAAAAAGTTTGAGATTTTTCTTTTCTTGTTTAGTATTTTTAATAATTAAATATTAGTTTTTAATACTTTTTAATAGTTAATAATTATTAATAATTAGTATAATTGTATAATAAATATATTTTCTGTTTTAAAATTAGTTTTATAATATTTTAGATTTTTCTAAGTTTTAGTTTTATTTTTCCAAGTTATTTTTATATTTTCTAATATTTAAGTGTATTTATAATAGTAAATAATTATTAATAAATAGAATAATTATGTAAAAAATTCATTTTCAGTTTATAAATTCATTTTATGATATTTTAGATTTTTCAAATTCTTTATTTCATTTATTTAAGCTAATTTTAGATTTTTTTATTATTTAATTCATTTTTAATACATTTAATTCATTTTTAATTTATAATAATTTATTTAATAGTGTAAAAATTTATTTTTCTTTTCTTATAAATTTCTTATCTTTTTAGGATTCTAAAAATATGATTTTCACATTTGTGGGAGTTATATTTGATAGAATTCACTTTTTATTTTGTTACATGTAAGTAATTGTCACATATACGTTCTTGTTTTAGTTTTTAGTTTTCTTACACTTTTATAATTTGTAAATTATATAATAGGTTTAATAAACAAAATCACAAACATCAATTGTAATTATAGTGATAGCGTTTATTTAATAGATTTTATCTTTTATTTCTTTTTAATTTGCATTTAAGTCGCCTAGACTTGTAAATCGCTATTATAGTTATAGTCGTTTTGTTTTTAAACGTTTACGTTTTAGTAACGTACGTTTGTATATCTTTTGTGTTTTAGGTTTGATTTATGCGTTTCTTTAATGACATAGCTGTGACAGAGCTATTGCTATTCACATTTCTAGTGTTAGTCAATCAGATTCCTGTTTTTGTACATTCTTGATCATATCATTTTATCACCACAGTCGTTGTATTGAGGATATCACACCTCACCAGGACATAAACGATCTAAGGTTATTTTAATCCTTGGTAAACTTGCATTTTTCTCCCTGTAGCCCTTTTATCATCTGTTGCTCTTGTGGCGGAGAGTAAAAGGAAGGTGGTCGGAGAGATCAAATTTTACGCCGCTTGCAGGAGGTGTCTTTGCGTAACGTACTTGTGTTTTATATCTATTCCTTGTATAATATATGTATAATATCATATTTATATATCAAAAACAATATAAAATCCATAAACATTTTTTCCTTTACACACAACTTGCCCAGTTTGATAAGTCCCTCAGTTACAACATTTGGTTGTTGGTCGTTTAAAGTTCTTGAGCTCTGTCAGGACCAGATTCCCTTTCGGTTGTGAGGAATTTCTTTTGTACATATATATATAAAACCTTAAAAAATACAAAAATATTTTCCAATTCTTTTTATAAAATCAAAAATCAAAAGATTCTTCTCGCCTTTTCTAAGTTTCTTTTTAAGATTCTTAGACTCATCTTAAGTGATGATTATTCATAATTCTGTGAGTGGCAATCCCACTCCAATTTCTCACCATTCTTTGAGTGGCAATCCCACTCAGTTTCCCCATGAACCATTTAATTCGGGGACAAGTCAAGCTAGTGACTTGGTTATCAAAAACAAGCCACACTATATGGGTTTTCACCCATATTTCATCTTCTTTACGTGTTCTACCGCCTAGTGTGGGGGTAATAACCCACTGTTTTAAAAAAAAACTTTGAAAATTGTAAATATTGAAAAATAAAATAATTGTTGTGTTACCTCACTTAGTTTTGAATATTGAGGACAATATTCATTTCTAAGTGTGGAAATTCTGCGAATTTGATCATAAATGTGCCCTTTTAGTCCCTTTTTCCCCATAATGGCCAAATTTTAAAATTTTTTTAGTGGAAGTACTATGTACTAAACACAACAAACGGTAATCAGTCCACCATGTTTGATAAACAAAAGGATTGGCTAATCCGAGGAGCAAAGCGGCTCTTGGTAAAGATATTCCAAATCCGTTTTTAGTTGACAACTTGCTAATAAGTTGTATGGTAATCAACTCACCATATCCTAAAAAGTGAAGAGTTGGCTAGCCCGCAAGGTTATGGCTTGTGGTAAAGGTAGTGGAAAATCCATAATGGTATTGACTCACCAAAGATAATCTTGATAATTTATCTAAGAGTTGGCTAGTCCGAAGGGTGCGGCTACGGTAAAGACTAATCAAATCCGTTTACTGACTTATGATTTGCTCAAAATCATTTGGTTATCAGTGTACCAAGGTTCTTACTTGAACTGAAACATTTGGCTACTCGAGAAGTGATGGCTTTTGGTAAAGAGTTTTTCAAATCCATTAAAGTTCAAAAGATTGCTAGGGACTAGCAATAGTTAGATGTGGGGATTTGATATGTGTCTAAAAACACATATATTTTATACTATTTAAACCCACAAAACAACCAAAAACACACAAATGACTCTCAAAATGATACAAATTCACAAAAATGTGTTTTTATGTGATTCAGGTACAAAAGATTGAAAAACAAGTGAAACTTGATCAATTTCATAACAATTGTCGTTTTCAGGTCCACTGGAGTTACACAAAATGTCAAAACTAGTCCCTAAATGTTTTAAATGAATGAAAAGTCAACTTAAGTCCTTGGGAAATCAAAAATGTTCACAAAACATCCCTGGATAAAAGTTTACACAAAATGGCAATTTTTACCCCTCAAGTTACAAAATTGGCAAAAATGGTTCCTGGGTATTCTAAACTTGGAATTTTACAAATAATACCCTTGTACTATGCATGGTTTAACAAATGGAACAATTTGATAACTTTTGGGAAATTACACTTTTAGTCCCTCAAAATCCAAAAATTACAAGAATAGTCCTTGGACCTTGTTAAATGAAATTTATGCAAAAGTGGTCCATGTACTATTCATTTATGTCATGTTTGGTCCTTGTGAGAGTTTGGAAAAGTTGGCAAAATCAGTCCTTGAAGAAGTGGAAATTACAAGTTTGGTCCTTGTGAAGTTATTAAACCAAACGGACCTTATTATTATATCAAACCCAAACCCAAGCCCAACATACAAGACCTTTGGCCCAATCTCCTTACCCGGTCCTTTAACCCATCCAACCCAAGACCCGGTCAACGAGATACTCACCCCAGTCAAACATATCAAAGCGCTAAAGTCTTCTTCATCCCCACTTGGCCGCAACACGGCAACCCCATCCCCCCTCCTCACCTTATCACTAATCCTGTCCCCCCACCCCCCCCACAATCCAAGGATCATTAATCTTTCACCTTACCCACACTCAATCTCACATTCTTTGTCAAATTCTCTTTCCCGCCAAAACTGAATAAATGGCTAAGATGGCTTTCATTGATCCAATGGCCACAAATACAGTGGAAATGCTAAGGAAGAGAGAGAAAGAAGTTTGGAGTATAAAGGAAGAAGAAAGCAGAGAATAACTACTTTGGCCTTAGGCCATTGTCACATAGTCATAGTTTTTTACTGCTTTCTTAGTTTAAGTATCTTTTAAGCTTTCAAATGTTGTATTTCATCTTAAATTAGTGTAATGAACCTTTAATTTCAGTTTAAATTCAGTTTAATCTCTGTTTCAATGTTTTGCTTATTTCCTTTAAATTTTCAAGTTATTTGAATTTCATGTTAAATAGTTGTTTGATGGACTTTTTAAACTCAATAAGCTCTTGACAAAGTTTTAAGGTTTTCAAATTCATTAAAACAATCTCAGTCTTTTAAATTCAGAAAATCAAGAAAAATACTAAAAAAGTCAATGGAGGTCTCATATGATCCAATAAGCAGTTCTGGGGTGTAAGAAGCTAAGGTGGATGGTTTTGGTTTCTAGCTTGTTGACACCAAGCTAGAAGTGGTTCTTAAGCCTTGGTACTCAGTTTTAAGTCTTGATCACATGTAAGCTTCATTTTTCCAATTTTTGCATTTTATTGTTTCACTAGTTTTTATGCCTATATTTTTATGATTCTGTGTTTCTTTGTTATTATATAGTCATGTTATAGCTTAATATTAGGTGCTTATGTTTGGGAATTCATTGTGGCTTGAAATTTCATTTTGACTGCCAATAGGCTTGATTTTGGAAATCATAGACTTAAACTCTTGTGACTATTGGTTTAGGTTGAAAAAGGTTGGGTTTGACACACCTAATCCTCTGGATTTGTTAAATTCTGTTTATACAGTTAGATGTTATGAAAAGATCAAATTAATCCCTTTTTAAAGTGTGTTTGGATTTCTTTGAATAACTAGCAGTCCAGGTTTGTTTGTTGTTATGTGTTGTTGTTTTATGTAATATTAGTCCATAATAGCTCAGTTTAAGCATTTAAACATGTCTTTATATGTTAAAAAGTCAAAATCTTGTTTAAATCTTCATTAGCGACTCACTGTTAGGATTTTGAAATGCAAATCTCATCACAGTAGTTCATAAGTATGTTAAGTAGCTTAATATAGTATCATTATAGCATAATATAACATATTAAGTCAGTAGTTTAAGTTTTAATCTCACTTTGGTCAACTTTTAGTTTTTGTCAAAAAATCAAAATCTTCAATGGGTCGTTTTTGAATTAAATTTGGAATTTCACTGTGGCCTTATTAGTAGGATTCAGTTTATGATATTTTGGATTTTTAAAGTCTAGTTGCTAAAGAAAATTACAAAAATATTAGTTTACCATTTTTTAGCTTTTTAAGTGCTTATTTTATAGCTTATGTTGGCTACCTGTTTTAAATTGATGCTCTGTGCACAGGTTTTGGGGTCAAATTCACAAGCTTGCAAAAGCTTGTGGATTTGACCTTAGCTTGTGTACTTGGCTTCTTTGAGTAGCCTTTGTGGTCTTTTAATCATGTGTATGCTTATTTGTCCATATTTAGCTTATTAGCCTAGCTTAATCATCCCATCTATTTTGTCCCAATTAGCCCACTCAACTGAAGCAAAGCAGGTTGAGTGGGGCTTATCAAATAAGTTCTTATAAGCTCCTTATTGAGCTAGAGATTGTGATTCTTGGCTTTGTGAGAAGCTAAGCAATCCATCTCAATGTCTCAGTTCAAGTTGAGCTTATTAGAGCTTATTTGATAAGTTCAAATGAGCTTGTGTTTGCCCACTCACAACATACCACTGAGTAAATCAGTGGTATTGCACCATTTCCACAAGCCTCTCAGAAGCTCTTTAAAGATCACTAGCCTGTGTGGCTTGGCTTTTTAGGAAGTTTAGCAAGCCAACCTTTTGATCATGTGCTTAAATCCATCATTGTAGCTTATTTATAAGGGCTGCAATAAGCTTCTTGTCGTCCCATTTACTCGGCATTCACGAGTCTTACTCAGTGATCTGAGGCATCTTCATAAGCCTAGCAAAAGCTCATCAGTGGGTCCCACTTGATGAGCTTTGGCTTTTTGGGAACCCAACCAACCTATCTTGCTATCCCAATACTTATTTTGGTCTTTTTAGCTTATTTCCTTAGCTTAAATGGTCATTACAAAATGTTGCAAGGGGTGTTTGGCCTTTGTAAGAGCTTATTAGCTTATTTCAAGCTTATGGGTGATTATCAGTGCACTAGCTTGTTCATATTTGTCCATATAGCTTGTACACATGTATTTTATCTCTTTTATTTCAGTGGGGAGCTTATTACAGGTCCTTTGAGGCCTCAATTCCATCCAAGTCAAGCCAAAAGCTTGATTTTCTAAACCATAAGCTCACACACTGCATGCGATCCATTTTCCTTGTTTATATTGTTGCATTGGACTTGTATATATCCTATTTTGCCTTTTGTTTGGTGCGTATAGCTCTTTTCAAGCTTATTAGGAGCTTGAGCTCCAACAGTCAAGCCAAAAGCTTAAGCTGATGGGCTCATAAGCTCTTGATTTGCTTATTTCTTTGTTTGTTTAGTTCTATTTTCATCACATATGTATAATATTAGTATTATTTTAATCCAGAAATCAGAAAAACCAAAAAGAACTCCTTTTAAGCTAAGTGATAGCTTATTGTTATAAGCTCTTTTGCCCATTAGCTTATTTTTGCACATAAGCTGCCATTTTTATATTTTTCTTTAGTTCTTATATTTATTTTAGAATTTTGTAAAAAGTTTGAGATTTTTCTTTTACTGTTTAGTATTTTTAATAATTAAATATTAGTTTTTAATACTTTTTAATAGTTAATAATTATTAATAATTAGTATAATTGTATAATAAATATATTTTCTGTTTTAAAATTAGTTTTATAATATTTTAGATTTTTCTAAGTTTTAGTTTTATTTTTCCAAGTTATTTTTATATTTTCTAATATTTAAGTGTATTTATAATAGTAAATAATTATTAATAAATAGAATAATTATGTAAAAAATTCATTTTCAGTTTATAAATTCATTTTATGATATTTTAGATTTTTCAAATTCTTTATTTCATTTATTTAAGCTAATTTTAGATTTTTTTATTATTTAATTCATTTTTAATACATTTAATTCATTTTTAATTTATAATAATTTATTTAATAGTGTAAAAATTTATTTTTCTTTTCTTATAAATTTCTTATCTTTTTAGGATTCTAAAAATATGATTTTCACATTTGTGGGAGTTATATTTGATAGAATTCACTTTTTATTTTGTTACATGTAAGTAATTGTCACATATACGTTCTTGTTTTAGTTTTTAGTTTTCTTACACTTTTATAATTTGTAAATTATATAATAGGTTTAATAAACAAAATCACAAACATCAATTGTAATTATAGTGATAGCGTTTATTTAATAGATTTTATCTTTTATTTCTTTTTAATTTGCATTTAAGTAAGCGCTAGACTTGTAAATCGCTATTATAGTTATAGTCGTTTTGTTTTAAGCGTTTACGTTTTAGTAGCGTACGTTTGTATATCTTTTGTGTTTTAGGTTTCGATTGTGCGTTTCTTTAATGACATAGCTGTGTGAGCTATTGCTATTCACATTTCTAGTGTTAGTCAATCAGATTCCTGTTTTTGTACATTCGTGATCATATCATTTTATCACGCAGTCGTTGTATTCAGGATATCACACCTCACCGGGACATAAGCGATCTAAGGTTATTTTAATCCTTGGTAAACTTGCATTTTTCTCCCGGCAGCCCTTTTATCATCTGTTGCTCTTGTGACGGAGAAGTAAAAGAAGGTGGTCCGGGAGAGATCAATAATATAGCTTAGAGCAACACCGTGGAGGAAGGACGGGTCTTTACCCATCTTGTATCCCGATCCCAGTGCCGTCAGGAGGTCGTTTAGTCTGTAACCTATAAATACCCTCTACCTTGCAAGGTAGAGGGTTGGATGTTCTTTGATAATCTAATATTCTACAAGTTTCTCTTACTAGAATATCCCACTTTCTCTCTCTCTAAAAATCATCTACATGCTCATTGTGTTAATGATATGATATGTAAGTGAAATCCAATATCCAACACACCTGGTAATGAATCTTTTGCGGGTTCGGGTGGTGGAATTGTGGTTGTTTGAGTAGGTTTGGGTGGAGGTGTGATTGATGGAGTTGTAGCAGTAGTGGTGACCATTGGTGCAGACATCGGAGGAATGGTTGAAGAGTCTTGTTGAATGGTGACTGAGAACATGGACTGAACTTCTTCCTTTTCATTAGTTTGCTTGTCTGACTCGTTGTCTAAGGGTCTGTCCCTTAGGAATTGATCATCATAAGTAATGCCAGTATCAATGTTCTTCAGTGATGACAATGACCCTGTGGAGATGTGAGTTTCTTCTAGGAGCCTGTGTTCGTCAGTTCTTGGCTCGAGGATCTCCTGTGGGTCTTTCAGCAGTTCATTATCATCATTCATATCAGATTGGGTGTCACTAGATACCATAGATGCAAGTGTGTCTTCCTGTGTATCAGACACCTCCTTTTCCATTCCATTTGGGTCTTGAGCGGAAGATAATTCAATGCTTCTTTTCTTCAGCTCAAATTGGGTAGTAGTTCTTGGAGGTGGAGAAGAGATGGTTAGAAGCATATGAGCAGCTTTTTCTGCATCAACTCCAGCAATCCCTTTGCCTTTGTCTTGTGTGGCAGAAGTTGTTAGTCGTGGAGCTGGCTCTGGTTCTCTTATTACAACTCCTCCTAGTGGTGGTCTTTGAGACAAGTTCAGGCTATCCAGGATTTGTTTAATCCCTTGTTGCAATGCAACCTCGTCTTCATCTATCAAACGCATGTCACTATCTGGAACCTCGGATCCATCATCTTTACCCTTTCCAGATTCTTTCCTTCTCCATTTTTTCTTTTGAGGTGGAGACTCAGCAGATACGGAAGTATCAAGTCTCTTCTTTTTCTTAGGTAAGCTTGATTAGGTAGACTCTGATTTTCTTGATTTTGATTGTGCGGGAGTGGACTTGGGTGTATCATCAGTGGTTGTGGCGGAGGCTTTCTTTACATATCTTTTGAAATAATCAGCTTTCTTGATTCTTTCTGTAAGCAAAGCTTCGGGAACAGGCATTCCAAAGATCTCCTTGTCATGTCCTTTGGCAATATATTTAATGTTGCCTAGGACGAATTCATCGCTGGCTTCATGCAGGGCTGACTCACTTCGTGAGTTAAACTTGTAGGTCTTTTGCAGATGCTGAATATTAAGTTTAGAAAACCCTTGCTGGGAATTACTCGTTTGCCAAGGATTTTTCTTCCTTTGACTTTATTCTATGAGTTTAATCTATCAGTGACGAATGTGTCTAAAGGAGGTGAATTCTTCCCAAATAAGTTCAGCGAAGTCAACATTTTTCCCTTTGACCATCCCCTACAGAATCTACATTATAGGAGCTCTTACTCTGTCCATCCCCAATGTTTTACGAGTTAGGCATAAGTTGAGAATCGTAACAATTGATCTCCATGGTTGATATATTTCGGCATTGATGAGAGATGAAATCTTGGTTAGCCTTTCCGGGTACCCTAATTCATCGAAAAAATCTAATATATCTTGAGTGGAGGGTGGAGTGACGAATTTGTTGGAAGGGTCTCTTGGCGTGATCTGAAGAGCATTCCTGAGAGTCTCAACGGAGATGTCATACCATTTGTCTTCTAGCTTACATGATTACGTAGCAGACATCTTGTCCCATATAACGGTATTCCAGAACTGTTGAATATAAATGGAGAAGCAGTGCATTGCTTGGTTAAGGCACCAAAGAAGTTGGTGTCTTTCAAGATGTCGATAGCCAGTCGGTAAGTTGGGTTTTGTTGGCCTCTATCCACATCTACATAGCAGTTTCTCTTAGAGATTGAAACCCATTCCGCACGTGGAAGTATTTGGTCATCAGTCAGAGTGACAGTTGGTGCAGTTGCAGCAAGTATATCAGATGAGGTGGTGTCAGCCATTGAAATCTGATAATTACACATACACCAATAACACTATCCAGAAAATTGTTAAGTTAAGACAAGGTTATCTAATATGACCAATTAGTGACCCCATATCATAAGCACATGGCGAAACATAAAGTCTGAGAGAAACTATCACACTAAAATTAACAACTCGCATAGCTTAAATCGCATATGACAAGAATGTTAACACGCATGAGGCAACTCGCTATGGAACACGAATTAAATCAACACGCATAAGAAACATTTAAACATTAACACACATACATCAAAAGTATAAGGTAAGTCACATATGGCAACTCGCATCCATAAACACGCTTTGGTCAAAAGAAATTGGTCAACACGTATAAGGTAACACGTGTAACACCCCGACCCGACAAGGGTAAAGATATCACAATACGGTTTCATATCAGAACTCTAAATAATATACAATAGCGAAAGCCTTACAAAAATACTCAAAAGAAAACATAAATAACTAAACTTCAAAATAAATCTAAGATCTCTATAATCGAATCTTGCTCTAATCTCTACTCTCAACCGGATCGGCTATCCCATAAGCTCATCTTGAATGCTTAAAATACGCCAGGAAAAGAAAATCGGTGAGCTTACAAAGCTCAGTGAAGCAGATATCTGAAACAAGAGCTAAACAATACAAAATATACAAATGACGAAATCAAAATAAAATAATAATGAGAAAATCTTTTAGGATTACGGAACTCAAACATCTGAGAAATCCAAACAACCACATAACAATTTAAACATCTCATATCACATTAATGACACAAACACAAACACATCAGAACAACCAAACACTTAGCATATCTAGAATAAACAGATTACATACAAACCAAACGAAAAGTCTAAGATTAACAGAAATACTTTCTAGAAAATAAACATGGCATTCAACAAATTAATTAACCTTCACTTAACACACTTATATCAATATTGCAGGGAAATAGCATTCCAAAACATAGCAGTCTCACGAACAAATAGAAACATAGTAGACAACTATAATTAAATAGACCAAACAAAACATAGCATAACCATTAGCAATTATCAAAACAACTATCATAAGCTAAACCAGTTCTCAGATCAAATCCCAATATCATCAGAGTTAAAACATGGCAGGTTACATAGGCAAATAAAACACAAACATAAAATCAAGCTCACAAAATTAACTGATCAAATTACACATACTAAACTTATAGAATACTCACTTCACACTAACACATTCATCCCACAGTTCAATGAATTCACATAACGAGAAACTAATCATGATATCAGATAACAACATGCAAACCCCATTCAAACATATTAATCATAACCTACCATTGAAAACGGTAATCACATAAACATACAAAAGCATACACATATATAAAATCATATAACAAACCCAGCACTTAATCATAAGCATTTGAACATACCAAATCATAATCAGAATACTTAACATAGTAATAACAAATAAAGATTTAGTTAACTACCACGAGCCCATAACATATCATATCAAAAACATCATAACTATATAGAAACAATCTCAAAATAAGTCGGAGTAGCTAGCTCCCAGAGTTTTATGAAGATGCGTATTGCACACGACATCATTCATCTAAACAAATCATATCGGACAACAGATCAGATCTAGGATGCATCCATACGCCCCACAAACATATATTGGTCATATAATATAACTTGAGCTCATACTAAATAACAGATAAGGGACGTGGCAGAACTTCACTCTACTGCCCTAGAGTCATGTCAGAGGTGCATCACTGACATGGACATGGAACCCCCATGACTAGGTATTATTTGGCTCGGGTGTCAAACTAACTTAGATCAAACCGAATTTCAATTATGACACAAGTCTTAATCAAGCACAAGGTTCAGCAAAGAACATATCAAATAACTCATATCATAAGGTTCATATTCAAATACAACAAGGTTCAACAATTATGCATATCAAAGTCTTCCTAACGTAAAGTTCAAATCAGGTATCGCATGGTTCAATAAAACATAAGTTTAGATAAGCAACAGGTCAAACAATCAGGAAATGGTTCATAGCAATGGCATCGGAAATCCTAATATAAAAGCTAACGAAAAGAAAACGTTATAAGGAACCTTTACTGAAAAGGTCAGAATATCTGTACCTTAAAGCAATTGAGAGAAAAGCAACGAATGTAAGAATATGAAGATGTAACGTCGGGTCTCCTTCAACGAATCTACACGGATTATGATTTATTTAATACTTATTAGCATCATTAATGTTATAACGGATTCATCGCATTAATACTTTTAGAGTTGTCAGAATATTCTCATTTTAGTGACAGAAGGAATTTCAACATTTTAAGGTATAAATCATTTATTAGTCAAACTTAAGATTTGGAAATGGCAATTAGTAAACTTAAAGGCTTAATACAATAATTATCTTATTTGAGGACTTATATGATCATTTGTCATAGTATAGGGTTTACAAATGTCAAGAACGGTTTTTAGGACTCTCTTTCAAAATAGTTTACACAAGCCTGGATAACTTACATGAAATAACGAATTTGCACATTTAGCTTTTAACCCTAATCAACTTTCTATTTAGGTACTAGGGTTTCCCGTACTCTTTAATATTACTTATTACATATTAAATTCATATGTTACTTCTTTCAATGATTACCACTTTGACCTAAAACGTAAATGATAACAAACCGAAGTTATCTCAAAACTCATACATGTCTCTACAAAAATCAACTCACACTTGTCGAACCCATAATTACTCAAAATTACACATTACACCTTTGACATCTTTAATTTCACAATCTAACCTTATGTTATCAGATTTTTACTATTTTAGCCCAAAGGTTTTAGAATTTACAAAACGTACCCTTTTTAATTTAATAACAATTCAAATGGCCCTCTAAGTATCCAAAATTACACGTTTAACCCCCACACTTATTTTATACGTTTAGTACATGTATTTTAATGTTTACAAAAATAACCCTTAAGTTTCATAATTTACAAAACCAACCCAAAACTTTTATTAAGAACCGAAATATGCATAATTCAAGTACAAACCCTAAACCTAGGTTTAACCCATCATTAGCTCATCATTATTACTTCATTAATTACCCTTAATGATGACAAGCAAACCCTAGTTTATGTAAACCCTAATCGTCCCTTTTATATTTCTTTCCTTTTTTATGCGTTATCGAACAAGAAAACCCAAGACAATTTGCACAAGCTTCGAATTCACAATCATGTATTTTATTCAGGTCTTATAACATGTAAGAGCTTCTAGAAAAATCAAATCATGGTCCTAAAAATTATTATAAGCTCATTCGCTATTTTATTCGTTTCTAGGGTTTTTAATCCAAAACAATTTCGTGTGACTTATTAATTATGCATGGCCAATTTTTACAGGTTTTATATGACTTTTAGGACTTAAATTAACATTAGAAACATACCCTTGACGAGATTTGGACGTTAGAACAAAAGAAACCAAAAACTCCTACTCGGCGAAACCCTAATTGACCAAGAAACTAACCACGATCAAACCAGCTCCTTAGGACCTCGAACCCGATTTTTTAAACCTTCTTCACCTTCAAACTCGTCCAAGAAAAATAGCTTCAAGCCTTGGAAAACGAATGTCGAATTATTTAAGGTTTTAGAGTCGGTTTTAGTATAATCGGTTATTAGGGATAGAATAAACCGTATAATATGTATTTATATGATTTTCTAATTTTATTGTGGGCTTAATATTGTAATGGACTTATAATAAATGAAATCTTAATTTTATAAACTTGTATTGGGCTATTAATAATTTAATTCTCTTATAAAACTAATTAAATATATTCGGTTATTATAAAAACACAAAATTGATTTTACAAAATTATAATCTATAAAATTAACTTTACAAAGTCTTCAAATTTTATTTAGATCATATGTGATATTTCTTAATAATTTTCTGAGTTTACATAGCTTATTTGGTATTCTTTAAATTAATTATTCTTACTTTTTGATCATAGGGGTATTTTGGTCTTTTTGTGAATTTTAGAAATTCAGGTTTTACATTTCTTCCCTCTAAAAAATAAAATTTCGTCCTCGAAATTGAACGGAAACAAAGACGGCGACAAATATGGATTTCGAACTTCAAGGAATATATGATGAATGCTAATCATATACTTATAAAGTATTAGCAGTAAAAGATGAGATAAGGAAAATTCAAAAACACGCTCTAACTTACACAGGTATCTAATGATGAAAACTATCATATGCATAGATGGAACGAATCCTAATGGTCTTACTAATCGCAGAGCGTGGAGACATACAAATCTAAGGCGAACATAACAATCTATAGGTTTACAGGATCATAACGATTTGGACCCAAGGGTACAAAACTTATATGTAACAGATATCGATGAAAATCTCACAATTAGGTACAGAGTCTCAACCCAATATGAAAAGTACCAAATAACGGATACAAGGCAAATTCCATACACATATCAACCACAGGCATTTCCCCGACGTCATATAATTTCAATAAGTTCAAATTATATGATCTCGGTATTATCACGTTGATCAGGCGTCATAATACTTGCATCACATAACAAGCTCTTATTGTCACTATATTTGGTCTCGGGTCATGTCAAAAACACATAACTAATATCATAGAAAAACACACCACATAGAGATAATATACAGATAACGAGCAACCTACTATAACAGTCCAGGTCCACACGAGTATACCATCATAATGGTCATACATAATCAAGCGGTAATAAAACAACATCATTTAGAAAATAATGCTTAGCGACGAAACTTATGAGGACTAATGGAAACTCAACGAATCTATCGTAAAGAAAACAACTAACAGAACTATACTATCAAAATTTTGTTTCATTTCCATTAATCAAACAAAATTTGCAAAATCGTCATAAGATGAGCTCCCAAAATAAAACTTAAAATCCAAGATTCAATCATCTAATGAAACAAAAGAACCTAACCCAAAATCCAATGTCGAAATTTCCCTAACAAGGGCAACTAATCAGAGCCAATTCCTATCCTCGTGTCGGGTTAAACCTACTAGAAGCCGCAGATTCTAGATCCGAGTCCACCTCGTATTCTTCCTCATCTTCTTCTTCCTCCTCTTCTCCCTCACTTATCCATCCGTCTTATTTCCTTTCATTTGAAATAATGGCGGCTAGCAAAATCGTTCCTCCGATTCCTCTCCTCCTCTTCCCGCACGGTCCACGAAAGCATACAAATCACGACTCCTAGTCCAACCCACTCCTCCATCTTCAATGAACTTTGGACACCTATCATGATACTTAGTGGTGAAACCTTGGTTGTCAACCACCTTAGTTTCAATACTCCTCTACTACTTTTCCGTCCACGTCCTTCAAGGTCAGCGTCTCCTCGATTGTGCATGGCCACAAATAGGCCGGAACTCGTATCCTCTTGTTGGTCCGCTTCACTCTACCAAACCTCTTGCAGCCTTTAGCAATAACAACGGCCCACCTCGTCTCCTCCTTAGGTTGTCTAGCAGGTCCTTGATTGCTCCTATCAGGTGAACTAGAGCGACGAGGGATCACCATCTAAAGGAACAATCAACTATTAGCAAAGTCTAAGTGCGATAGGGAACGCAAGGAAAGTATGCGAAGGAAATCCTAAATCTACCCACTTCTCACGGTCATAGCCTAAGCTCTAAGGGCCTAAAACACGGCTCGATACCATAAATTGTAACACCCCGACCCGACAAGGGTAAAGATATCACAATACGGTTTCATATCAGAACTCTAAATAATATACAATAGCGAAAGCCTTACAAAAATACTCAAAGAAAACATAAATAACTAAACTTCAAAATAAATCTAAGATCTCTATAATCGAATCTTGCTCTCGTCTCTACTCTCAACCCAGATCATCTATCCCATAAGCTCATCTTGAATGCTTAAAATACCTGCAGCAGAAAAGAAAATCTTGCTGAGCTTACAAAGCTCAGTGAACAGATATAACGAAACAAGAGCTAAACAATACAAAATATACAAATGACGAAATCAAAATAAAATAATAATGAGAAAATCTTTTAGGATTCTGCGGAACTCAAACATACAGAAATCCAAACAACCACATAACAATTTAAACATCTCATATCACATTAATGACACAAACACAAACACATCAGAACAACTAAACACTTAGCATATCTAGAATAAACAGATTGCATACAAACCAAACAAAAAGTCTAAGATTAACAGAAATACTTTCTAGAAAATAAACATGGCATTCAACAAATTAATTAACCTTCACTTAACACACTTATATCAATATTGCAGCGGCGGAAATAGCATCCAAAACATAGCAGTCTCACGAACAAATAGAAACATAGTAGACAACTATAATTAAATAGACCAAACAAAACATAGCATAACCATTAGCAATTATCAAAACAACTATCATAAGTTAAACCAGTTCTCAGATCAAATCCCAATATCATCAGAGTTAAAACATGGCAGGTCACATAGGCAAATAAAACACAAACATAAAATCAAGCTCACAAAATTAATCGATCAAATTACACATACTAAACTTATAGAATACTCACTTCACACTAACACATTCATCCCACAGTTCAATGAATTCACATAACGAGAAACTAATCATGATATCAGATAACAGCATGCAAACCCCATTCAAACATATTAATCATAACCTACCATTGAAAAGGGTAATCACATAAACATACAAAAGCATACACATATATAAAATCATATAACAAACCCACCACTTAATCATAAGCATTTGAACATACCAAATCATAATCAGAATACTTAACATAGTAATAACAAATAAAGATTTAGTTAACTACCACGAGCCCATAACATATCACATCAAAAACATCATAACTATATAGAAACAATCTCAAAATAAGTCGGAGTAGCTAGCTCCCAGAGTTTTATGAAGATGCGTATTGCACACGACATCATTCATCTAAACAAATCATATCGGACAACAGATCAGATCTAGGATGCATCCATACGCCCCACAAACATATATTGTTCATATAATATAACTTGAGCTCATACTAAATAACAGATAAGGGACGTGGCAGAACTTCACTCTGCTGCCCTAGAGTCATGTCAGAGGTGCATCACTGACATGGACATGGAACCCCCATGACTAGGTATTATTTGGCTCGGGTGTCAAACTAACTTAGATCAAACCGAATTTCAATTATGACACAAGTCTTAATCAAGCACAAGGTTCAAAGAAAGAACATATCAAATAACTCATATCATAAGGTTCATATTCAAATACAACAAGGTTCAACAATTATGCATATCAAAGTCTTCCTAACGTAAAGTTCAAATCAGGTATCGCATGGTTCAATAAAACATAAGTTTAGATAAGCAACAGGTCAAACAATCAGGAAATGGTTCATAGCAATGGCATCGGAAATCCTAATATAAAAGCTAACGAAAAGAAAACGTTATAAGGAACCTTTACTGAAAAGGTCAGAATATCTGTACCTTAAAGCAATTGAGAGAAAAGCAACGAATGTAAGAATATGAAGATGTAACGTCGGGTCTCCTTCAACGTATCTACACGGATTATGATTTATTTAATACTTATTAGCATCATTAATGTTATAACGGATTCATCGCTTTAATACTTTTAGAGTTGTCAGAATATTCTCATTTTAGTGACAGAAGGAATTTCAACATTTTAAGGTATAAATCAATTATTAGTCAAACTTAAGATTTGGAAATGGCAATTAGTAAACTTAAAGGCTTAATACAATAATTATCTTATTTGAGGACTTATATGATCATTTTTCATAGTATAGGGTTTACAAATGTCAAGAACGGTTTTTTTAGGACTCTCTTTCAAAATAGTTTACACAAGCCTGGATAACTTACATGAAATAACGAATTTTCACATTTAGCTTTTAACCCTAATCAACTTTCTATTTAGGTACTAGGGTTTCCCGTACTCTTTTATATTACTTATTACGTATTAAATTCATATGTTACTTCTTTCAATGATTACCACTTTGACCTAAAACGTAAATGATAACAAACCGAAGTTATCTCAAAACTCATACATGTCTCTACAAAAATCAACTCACACTTGTCGAACCCATAATTACTCAGAATTACACATTACACCTTTGACATCTTTAATTTCACAATCTAACCTTATGTTATTAGATTTTTACTATTTTAGCCCAAAGGTTTTAGAATTTACAAAACGTACCCTTTTTAATTTAATAACAATTCAAATGGCCCTCTAATTATCCAAAATTACACGTTTAACCCCCACACTTATTTTATACTTTTAGTACATGTATTTTACTGTTTACAAAAATAACCCTTAAGTTTCATAATTTACAAAACCAACCCAAAACTTTTATTAAGAACCGAAATATGCATAATTCAAGTACAAACCCTAAACCTAGGTTTAACCCATCATTAGCTCATCATTATTAATTCATTAATTACCCTTAATGATGACAAGCAAACCCTAGTTTATGTAAACCCTAATCGTCCCTTTTATATTTCTTTCCTTTTTTATGCGTTATCGAACAAGAAAACCCAAGACAATTTGCACAAGCTTCGAATTCACAATCATGTATTTTATTCAGGTCTTATAACATGTAAGAGCTTCTAGAAAAATCAAATCATGGTCCTAAAAATTATTATAAGCTCATTCACTATTTTATTCGTTTCTAGGGTTTTTAATCCAAAACAATTTCGTGTGACTTATTAATTATGCATGCCCAATTTTTACAGGTTTTATATGACTTGTAGGACTGAAAGTAACATTAGAAACATACCCTTGACGAGATTTGGACGTTAGAACAAAAGAAACCAAAAACTCCTACTCGGCGAAACCCTAATTGACCAAGAAACTAACCACGAACAAACCAGATCCTTAGGACCTCGAACCCGATTTTTTACACCTTCTTCACCTTCAAACTCGTCCAAGAAAAATAGCTTCAAGCCTTGGAAAAAGAATGTCGAATTATTTAGGGTTTTAGAGTCGGTTTTAGTATAATCGGTTATTAGGGATAGAATAAACCGTATAATATGTATTTATATGATTTTCTAATTTTCTTGTGGGCTTAATATTGTAATGGACTTATAATAAATGAAATCTTAATTTTATAAACTTGTATTGGGCTATTAATAATTTAATTCTCTTATAAAACTAATTAAATATATTTGGTTATTATAAAAACACAAAATTGATTTTACAAAATTATAATCTATAAAATTAACTTTACAAAGTCTTCAAATTTTATTTAGATCATATGTGATATTTCTTAATAATTTTATGAGTTTACATAGCTTATTTGGTATTCTTTAAATTAATTATTCTTACTTTTTGATCATAGGGGTATTTTGGTCTTTTTGTGAATTTTAGAAATTCAGGTTTTACAACACGCATACATCAAAAGTATGAGGCAAGTGGCATATAGCAACTCGCATTCATCAACACGCTTTGGTCAAAAGAAGCTGGTCAACACGCATACATCAAATAATGAAACTTGCATATAGCAACTCGCTTTCAAGAATATTCAACAGCAACTCGCAAATAAGCACTCATGGGAAACACGTTATAAAGAAAATTGCTAGGCAACTCGCATACAAGTAACTATGGGCAACTCGCTATGAGGAACACAACATGATCAACCCAATTAATCAGCCACATAACCAAGACACATGAGTAAAATTACTCGGATAAGTCACAAGCCAAGAAGGAGGATCATTATACAACGAACTACAACATCAACCAAAACTAATCCAATAACCATTTTATACGAGACTTAATCAAGCTCAACACGCATCAAGAGAACAAGCCAATTAAATCATTTAATCAATCCCAACACAGAACATGATGTAAACACACATACTCAATATCATCTAAGACCATATTCAATTACATTAATCAAACAAATACAAACCTAGATTCAGAAAATATTGATCGAGATGAGAGAGAAAGGACACAATTTGTACGATGGATTCAAAATGAGACAGGGTTCAAGTAAGAATCATGAAAAAGATATGATAACTAAGATCAGATAGCAAGAGAGCTCACCACACAATCAAAAACAGTTAACTCGCTTAGTAGAGAGTTGAGAGAGAATAATTATTTTGAACGAGAACTTTGACCAAGTGTGTTTTTGATTTGACCAAGACAACATAACAAAAGTATACAGATTATAGTGGGTTGACACTTTAGTCCCTATACTGCTAGCAACTTCGCAAACTTGAACTAAAGGGGCAACACACATGCATCAACTAGTTTGGTCAACTCGCATGAACCAAATAAGAAACACGCATTCTATCAACTCGCATGAACCATAATAGCAACTCGCATATGAACCAAAAATTGCTTAGCTAAAGAGACAATCATATCAGTTCAGAATCCATACAGTTAAACAACTTATGTCACACCAGGAATCATAAAATAACTCCACATAGCATGCAACAACCAGACCACACAATTAAGAATGCAGATACATGCAACCTAAATTATCATGATTAATCAAACCTAAGTACTAAATCAAATGAAGGTGCACAATTCTCCCCCTCAATCAATGATACGGGATAGAAAGTAATCATTGATTGATTCAGTAACTTGACAATGGGTCTATGACAACTTAAGTATGTGATTGTTAAGACGAGTAATACTAAAGAATATACAAACTCTGTTCGAACTTCATCAAAAGCCCCACGTCATTGTTGAATGACATTTCTAGGACCGTAGATGTTATCGATGACAGAAAATTTTAAAATGAGTGTAACAAGTTTGAAAAAAAATGTAAAAACTAATTTTTTTTTACAAGACAAATGAGAACGAGTCCTGAGTAGAGGTGATCAGGAGTCAAAATACACAATACATCAATTCCGACAAGCTACGATTCCTGAGTGAGCAGTCTTCATTTCTGTTGGGAACCAAGTCATGATGTTCATGATTGAATTGAGCATTTGTTAAAAGATCTGAGGACACTTTGCAACTAATAGCACATGTAGTATTGCAAATAGGAGAGTTAGTGATAGGTGTATCCTTATTTTTTGATGTTGTACAGTCAGGTCTAGGAGTATCGTTAATAGAAATCCCTTTAAGTCCAACATTCTTGAAGATTTTACCTGTGGGCATCCACTTAAGACAAAATCTAGGTGAGTAAGTCCGTTTGGTACCTGTGAACTTAAATAATCTACCAGAGGGAATCCACTTAAAACAACATTTAGCAGAGTTAGATGAAGCCAATTCTCTGCGAACATTGGTTCTTTGCAATTAATTTGTTTCTTAGATTGGTCGCATTTGATGCATCTTACATATACTAGATGAGCTCCTTATATTCCTGATCTTAGAGTTATGAACATTCAAATTGGGGATTGTTATTCATCATTTCTAATGAATTAGTGAAATAGTGGTTTTGACAAAACTATATTCTCATCAACTTGGGAGGCAAGCTTAGATTTAGAGGATTTAAATCTTTTTGTCTTAAATGCATTTGGTACTTGCCTAACTACCTGTATCTGTATTGTTAAGTGCAATTGGCTTCCCCAAGGTCGATGGTTTTGTAAACTTAGTGTTCACTCTATTTCCAACGGTTTTCCTAAGCTCATTTTTAAGGCAACAATGGTGAAGTTTTTATCCTGAATTTGGACTTTGAGGGCATCAATGTCTGCCAACAATGAGTTAGTTTGATCTAACAGCTTAGAATTGTTCTCTAATAATTTCTTCCTCAAGAACTCATTTTCCCTTAATAGCTTGGTCACACATAAAGCTAATTCATTATTCCTAGATTTAATCGGATCACTTACCTCATAATTAAGATTGTTCATCCCTTTATTACAATTCTTATGAAGATCTGAGAGTTGTATTTTCAGATTACATATGGTTGAGTCTTTGTCCTGAATCTTGGTTTTTAACTGGTTAATTTCAAAAAATTCTCGAAATTCTAGGAATTCCGGATTTATGCAAGGTTTTGTAGCGAGAAAACTTCCTTCCTTTTGTTGTATTGCAATTTCTAAGGAAATGCAGTGTTTTTCGAGAATTGAGTATTTGTTAGAAAGTTCATAAAAAATCCCTTTTTCAACCATTTCATTTGTTTTAAGAGTTCTAGACTCAGTCTCAACCAGGGAACATTCATCCGAATCATGTTCAGGCTTAAGATTAGTTTGTTTAGGTAGACTAGCAGATGCATAATGTTGAACAGTTAAGGGTACCTCATCAAATGACAACAGTTCATCCACTGGTATTACTTGTGTATCCACATCAGGAGTTACTGAACTGCTGGTTACTTTATTCTTTGTTGTATCTGATATTCTGCATTCAGCAACACCCGTTCTTTCAACTGAAATATTACCCGACGTTTCACCACTATCTCCTTGCACTTGACACTCATTCACGAAATCATCCTTTTGAGCAGCTTCCTCAATGTACTTTTTCACATTATCCATTAGCCAGATAAATGTATCGATGAACTCCTGAATTTCCATTCCAGTATGTTTCTTGAAAGAAATTCCAGTTGAGTGTTGATCGAAGTCTGCGAAATATTCCCCATTGATAAATGGCTGGAATTGGTTGTGGATTACTTGAAGTGTAGCATTGGAATCATCTTTTAGTGCCTTCCTTTTGGTAAGTTGAAGCTTCAATAATTCTAAGTTCGTCAGCAAGGTTCTTGTCAATGTAGTTAAGTCCTGACGGAAAAGAGCATTGCATGTTCGATCCACTATTGTAGATAAGAGCTGTAAGAGATGAGTGTGAAGTAGTTGATAGGGCTCAAGGCTGCATTCCATTAGCAAGGCATTTTGCAGCATAATCTGGGGTAATTTCTTGGGATTTGACTCAGAGTACGAGACGTTTTGATCATCATTGATTGAATCTATTAAGGTTAAGCTTTCTGAGTAGTAAGTACTTTGTCGCAAGTGAAACATCCAGTCATATAGTTTGAGCACATTGGAAATTAATGGATCAGTGGTAAAAGCCATGAATGTCAGAAATTACGGGATTTTATTATTCTTTGATTAAACCGGGAAATTGATTCTTTCACGGGATTTTACTAAATCAAAAGAACAACCGTAAAACTGCAGCACGAAGAAATGACAAGTCTCAAAAGACAAGTAGTGAATCTTGACAAGTCGCACCCTTACCAACTCGCTTAAGGATCAACTCGCTTAGTGGTCAAGTCGCATAAACGGACAACTCGCTTAACAGTCAAGTCGCTTAAAATCCAAGTCGCATAAAGAATCAACTCGCTTAATAGCCAAGTCGCATAAACTAACTCGCTTCCAAGAAACTCGCTTAACTACCAAGTCGCATAAACCAACTCGCTTAATAGACAAGTCGCTTTGAAACCCAAGTCGCTTAAAGAATCAACTCGCTTAATAGCCAAGTCGCATAAACCAACTCGCTTCCAATAACAAAGCAACTCGCTTCCTAGAAACTCAATACCGTGGCTCAACTGGCTTTGTACAATATTCAAAAACAACCACTTTATCAATAAAAAACAACCCAACCACGATGATTCAAGCCTTCCAATTCAAAACCTAAGCACATATGATGATCCTAAACACAAAAGTACAATCAAAATTCAAACTTTAACACTAGAACTTGACCAAATGAATCAAACTCTTCTAAACACTTATAACCCCAAAAACCTTATGAAATCCACCAAAACAAAGAGCATGAAAGATGAGTGATCAAACCATGGCTCTTGATACCAATTGTAAGATATAGGATTTCATACAAACATGTATACTTAAATCATAGAAGCATATAAAGTATTTAGAGAGAGAATGAGAGATGTTCTAGTGAGAGAAACACATAGAAGGTTAGATTCTAAATGAACATCCAACCCTCTCCCTTCAAGGGAGAGGGCTATTTATACAAAGAATCACGCCCTCCTTCGGGCTGTGGATTAGGCATACAATGGGTAAAGACCCATCCTTCCTCCACGGTGTTGCACTAGACTAAACTACGCTAATAACTAACTAACAAATAACGTAATAAACGATATGTCTACGAGCTAACTTAAGCTAGATTATATTTTGGGGTGACCGATGCTTCACTATAGAATTTCCAATTCCTAACACAGCAAGATTCGGTCCATATCCATTTGGATTTGGTTTAAAAGTAAACTTTTGAATAGTTGTGATTGACTCACCATGTTTATAAACAACATTTCGAAACTCTTTGATTTTGTTTTGTTAGTCGACAATTTCTTCAAGATAGTCATCTATTCGTTTCTTTGAATGCTTTTTGTACTCACAGAACTATTTTTGACAAGTTAACAACTCAGACTTGGCTTTTTGAGTTTTCAAAGTGAGAGCGTTAAGTTGTTGTTTATGATCATATTTCAGTTGTTCTATTTGAGATAAAAAAGCATTCTTAGATGGAACTAGATCACATATATGTTTTTCCAAAGATTTTTTGTTTTGGTAAGATTTAGCAAAAGCGACTTCAAAACCTTTTTCACGTTTTTCTTGTGTGTGAAAAATGTTGAGTTGAAACTTTAAGCATTCATTATCCTTAGTTAGCAGTGCATTTTTATCCTTTAATTGCTTCTTGATATCAATGCATTTTACCATTCGAGATTTTTGGTCTTTAAGTATGGTCATAAGTTCAATATCTGGATTAGACAAAAGTTCAGCTTGTTCAACGTGAGTCTCAACATGATCATTATTCAGATCCTCAAGTATAACCACGGAGTCAACTTGATTATTAATGGTAACCATAAGGTCATCTTGATCATCAAATATAACTACGGGATCTATTTGATTATCATCGGAATGAGATGTAAATGGTTCATGTTAAACACTCTGAGCCTCGTCGGATGCAGATGTTGGCGGAGATATCAGATCAGAAATGAGTATAGTTTGATCAGGTACCTGAGACAAGCCGTCAGTGTCATACACTAGGTCTGTGTCACTCATGTAGAGTTCTTGCATGTTTGCCATTAACATCAACACGTGCTCATTAGCTAGCAAGTCCTCCATATCATCATCTGAATGTATTTGCCGTAAAGAAACGTGTTCCTTGTTGGTAAGAGTTCCACCCGACTTCATCCTTGAGAGCCAAGAGTAAAGCCTCTTTCGATAAGCACGCCTCTTGTCCTCGGCTTTGGACATGCATTAGCCAGATGACCCATTTCATTATGGTTATAACAACGAAGACCATTAACCCCATTCGAGCATTTCCTTTGTTCAACCACTTGAGCCCGTTGTTGTGGAGCACCCATGTTATTCCTTCCATTACCATTAAATCCTTGACCACTACCCATGCGTGTCAACATTACCACAATTCGAACTTCAACACGTCCATTGTTAACAACAGCTTGATTCCTTGTGTTTGATGAGGTACGAATGCGATTGTTTGATTTGTTAGAGTATGTTGCCAAGGCTCTAGCAATCATGACAAACCCTTGTTGCAATGCATCAAAAGCTTCTGCATCATCATTAGATTCACTATAAAGTGCTTGATCATTGTTGTTGTATGGAACCACTTAAGTTTCTTGAGATTGTTGCTGTGACGGGTCATGTGGGGTAATTGTAAGTAAGATATTGGATTTCATAAACGCATATCAAACACAAGTATAGATCGAATAGTATGGAGAGTTTAGAGAGAGAAAGTAGAATGGGAGCCTTTTTAGAGAGAGAAAGTGATAGAAAACATAGAAGGTTAGATTAGAATGAAAGGTCCAACCCTCTACCTTAGGAGGTAGAGGGTATTTATAGTTTTACATAATACGTCCTCCTAACGGACTGTGGATCAGGAATACAGTGGGTAAAGACCCGTCCGTCCTCCACGGTGTTGCTCTAAACTAAATAACTAATAAATAACGTAATGTCTACGAGCTAACATATGCTAGACTAGAGTGGGGGTGACCGACTCTTCACTATGGATTTTCCAATTCCTAACAATCTCCCCCTAAGGGAGGTCACCCTATGATTTACATTTTGAATCCTAGCATTCTATATTTGACTTCAGTCTTGAGCTCGTAGACTTCAATTCTTCACTTCCGCAATCTTTGTGCTTTAGCAGTGATTCTTCAAAGTCTGACTGCTTTGTACTTTAAGTGGAGGTCTTTGATCTGATCCACATCTTGATGATCTTTGAGCTTTCTTTGAGATCATCAACCACAGTAAATCTCAGTATCACCCTCTGTTGTGTTGCCATCATATGAAGTTGTGACTTTCGGACTGACATGCTCACACTTTTGGATCATGACATCTTTCCATCAGAGTAGCGGAAGCATTTACTGGTTCATGATATTTGCAGCAGCGTAGCAGAAGCATAGTATAGAAATATCGAGCCGGTTATGTAGATATGCACCAGTCATGATTTCTTCAATTAAGTGTGGATGCTGTGAGCATGCGGCTTTGGATTGACTCCTCGATTCGATACAGAACCGTCCAAATGTACTGCAAACAACAGGTTAGCAATAAAACACACGAAAGTGTCTTTGATCACTTTCGCTGAATTGAGGTAAACGGCCCACGGTTCCGCTGATCACATAAGCTTTACTTTAAGTGATTAGGTAGGATTCCTAAGAATCTCCTTGACAGGGTTTGCACTGTTCTAGTCGTTCTCAAACCGAACGTCTCAAAGAAGACAACACGGAGTGAGTGAACCAGCGAATTGAGATTCACTGATTGATGACCAATCGATTTGAAAAACAATCGCGTATTGCTTAGAAGAAAGAGTTTTGCTATACGACGAAGGTTTTATGAGAAAGATCAATTTTCAATCATAAATACTTTTTGTATTTGAAAAGATTACACATTAGATGTGCTAGAGAAAAGAAGAGATTTACACATCGAACGGTTTTTCTAGAAGTATTTTTCAATCAGAGATAGTTTTTGTGTTTGAAAATGAATACACATTCGATGTGCTAGAGAAAAGAAGAGATTTGCACATCGAATGGTTTTTCCAAAAGCATCCGTCAATCCATTTCCTGGACCAAGGTTGATTCACGAGTGAATCGCCCCATCGTTTCTATCCAGTTGTCACAAGCTTGATCTTTTGGAAATATCTCACATGTCACCCACCAAGAGCTTGTTTGATGTTGGCTCTAGAAGGCTTTCCATCTTCATCGTGAATATTTAATATATCACTCGGATGTTCTGGCAATACCACAAGGATAATGCGTAGGACTCTTAAAATATATTCTTACTTTCCAAATTGTGTAAAACAACAAGACTTCAAGAATTTAGTGTCCTAATTAGATATTGTGGATGATCTCGTGGCTCTAGACTCAATTGTGCACATTTGGTTCCTTTGCCGGAGACTAGGGAGAGGGTCTCCTTCTTCAATATCAACAATCTCTAAGAGAAAGTCGATAGATTATGTCGGTTCCCCGTGAGAATGAAACAAGCCCTTTTAAGAGGAACTTGATTGGTTTGGGAAGTTTAAGTGCATCGTCCTTTGGGTCCATGACGTCTTGTCTTCAAACCGCGTTACCTTAGTAACAACCAGTAGCATATGTATTAAACCCGATTTTTGCCTTAAGGTTGAATTATTGGAGGGCTATTTCTTTTCACCCTTTTCTCATTCATTTCTTTTTCATTCTTCAACCCCTTCAGTGCTTACCGAGACTTCATAACTAGAACCTTTTTGGGTTTATTCCAGTTCTAGCTCTATCTCAGTCCGCACTCTTCCCATTTCACACTTTTCTCCTTTTTTCATCATACCTAAGGACTCTACACTATCTAGTGGATTATCCCTGGGTAGATCCCTCCGGCTCTGGTGGGATCGTGGGAACTAATACCTAACCTAACCACCCTTATAACTCCATGCATAAAGTAAATTTGGTCAGTCTTTTGGTATTGTTCTTCTTCCATTGGAACCAATCAAAAACCTTTTGAAAATCAATCCAAGTACCTTTGATACACGATCAAAACATTTTGTACCTGAATTGTTTTTGATATTTTTAGAAAAAAAAAAAAAAACTTCCCCTCAACATATGCATCATATATTTGAAATGGTTTTAGCACATGGAGGCAAGAGGACTTGAAAATCTCAGATTTAAGAATGAAAGATTCGATTTTTTGATCAACAATTTCTAAAAGTTATCAACATCACTTTCCCGATCAAAATTAGTATATTTCATACTTTGTTGAAGATATTTTATGGGAAAGGATGTGGTTTTCAAAAAGTTGCTCCCCCTCAACTTGTGCATATGATTTTTGAAATTGTTTTGCACGAAGAGGAAAGAGTTCTTAGAAGCACATTCACGATCATATAGCCATATTGAAACCATTAGAAAATCAATCAAGGTACTTTTTATTGAAACTTAAGAAATTTTGTTTTGTACCTTGAAAGTTTGTTTTCTTTTGAAATGCTCCCCCTCAATATGTGCTTCGAGATTAAAGCGTTTAGCACATATGGGAGAGCAGTATGCACATTTGAACCAAAAAATGATCATCTTTAATCAAGTTTCATTATTAAATCACAAATTCTCCCCGATCAAAAATATCAAACCCTTTGAGATTTTGGATCCCAAGTGATTTAATAAGGTTTATAAAACATAGGAGAAAATGTGGGTGTTTAAATACTCATCTTGTTTTTGGATAAATGTTCCCCCTAAACATGTGCATTATGTATTAGAAATCGTTTTGCACATGGAGGCAGGAGTGCCTTTAAAGGACTAAAAACAATTCCATTTAAAAAAATTTGAGATTTAAATCACGATCTCTACCCCGATCAAAAATTTCAAACCTTTTGAGATTTGTGATCCCAATTGATTTAAATCACTTAAAAGATTTTGGGGAAAGACGTGGCTTGATTTAATTTTGAAAAATGATTGATACGGATCAATTTTAGACATTAAAGATTGTTAGTGTCAGGTATGATAGTTTTTAAGAGATCTTTAAGTAAAATAAAACAATTTCAGAATCAAACAAGAACAGAAAAAATTTCATTTTGAAAGACCTTGATTCAAAAGAAAAATCATACCATGACATAACATTAAATCTTTAGATCACCACTTATTATCATACAAAACGGAATTTTTGATGAAATATCGTTTGAAAATAATTAATTTGAAATCACTTAAGATTTGGATGTAATAAAGTCCTCGATTTCAAAACTTTGAATCCGATTTATTTTCAAAACAATATTTTTCCATTTTCAAAACAATATTTTTCAAAGTTTTAGAAAAATGGTATCATCACTATTATCCCTGCACAAAGATACGTTAGGTGGTTGAGTCGCTTTTGTTGTTGTTGCTGTAAGGTTTGGAAGAAAACCATCTGCTGATGCAGTGAGACTTCTTTCGTTGCATTTTTCATGCCAACTCTTCATAGAGGTCCAATTAAGCTCCGTTTCTTCATTTGATGATGAAGAAAACCATCTGTTGATGCAGTGAGACCTTTTATGTTGCATTTCATGCCAACTTTCCATAGAAGTCAAATTAAGCTCTGTTTCTTCATTTGTTGACCCAAGATATAGTTGCCCTTTCCTTTCGGCATCCAATCATCTTCATATGTGGGATCCTGATCGGGAACATTCTTATGAACCATGATATCTGCATGCGTTAGTAAACGTACAAACGGATATATGGTGGTCGACAACACCCAAACAGCAATCGACTAATAAAAGTCAGTCCAACATCTCAATCAGATCATGTAAAGGCATGGGAATAATGTGTTCATCAAACTCTAATCATCTAAACCTAACAATCATATCCTAGGCACCTAGTCCTTCAACGTAGGTTAAAATCATTTTTAATTAAGCATATAGGATAATTAAGAAAGTCCATTAGATGATATAGATTTGAAAACATTATCCCCCTCAATTAATGACACAATTTTTGAAAAGTTAAAAAGCACTGAAGTCATTGATTGAGTTTGCAAATTTTGTAAAAACTCTGAATCTGATTGTTTTGAAAGCAACTCATTTTCCACCAATAATGAATACAACAAATATTTTTCTGAAGAATTTTTTGACGGAAAAACATTTGTGTGGGAACAGCAGTCCTTCGACATACTTTCCTCATTTTGTTTTAGGATAAGTCCACAAAATATTTGAAAATTGGTTTAGCGCAACACTTTCCTCTTTGAAGAGCGGGTTGCTATCATAAATAATAGCAAGCCATAGTTTAAGCGCGGGTTGCAGTCTGAAATAACTGCAAGCCATTTTTTTATTTTTTATTTTTTGAAGCGTGGGTTACAGTCTGAAATAACTGTAAGCCATATTTTTAGACATGCTTTGGAAAAGAAATATTTACACATCCTGCTCGAACTTCATCTAAAGTCCCATGCCATTATTGAATGACATTTCTAAGACCGTAGATGTTATCGATACCAGAAGACATGTCTTGAGAAAACATATTTTTGGTATTTTTAAATTTTCTGATTTTTATGGGTTTTTGTTGGTTTTATAATTTTCTATTTTGATTTTGTTGGTTTTATATTTTTGTATTTTGCTTTTTGAAAAATATATACACAGATAGATTAGATGATATAGTTTAAGAAGATGATGATACGAGTACCGAGATAAGGATATCGAAAGCCTTGTAGAAGATAGAAGTCATCATCCCTAAAACTTTCACCACCAAAACTTCCGAGGCTCTTGAATGGACGCAGAAATTAAGCCCGCGAAAGTGAGACTTTGGTAGCTTCCCCCCATACCGACAATCTTCGAATAAAGACCATTTTCCCAAGAATAAGAATGAGAAGAGAAACAGTCTCATAGAATGAAGCTCAGCACCCCGAAGAACATGAGAACACCGAGGTAACAAGTTAAGACATTGATCGTCTTAGCGGTTATCAAATCCGGAATAACTGATGAAGACCGATCACATGAACCTGTTGTGCATCCCCGATGTACACATTACTCTTCGAGATTGACCAGTTGTCTTATTCAGGAGAACAATGCATCAACATCGTCATTTTACCAAATGCATTCCAGTTATCTTCCATATAACCAATCAGCCCATAATGTACACAAGTACCCAACCAGAGTAGAGACAACAACATCACACTAAATGGTTGAAACACTGATCTCCTCTAGGGATGTCAACTCTAGAATAACTGATTAAGCTCGATCATGTGAATATGTTGTCCGACCCTGATGTGCACATATATCTCCCCTGATCATTGCGATCTCATCAGAATCATCATTATATTGTGTACATGAAGCACTAACCGGAAGCACTTTATCATAAATCATATAGAAGATGTCGATATGCAATATCATCTCACTAACCAAATATTCTTTCCATTCTTCTAACTAACGTGAAGTAACACATACCAAAAGTCTCCAGAGACCATTTCCCCTAATTAGTTGGAATAATACACCAAAGGCTACGAGTTAAACACGAGTTTTCTACGGTTATGACCATTGTCTTCCGAATAACTTCAATCGTAGAAGTGTTAAGTTCATCATGTGTACTGTTGTGCTTTTAGATATATGTCTCCCCTTGCCGGTTTTGATACCTCAGATTCAGCAAAACATAATATACCTAAAAACTCGAAATCTCATGAGAAGAACTCAAATAGCCCAAATGAATCCTGTGAGAATCAACTGCAACGGAAACTCTCCCTGACTATCTTTACCAACCCATATGTGGACAAATTGAAGTGACCAGTGATGAAGCAAACTCGATATGCCAAACTTGAAACTGAAGTAGAATTTTCCACATTTGTATCTTAAGCTTGCACTTAATGATGAAAGAACGGCGTCGAGAATTTATGCTTCAAGCAAATCTCTAAGTACTCATTACTCAAACAAAGTATGAGACATTAACACCTCTTGCAATTATCCACACCGTCATATGCGTGTGACACTGAGTAAAACAAAGTAACTTCTAACAGTGATAGTTAACCAGGTCTTCAACCATCTACCACGACTGCTGGTAACTAGATAACCCAAGACTTCATCTCAAATTCTTAAGCCCGAGCAAGTTATCAAATAAGAACACGCCTTTGTGAATGTCAACTTCAACCTCAAATATGTCATAAATGAGTAACTTCGAAGTAATCAACTTGTGTCAAATGTCCAACACATGAATAAACATACAATCGGATGAACATTGACCCACTGAATGAACCGGAGCAAATGATTCCTCAACATCAATGCATTCTTCCTTAAGGTATACATGTAGAAACTGATTTGGAAGTTTTACCAAAAATGTCTTCTAGCGGATGAGGCAGTCATTTTCCTTAATGTTCATGTGGTTGATTTATAGCGAGCACAATGAGAGGAACAATAAGCCGTGAAGATTTGGCAAAGGAATACCAAAGAGCGGATCATTATTCATGAACAATAATCCGTGAAAATGGTGAACCAGTTGAGTCAAGAGAGGAACCAGAGCATGAGCTTCAGAAGCTAGATGATCAACATTCGTCGGAGGTTGGAAGTACTCATCAAACATATCTTTGAAAAACAATGAATCCCAAACAACGAATCCCAGTTATCCTTAGTAAGTGAAGCATTAGGCGTTGGAGGAGAGTCATCAAAAATCAAGTCGTATGACCATTATTCAAACATCCATCATCATGTAGTATATTCACTCTTTCTCCCCTCAAAATTGCATCCGTTGCCATTTTGATTTAAAGTGAATAAGAGTATACACCAATGTTAGTAGATCCACTTGATGATTGAATGAGCGTGGGAGAAATATGAAGTATGTTGATGAAGAATGTCGATGAGAATGGTCATAAATATGAAGATTTCTCTTGTTCTGAAGATAAAGCGACCAAGCGTACACCTTTCTTTTCTTTGAGGAACGGGGCCTGAAGAGTTATCTGCAGACACCATAGTGATAAAGAACGAGGCCTGAACTGATGTGAACAGACGTCATAGCCGATTGAATATCAAGGTTGAGTTACTTGAACCTGTGAGTTATGAGATATCAATCCATTAGTTATCCATACTTTTAGCCAGTCCATATAGTGAAGGATCGAAGTATCTACAACTGAGTAAGTATTACCTGCACTAACATTACAAGATTGATTGCATATATATTGGTTAGTGACATTAGTATCCAAACCCTTTGTAGTTTCACGGTCAACCTTGATTTTGCCATCGGTAAACAGCTTTCCGGTAGGTATCCACCTAAGTCCAGCATCCTTAATGTTAGGTCACCATATTATCACAACAATATGTATTTCTAGAGAGAGAAAGTTATAGAGAGAGAAAGTGGAAGGAACTAATGAATGATTAGTGAAAATGATAATTGCAATTAGAACCAACAACCCTCTCCCTTCTAGGGAGGGGTATTTATAATGTTTACATAAGTAGGTGTTTCCTGGTTCTAGAAGACCTTCTATCACGCTCATGGGCTTACTACATGAGCTGTGAAACTAATTACAAACATTTATAAACCATAATTATTAACGACCTATTACAAATGAAATGACCTACACTTGATAATAAAACATGTGCCTAACAATCTCCCCCTAAGGGTTGGTCATCATTTGTTGTCTTGCTTAGGTCGTTTGACGCCTTGAACTTCTTTGGCGTTCATAGCTTGTGACGTCTTTGATTCTTTGCATCTTTGTTCTTTGTTCTTGTTATTGTGATCAGTTGTCAAGTCTGCCTATCATTAGCATCTTTGTTGTTAGTGATGAAAGTCATTTCCAAAGATGCTCATACTTCCGTGAAGTTTGTGATTCATACATTTGAAGCTCTCACTCTTTAATTTTGATCTTTATCTCATAACTTTCGATTCTTTGACTTTGGCGTAGAATCTTTCTCAACTTGCTTTGCTTAGATCTTAGATGAGAATGTCTTTATGATGTTGGTATGAGCATGTGGAACAAATATGTTGATGATAATGATGGTGGTAATGGTCTTTATGGAACTCCTGACCTTTATGAGTACCTACATAGACATATTAAACAGTTGATTAGATTATTTCCATGACCACCACCACACCACGATTGAGCCGTGAACCACAAGCGGGATTACCGGTTTACCGTCGTGGTCGCTTGATGTTGACCGGGCAGAATTTATTCAATCACCGAGGATCACACCGTGTAATCCTCATAAATGTTCCGGCAGATTGCTAAGATCTCGCTAGGACTCTGGAATATGTCACTTGTATCCATATTGTTTGAACAATCAAGTGATGAGATATTAGGTGTTCCTAAGAGATCTTTTGATAAATCTCATGGCTCTAGACCTCATTAGTGCGCATTGATTTTCCTAAGCGGAGACTAGGGAGAGGGTCTCCTTCTTCAATACCAACAATCTCTAATAGAGAGTCGATAGATTACGCGGGTTCCTGTGAGAATGAAACAAGCTCTTTTGAGAGAACTTGAGTGGCTTAGAAGGTTTAGTGCATTGCGCCACTGGGTCCATGACGACTTTGTCTTCAATACCGGTGTCATCTTGTGACAACCAGTAGCATATGAATTGAACCCGGTGTCTGCCCTAAGTTGAATAATTTGGAGGGTATTTCTTTTCACCCTTTTCTTTAACTTTTTCTTTTTAATTCTTCAACTCCTTCTTTCTCCGATTCTCATATTCTCCTTTTTCAATCATACCTAAGGACTTCTAAATACTAACTATTTGTGGTGTCCTTGGGTAGATCCTCCGCTCGCGGATCATAGGACGTTTATTCCTAAACTTAGTCACCTTTTAACTCCATGACTATCCTATGTTGCCACAAAACCTTTTCTTGAAAATCTCTCAAGATGTTTATGATAAAAAAAAACATGTTTTGCTAACACCTTGAGAGTTATGGTTTTTCAGAAATACTCCCATCCACATGCTTATGAGTTTTGACTGAAATATGCACAGAGAGGGAAGAGCTCGCACTTTTGAATTGATCGACTATTGATAGACAATTCCCCGCGAGACACGGTTACGTTGTATAGTTAAAGAGTTCCATTATCCGCTTTTAGGTGACAACTAGCTCTAATAACTACCTTGAAGATGTAAACTCTCCTTGAAAAGGAGGTTAGACCCTTCAAAGTTCATGTCAATCAAGAGTGTCTCGGATTGGTACATTCTACTAATATAAGTCTTGGAAGACTTATTTCGACATCGACATTCTAAGATCGTCAATTCATTAGTGATATCATTGAGTGAGCACGTTATGAGATTCCATAACTTCCGATCAACAATTTAATCACATTCTTCCCCTCAAAAATAGCATATGAATGATGTTTTTGAAAACATGTTGATTAAAATATGCTTTTTGAGGCATTGGAAATTCATTTGGAAAGAAATGGATTTCAAGAACATTTGATTTTGAACAAAGATTTTGCAAATACTCCCCCTCAACAAGTGATACTAACTTTTGAAGTTTTGAAAACATAAGGAAGTACTTGTTCGATGAGCAAAACTTTGAAAATGAAAGTTTTGATAAGTTTTAATCAACAGTAAGAAGCTTTCGCTCCTTTTATAGGATTGTGGCACTGAAGCGTACCATAGGGTCCTTTCTTGACAAGAACGGGTTGTACACTGTAATGTGTGCACAAGCCATTTAGGGAAAAGATGTAATAAGTATTAAACAAATTAACCTCTCCCCAATTGACGATTTTTCAAGATCGCCCTCAAATCGACAACCGCTTTCTGCAGATTCAAACTTTGATGTAGTAGACATTTCTTCTAACTTTTGAAGTTTTCAAGATGCGCCGAATTTGTGTAAAGAGCGAAAACCACACAAGAGAATCTGACTTGTTGCAGAAAGTCCGTTCGAGGGAAACATGCCAAAAATCAACAATGTCTTCGCACGTATGTAGATACATCACACCAAACAAACCACGAAAGGCGAAATGAAACAACTCCCCTCGATTGTTGGGTTCATCGAATACTAATCAATCGTATATGAAAATACTCGATAAAATGACCGTGTGTGAGGCATCATAACATCATATTTGGGTAACTTCACACAAGATAACCCGTGAAATTGAGACGATAACACCAACTTGAGAAATTTTAACCATAGATCGTCTCATTTCTTCCCTCTAATTGAAGAAATTCATGAAGGCATTGGGTTTTCGCAAAGAAGCATGTGGAAAAACAAAAACCAATGATCACCTACACTCTCTCCCTCGATGTTTTCATGAATCGAAACATACACCACGTATGTTGATGATGAAATTGAGACAAAGCTTAACCGTGTATGTTCAATTAATCGAATAGGTGTGAAGTACCATAAATATCTCATGAGAATCAACTGCTAATCATCAGCTATGTTATTTGTTGGAAACAGTTTGGTCATCTGTTATCGAGATTCGATTGAAGGTGCATCTCCAAAACCGTTGTTGTTGTAGATTCAGGGTGTATCTAGAATTAAAAATATGACGTTGTGCAAATGAAACATTAGATACATCTGAAGCACGGCTTTCTAAAGAATCTCTAAACAAGGAGCAAACAAAATTTCCAATTCTTGACGATTGAGTACAATGGTGATGCAACTGATGAATCATTATGTTTTAGACGGTGAGAAACGGGTCCTAAGTCATGTTGCTTAGAAGCCATTGCTGATGTACCTGAAGGAAAATAAGGGGGCAAGATAGAAGAAACATGGATCCCCAATGGTAACGGGTTCCGATGTTAGAAGCATAAAGATGTAGTGTCAATAATCTTCTAGACACCTGAACATGCCATTTTGATGATTTCCTTTCCTACCTCGTGGGATGGATGTTGTGGTTTAACACTTGTTTTGATGCAACTACTTAGTATCTTGCCTGTAGGAATCCACCTAAGACCAACAGTGTTGAAAACTCTACCCGTTGGAATCCATCTAAGGTTAGATCTAGGGGATGTTGAAACTTCTTTTGGGAAGAGTCTGCGCCCTATATTGATCCACCTATTAGGTTTCTGAAATTTTACGTTTAGATCAACGGGTTTATTTCTAACTGTTTGTTGATTAAACTTAGGTTTGGTTTGCTACTACAAGCAGTGTTATGCAACACACTAGAAAGCATCACACTAGGTTGTGAACCTAAGATTCCATCTTTTGGAGTAGGCCCTTTTTCCTAGCCTTTTCTAGATCATAGTTCTTGTACGCGTCATGTGAATCATATGAATTTGTAATGTTAATGCTCGTTTTGACACTCGTTTCGAACTAATCCTAGAAGAGCCAAAGCTACTTTGTTGAGGTTTAATAGAGACAGAAGCATTTCCCTTAGGCCAAGAATGTGGAGGATGGATTTGACAAATGATTATTCTCAACAACTTGGGAGGCAAACAGTGGTTTTGAAGGTTTTGATCGTCGATTTAAAAGCGCTTGGTTGTTTAACTATCGATTGGTTTCTCGATTGGTTGTAGTGACGATTTCCCCAAGATTGTTGGTTTTGTAAATTTAGTATCCACACTCTTGCCAGTTAATCTTCTCAATTTGTTTTGTAAAGCAACATGTGCAAGCCCCTTTGCTTGAATTTGAGCCTTTAGATGCTCATTTTCTTTTACTAATGTATCCACACGATTACTTTGCATTTTAACTTCAAGAGATTTGCAATGTGCCTCTAGTTTTGAAAAATCTTTTTGAAATTGAGCAATGGTCTTTTTGAGAAGAATGTTTTCTGATTCAAGATTTTGATTTGATGATTCAGTTGTATTGTTTGCAACTAAAGGCTCAGACATGAGACAGTTGTCTGGACATTGTGCAACACACTGGTCAACCTCTCCTTCATTTCTGAATTCAGTTGCTCTCGCTTTGTTTTACATTTGCAGGCGAATATGAACAACAGAGATTGTACCTCAACCATCTGTTCTTTGTCAAAGATAGGCTCTGTGTCATAGGTGGGAACGATATCTTCCTCAACCATTTGTTCTTCATCAAAGTTGGGCTCGGTGTCATAGTTGGATATGATATCTTCCCCAGATCTGTTGATGTCATCCTCGCTTTTCCAATGCTACAACCTCATTGTCCGTATATCGACATTTGTAGTATTCTCATCATTCTTGACAAGCCTTTGAGCATTCCTTCCTTGTACATCACCTCTTTCACCTTGCACTAATGCTTGATTTCGGATCAGATGAAGTCTGACTCTTTGAATTCTTAAATTGTGAGAACATCTTAGTCAGTAACATCATTTCTTTGTTTAATTTCACAAATGGATCTTCAGAATCATCAGTAGCAAGGTTTGGTGAAGAAGGTTTTAAGTGGTAGATGGAAGGTGAGAGATTGTGAAAGCATTAGAGACATTGATGTAGTGAATTTTAATTTTTCCTCCAAAAATGATTATGAAAATTTTCTCCCCCAAAATTTGAAATTCACTATAAAATGCAATTCTAAAGTTGTAAGAAAATTTGAGATTTGAAAAATTTTTACGCAAAATTTGACCCGAAAAATTCGAATTTGGGCCCAAAAATTTGAAATTTTGACCAAAAATTTCACAGTTGAACCAAAATTTGAATTTCGCGTAAAAATTGAACGTTTAGTCTCCCCTAAAAATTAAATTTTACTCAAATTTTCCCTCCAAAAAATATCAACATCTAAAAGAAAATGTTAAAACCTCAAATATCAAGACATCCCTGGATGTTCCTGAATTTGATGCAGTTTTTGAAATTAGCAAACGTGATGAACATATTCGAGCTCATTGTAACACGATCAAAAAGTTGAAAGCCCAAATCTCTCAATTGAAGGGTGAAAAGAACAATGTGACTGGATCCCAAATGCCTCCTCCTTTAGATTCTCAGTACTCTCAAACTTTTCATCTTTAAAACTTAGTTAATGCCTTACAAAAGGAAAACGAGAGTTTTCTAGAAGAAAATGAAAAAGTTAAACGACACTTTAAAGAGTTATATGATTCAATGAAAGTCACCCTTGACCAAAACAACGAAAAAATAACGTCTTTACAAAAGGAAATTGAGAATCTGAGAAGTCAGGGAAATGGGAAACTGCCACTTGGTTTTAATAAGAATGCTGTTTCAAATTCACCCTTAAAGTGCAAATATACTGTGACGGTTAAATATATTCCTCCTCATCTTAGGAATAATGAAACTGCGTTTCATGACTATTGTGCTCACCTTAAGGATAGTCTAGAATGTCTCCGTGAGATTGGTGAAGAGGACTTCATTAATAAACCTCTTGATAGAGAAATTAGGTTTGCTTGCCTCCGGCCAAACGATCTCAAGAGCTGCTTGAATGTGTAATTGCATCATGTCCAAAACTTTGGTGAAAAAAGGCAAAGTCTGTGAAACCTTGTTCTATGCCTAGTGCAAGCAGAAATCCGTTCTATGCCCGTCTTAAGAAAGTAAACACTAATGTGCCTCAAGTAGTTCAGATTCCGATGTGTCAGTATAAGAAAGTGAACTTTAGTGTGCTCACAGAAATAGCTCAAAACACGCTTTTAAGAAAGTAAACACTAATGTGCCTTCTAGTAGTTCAGATCCTTGCATCAAGTTCCTGTGAATGCAAAA
>OU343219.1:199276141-199605978 GCA_910596185.1 Chrysanthemum makinoi
AATCACCAACTCTTTATCGAATGACGAAGCCCGATCAAAGATTGACAGAAGCAGAGAGCCTCTTTTCACGAATAGGTAAATGGTCAAGATGGCTTGGAGGTCAGAAGATAGAGATCTTCAAAGTCATTTGGCATCAAATGTTTGAAGTAGTTTTCTTCTATAATATAATCTTTCAAGTCTGATCTTTGAAGAACAATCTTCTTCAAGTAATCATAGCCATAGATTAAGAAGATCTCTAAACGGACAACACTTAGAATGCGCAGCTTGGATCGAACAGCTCTGCGACTCTTTTCAGCTCCATGTCTATCAATGTAGAATTTCTTCTTCTTGAACCACCAATGAGAAATGCCATATGAGGCATCACTGTCATACACTTGTTCTTTGTCTGTCCAGAATTGATCCGGTACCATCTGTTCAAGACCATGATCAGTGTAGGTAGTAGCTTTCTTCTTCAAAATCAATAAAGCTGCTGGATCTAGGACACTCTCCTTGTGTCAATGATATTTTGTATAATATTATCAAGCAAGTGGAATTTACTTAAGTAATACTTAGAAGACGAATTATATGATGTATGAGAATAAAAACAAGTTAACACAAAACTCAAGCTCCAATATTATTAATGAATAATACGAGTGATCTTAATTTATCACTAGGGTTACACCTTGAAGCTTTCGTAGTAATATGCAATATGATACGTTACTAAGACAATGACCTAGGATCTCCTTTTATACAACAAGGAGTCCTTTACAAGATAAGTATAAAGCTAACATAATAGAATATACACAGAATCTATTCTATACTTATCAAGACGCATATTTAACTTATCATAAACTGATAACAGTGGTAATGAAGAACTTGCAGTGGGAATACGTTTCCACTGCTAGTGTTAAACCAAGCAGTGTGAACCACTACTATCCGTGGTAAAGAATTATTCCCAACAATCCTCCCCTAAACTTATGATTTCTCTGCAAATCAATAAGTGTCTCCAATTTGCATTAACTTCGAGGATTTGGGGAATTCAATCAAACACTTCACTTTTTCTCTTACTTTTGTATAGCTCTTGAACACTAATCTTGAAGCCTTTGTAATAATGCTCTGACCTTCTCATTGTCTTCATTGACTCTATGTGTAAGCTTAACATTACTGTAAGAGCTCCAGCTCTGAGTGGATATTCTTTCTCAGTAAGCATGAAAAAGTCTTCTCCATTAGCTGTAGAGACATGATGAACTTCACTGAAATAGTAAAACCATTTAGTACCAAAACATGTGAACAAGGTTTTCCATTAGTCATCATCAGCATTTGGTTCAAAAAGCCTTCTAAGATTTACCCATAACTGCATCTCTTTGCATCTTAGAGATCTTGAGCATTAAACCTTTCTTGAACTAATTTCCATAGTGTATTAAGGTCATCTGTGTCAAAAGCTTTAATAAGATCTTCAAATGTTATGAAAGATGAAGTTTTCCTCCAGCCTTGTAATCTTCAATGTTGAAGCAAGATTGCTAGCAGTGTAAACTTCCCAATCAATGATAGGATGTCGAATTGCAGTGGTTCGGATAAAAATCGTGTCTTCAATCACAATCATTTCAGTCATTTGATCTTCAGTGAACTTCTCAGTAGGAATCTTCTTCTCAGTAGACTTTGTATGATCTTCATCAACCTTAGTCTTCTTAATAGTTTGAGAATCACTTACTTTAGCCTTTCTCTTCAATCTAGGAATCTCTCTTTCTCTTCTTCTTCAGAACCCATTGGAATAAAAGATTTATCTTGTTTCACAGTTCTGTAGTAAGCTCTTTCATTTGATCATCAGACATTCCTTTAAATTGATACATTTTCTAGTTACCAACATGACAACAATAAGTCTTCATGTATGCAAGTATTTGAGCCTTGGTTTGTTTTCTTGGTTTCTTCTGACCCTTTTTGACTGAATTAATTACATCTTCAAGTGCTTGATTGTTTTTTATTTTAATAAAATCCTTTAACTGAGCAATTTTTGTTCCTCAGTAAGGATGCATCAGCAAAAGGTCAATTGCCTTTTTTATTTCTGGATTATTAGCTACAGAAAAGGAATATCTTCTTAAGTAGGAACATAGCTAAACTCTGGAGCTTTTCTTTCATAATTGTAGGTTGAAACGTGGAAATTGAATCAGTATCTTCCATTCTATCCAATATTTTAGCTTCCAAAAAGCTTGCAACTTCTATTTTCAATTTTTCTTTTCAGCAACAACTTTCTCAGCAATTTGATCTTCTGCTATCTTTGAGCAAATTCTCTATCAAGATCAATTGAACTTTTCTTTTCTTTAAAATTTTACCTTCAGGTTGCTGTACATCTTCCATAACTGCTTTACCTTTGTCTGTCTTCAATTTATCAAATTCTTAACTTGCAGTGGCAATATTTGGCTCTGCAGTGGAAATAAAATCAGTGGTAAAATCAGTTTCAGTTTGGAAAATGTCTTGATCTTCAAGTTGCCCTCCATGAGTTTTCAACTTCCTTTGCTCCTTTACTTGTATCTCCTTCATCTTCAAAATCAATTTTCCTCCCTCAGTGTAGAACCTGTTTCCTCCCTATTGGAGGAATTCCCAAATCTTGATTAGCTTAATCACCATTAGAAGGTGAGGATGAAGATGAAATCACCATCTTTGCAGTCTGCCTGTGCTTTTTCAACCTCTGCATCTCTTCATTTAAGGTCTGAATCTCTGTCTTTAATAGTTGAACATCCTTGGCATGCTTCTTCTAACAGTACCAAGTCCTTTGTAGAGACTCAATTCCTTTACTAATTTGGTACACAGAACATCAATTCCAATTGGTTTCCATTGCCCTCAAGCACTTCCAAACTGTGGTACCTGTTGGGAGAGGTGTATCATGGGGCATTGGTCCAGATTCCTCCATAGTAGGACTAGGTGGAAGTCTAGAACCACCACTGCTTGTTTCCTAGACCAAAAGGTGCAAAACTTGTTGTGTTGTCATGAGAGGAGTTGACTGTGTAGACTCTCTCTCATATGGTTCTTGAAACTGATGGGGTATAATCAATGTTGGGAACATCAATTATTGGTGTATTTTGTTCAGACGAAATTTTAGCAAGCATTTGGGGTAGAAGAGGTGTAAAAATCATATTGCCATCTTTATTCAAATTTTGAAAAACTTTAGGCTTTAGGCACTGATTTGATAAACAGTTAAGAGAGGTTGCAAGTGAAATTCATTAAGCATAACTTGCACAAACCTGGGATACATTAAAAATTTGGTTTTACTTTGTACATTGCCTTTCATACTTGTAAAAATATAGTTGGACCAATTGAAATTCTTATCAGTGACTAGACAAACCAAAGGATAAGCCATGGTTGAACTAAATTGCTCATAAGATGTTTTCTTAGGACTAAGGCAATGTAACAAAGTATGAATCAAAAATCTCCAATGGGGACAAAAACCACTCTTTTTGAAAGTAGCCTTTTTGTCAGTGGTATCATACCCCATGGATGATAAAGTATCATGAATGTTAGACATAGGTAATTTGATGAGACCATTGAGATCATCCAAGTGAAGTACTCTCCTCAGGGATGCCTCAGTAACATCAATAGTTACCCCATCTACAGTGGCTCTGAGAGCATCCACTGTTTCATGTGTATCTCTATTCTCAAGTGTTATGGACTGAGCAGAAGTCCAAAAACTGATTGATTTGAGAGATATAAATATGGGTTTAAAAGCAAAGCATACCTTATATGAACGGTATGAAGAAAGTCCACAATTTCATGAAAACAGGGCACTCTTTCGGTTAGACTTTTGTAAGTAGGCCACAAGGTTGTGCTCATCTTCAAATTCAAAGAGCCATAGAAACTTTTGATGAAAAATATGATTATGTTAGTAAGAATTGAAGTAAGGACTAGCCAATTAAGAGAAAAAGATATATAGGGTTAGGGTTTAGAATTGATGCGCAAGTAAAATTATCTTTAGAAAGTAGTTATAATATAGAAAGAAGATAATTTACTTAAAATATTAACCCTATATATATGAATATCAGTGGTTACTTTCAACGGCTAGTAAAAAATAAATTACTGACATAATCAGTTGTAACGGCTAGAACAACAGTGGTAAAATAACCCGTCAGTGGAAAAGGTGAACTAGCAGTGGTAACTTTTTACAAAAATTTCAAAAGAGCAGGAAGATAAAGTCATTAGAAAACATACTGTCCCATTATAGGTTTTAGCAAACTATCGGCTATCAACGGATTTGATATGTCTTTACCATGAGCCGTTTGCTATGGACTAGCCAACTCTAAATCATAAAGAATATGGTGAGTTGATAACCATATAGTTCTTGGTAACCTATCAACCATAAACGGATTTGTCAAGTCTTTACCCGTAGCCGTTTGCTCTGGACTAGTTGATTCTTATGTGTATTAGACATGGTGAATCAATAACCATTTGATGTGTATCTCAGATATACACCTTTTAACTCCAACTTCTCATCAAAACTTGATATACTAATTCATACAACAATTGCATTACCCTACAGCCTCCCCTCAACACCAGAAAACATTTATGGATTAAGCATTCCAAGACTTGTTACTAAGTACTGAAATCTTCCCACATCAAGACCTTTTGTTAATAAATCAGATAGTTGCATCAGTAGGGAATTTTGACAACTTGAATTAGTCCGTTTTCATAGCAATCTCAAATGAAATGGTGTCTAAATTCAATATGTTTAGTCTTTGTGTGTTGAACAGGATTCTTGATTATGCAAATGGTACTGCTATTGTCAATATGTATGATGGTATTCATGAAATTGTACCCATAGTCCAAGAGTTGATTTTGAAGCCATAGTACTTGAGCACAGCAACTTGCAAGCAGAATATACTCTGCTTCAGTTGAAGAATTAGCCACCATTTTTTGTTTCTTGCACTGCCATGACACTAACCTGTTACCAAGAAATTGACATCCACCAGTTGTAGATTTTCTATCCAAGCTAGCTCCAGCATAGTCACTATCGAGTAAGTAACCCGATCTAAAGGAGAATCTCTAGAGTACCACAATCCCAGAGTAGGATATGCTTTAAGATATCTGAAAATCTTCTTCACAGCAGTCAAGTGAGAGAACTTGGGAGTAACTTGAAACCTTGCACAGCACACACACAGCAAACATAATATCTGGTCTAGATGATGTAAGATACATCAAAGAGCCAATCATAGACCTATACATGTGCACATCAACAACTTCACCACTATTTTCCTTAAGAAGTAGATGTGTAGTCTTGTCTGCAGGAGTGCTAGATGACTTTGCATCAGAAAACTTGAACTTCCTTAGTATCTCAGCCACATATTTATCTTGATTAATGAAAATACCATCGGATTTTGTAATACTTGAAGTCCCAAAAAGAATGTGAGTTCTCCTATTGACCTCATCTGAAATTCTTCTTTCATCAGTTTCTCAAGATCTTTGCACATCTCTGTCTTTGTAGACCCAAAAATGATATCATCGACATATACTTGGACAAGCAAGATATCATTCTTGTCTTTCTTGATGAACAAAGTTTGATCCACTCTGCCTCTATGAAACCCATTTGCAAGAAGATAGGTAGTTAAGGTTTCATACCATTTCCTTGGTGCTTGATGCAAGCCATACAAAGCTTTAACAACCCTGTAGACTTTGTTAGGATATTCAGGGTCTTCAAAGCCTGGAGGTTGTGAGACATAAACTTCTTCATCTATCTGCCCATATAGAAAAGCACTTTTTACATCCATTTGATAGACTTTAAATCCCATAAAAGATGCATAGGCTAAGAACAGCCTAATTGCTTCAATCCTTGCAACAGGGGTAAAAACTTCTTCATAGTCAATACCCTCCTCTTGAGTATATCCCTGGGCCACAAGCCTAGCTTTGTTTCTAATAACAATTCCCCTTTCATCTTTCTTGTTTCTGAACACCCATTTAGTACCTATTACCTTCTTGCCAGAAGGAAAATCACAAAGCACCCATACCTTTTGAAGCTTAAATTGAAGCAACTCTTCTTGCATTGCTTCCACCCAACTGTCATCTTCAAGTGCCTTGTCAACATTCTTTGGCTCTGATGAGTGTCTAAATACTCATCATTTTTGTACAGTCTAAACTGCAAAATCATCTAAAAACACTCAAAAATGCATCAAAATGATGAAAATATCACAAATCAGTGTTTTATGTGTTTTAAATGCAAAAAGATCAAAATCAGATGAAAAATGATTCAAGTTTGCAAAATTGGCAGTTTTAGTCCCCCAGGTTTTAAAAGTTGTCAAATCTAGTCCCTGGAATTCAAAAATGTGGAATTTTATCATTCAAGGTCCCGGAAATATTCTAAGATTGTTAAAATTGGTCCTTGAATGATTCTTTGGTCAAATGGCAGGAAAGGTCCTTAAATTTTGAAAAATTGCAAAAATAGTCCTTGGATTTCTAAAAAATGGAAATTCATGCAAAAGTTATCCTTGTTACTATCAAAGTTTGTCCAAAGATTAGTCCCCTTGTGATAAGCTGTTTGGAAAGTTGGCAAGATCACCCTTCTTAAGTTTGTAAATTGCAATTCTAGTCCTTATGTTAACATATACCAAACCGGACCCTTATTAATATATCAAGCCCAAATCCAATCCAACAACCGCTGGCCCAACCTTAGCCCAAGCATGACCTTGACCTTGAACCCCAGTTCACAACACCTCTTGACCCCTGTCATAACCATTTTTGACCCCCCCCAATATACTAATACCGGTCAAAAAAGTCAATCACGCGCCAAAATACCAGCACTGTTCATCCTCATCACATATCACTGTAAAACCAAAAACCAGAGCTGGTTTTCCTCCTTTTTCAAACTTCTCCCCCTTACCTTGTCCCCTCCACCTCCACTAACACCCAAAGACTCTTAATTGATTGAAACCAACCCAATTAATGCTAAAACCGCTGGCTTGAAGAATTTTGCGCCAAAATCCACTTGGACGGTTTGATGCATTTCAATGATCCAATGGCTCGAGATGGTGGGAATCAATCGTAGATATAAAGAGAGTCTCAAAAATCTATAAAAGTGTGAGGAGAAGCAATGTATCAATATAGCTAGTGTAATCTTTAATTTTCAAGTCGTTTTTAGTTTAACTTTAAATTCCAGTGTAAACTTTCAGTTTTCAAAGTTCTGTATTTTAAGTAATTAAGTATAATAAATCTTTTGAAGTTATCAATTTCAGTGTTAATTCAAGTTTCCAGTTTATGCATATTTACAAATTTCAAAAATCTCATGTTATGTTCCAATGTTGTTGTTAGGTGTTATCATGGACTAAATAAGCACATGTAAGCTCCTACATAGCTTATAAAAGCTATTAGATACACTAAAAGTCAGTTTAGAATCAGAAACAGAAAAATTACAAAAGTACCAAGTAATTAGTGAAAAATAAAAAAATCATACGGAAGTGATGTACATACCAGCCTGGAGAGTGGTAAATCTTGGATGGCCTTGGGTTAGAAGCTTAGTGGTAAGCTAATAGGGTGGTACTGGTCCTTGTTCTCAGTTTTCAGTTGGATAGCCATTTGTAAGCCTTTTACTCATTTTTTTTGCATTTCACTGTTTTGGTTGTTCATTAGCTTTAATCTTTGTGTTTTATTGTTCACTAGTCATAATTAAGTATATCTAAGCTTTAAAATCAGTTGGTTAATCTTTTAAATTTGTAGTTTATATAAATTTCATTTTAACAGTTAAAATAGCTTAAGTCTTAATTCTTAGTTTTATGTTGTTGTAACTGTTGGTTCATGTTTATTTAGACTTAATTAGTGATTATATAAGGTCTGAAATCATCTGCATGGTCTTAAGTTGTGTTAGTCTTTGAAAATATTCAAAACAGTTAGATAAACGGGTGTTTGGATTCCTTGTGTTTACTGTGCTATAGGTTGTTTGAGTGGTTGCTAGTTATTGTCTTGTATCACACTTGGTCTAAATATCTCATGCAAGTCAAGAAAACCTGTCCTTATTTCATCAATAGTCAAAATCTCTTTTGATCAAAGCTTGTGTGTCCACTGTTGGGATTGCATGATCATTGATTTTGTTTTTGTGTTTACAAGTTGTTATCATTGATCAAACAAGTCTTATTTCAACTTAACATAACATAATTAGTGCTTAGGATCAGTTTAAATCTTATTTAAGTCAAACTTAGTTAGTTTTTAGAAAAGTCAAATTTTTCAATTGGTCGTTTTTGAATTAAAAAGATAATTTCATTGTGTGTTTATTAGTGAGATTCAGCTTATAAGCTTTTGGATTATCAAAGTTTAGTTGCTAAACAAAATTAGAAAAATGCTAGTTCTCTTTGAATCAACTTATTTAGTGCTTATTTTCTAGTGTCTTTCGACCATTGCTCAATTGATGCTCAGGCAATCAAGGGAGTAGTCACTTTTCACAAGCTCACAAATAGCTTAATTGTTGGTCTAAGCTTGTGATACTGGGTTCTTTGGAGAGCCAACCTAGCCATCTTGAGAACCCATGCCTCATATTTCAATTTCTAGCTTGTTAGATAGGGTCGCTAGTAGCTTTTGTTTCTCCAATACTGAGCATCAGTCAAAATTTTGCCGAGCATTGGTCCGTCCCCATCTTCATGAGCTTGCCATAAGCTCTCTAGTTGTCCCCAGCTTATCATCTTTATTTTTTTGGAAAGCCAACCTGGGCATCTTTGAGTCCCAAGCTTAAGTTTTCCATTTCTAGCTTGTTTGCTAGGGTCGCAATAAGCTCTATCCTTGTCCCATTTCTGTCCAACTCGTTTAAGCTAAGAGCTTATTAGCTTCTTCCTAGCTTTTCAGTGTTAATCTTTGTGTCTTTTAGCTTCATATCAGTAGCTTGTAGCTTATTTTATCTTATTTTAACTTTGGTTTCAGTGTGTGAGCTTGTTTGAGCTTATTTCCACCAAATAAGCTCTTAAGCCATCTGTTGTGATCATAAGCCTTTCAAACAGCTTATTTTAAGTTTGTAAAATTTTTGTGTTTGTTAAAGTTTCATATTTTTAGTATTTAAGTAGTTCTCAAAAAGAAAATCTAGAAAAACTTCATTTTTAAAATAGTTATAGTGTTTATTTAATAGGTTTTAGTTTTTTGATTTTTCTTTTCATCTTATTAATAAGCAAATCTTATTTTTATATTTTTCTTAGTTTTCTGTCACCTTAAGTTATTTTTAGAAAAAGTTTCATAATTTTCTCTGTTTATTTAGTATTTATTAGAATTTTTAATAGTTAAAAGTCTTAAATAATTAGTAATAAATAATTAAAAAGCATAAAAATATCTTTTCAGTTTTAAAATTATTTTTATCATATTTTAGATTTTTCCAAGTTGAAATTTCATTGTTCCAGGTTTATTTGATATTTTCTAGTATTTAAGTGTATTTTAAATAATAATTAATTAGTAATAATTAAATAAAAAGTGTGAAAAATATATGTTTAGTTTTAAAATTAGTTTTATAATATTTTAGATTTTTCTGAATCATAATTTTATTTTCCCTAGCCTTATTTTATATTTTCTTGTATTTTAGGTCATTATTAAATAGTTAAAAATAGTTTTTAATTAATAATAATTAATTAATTAGTTATAAAAATAATTTTCTTTTTCTATAAATTTTCTTGCATCATTAGGATTGTAAAAATGTCATTCTCATATTTTTAGGTCTTTTATTTCTTAGATTTCACTTTTTATTTTGTACGTATACGTAGTTTTTAAACGTACGTTTTACGTTTCTTTTATCTGATTGTTGTGTTTTCCAATTATGTTTCCAATTCCATTCCAATCAATCAGTAGTGTATTATTCATCAAAACCTTTACTGATCACTATCCTTAGTGATCATTCTATCATCTGAGTTAGTTTTGGCACATCATTGAGTCTCCGTGGGACTTAACGACCCGGGAATTCATTCTATTCTCCAGGACTTCATTGCATTTGTGCTTAAACTGTTTTAAGTTTCTTACGGTCGGCCATTCACAAGTGGCCGGCTTGTGTGAGATAGCTTGACGGTTTTGCAGATCAGGCTCCATTTGTGACAGAAAACACATAAATAGACATTCATTCTTGCCTTCATGTATTTTAGATTCATATATTTTACTTATGAATCCATGAACATCGTGCAACTTTGTTTGTCTTCTAGTCTTCACAAGTGAATAGACATCCCCAATCACATTTTCAAGAGGATGTGATTTATGAATAGAAGTGTGGGAGTCCGAGGAACCGCAATCTCTTGGCATATTTGAAATTTCAACATCATTGGCTTGAGCTTCCATAGTAACCGGAGTGGTGATTCCCACATCCGGTGTTGCAAAGGGAAGCACTTTGCCTAACAAAGGAATCAATTGTCACCGCTTTCAAAATTATCATCATTCAAATTACTATTTCCTTCTTCTTCCAAATCACTAGAAGGATGAACAACTCCAGCCAAGAATCATTATTATATGCATAGTCCCAAAGAGGTAGACTAAATTCATCTTGATCATCTGCATCCTCTTTGCTTGGTTCATCATCATCAAGAAACTCTTCTAACCCGCAAAATCAAAAGAAGATGTTCTTGTAGAAACAGGCACATAATTCATAGTATTTGTTAGAGTATCAAGATCAAAAGTGCTCTTCTCGACCGCCTTTGACATTGACTTTATTTTCTAGGAACTCAACATGCGATTTTCTTCAATCTTTGGGTCTTAAGTTGAATACCGTAAAGCTTTACTAACCATGGAATACCCAACAAAATACCCTTCATCAGCCTTTTCATCAAACTTGCCTAGATAATCTATGGTATTGAGAATAGATACATGACACCCAAATGGTCTCATGAAGTCGAGGGTAGGTCTTCCCTAAACAATTCATACGGTGTCTTGTTCTTTGTCATTACCACTAAAACCCTGTTTTGCACATAACATATGCTGTTAATCGCCCAGCCCAAAGTAATTGGCAATTTAGAATCGGCCAACATAGTTCTAGCAGCTTCTATCGGTCCTGTTTCTCCTCTCAGCACACCATTTTGTTGAGGAGTTCTAGCCACACTAAATTCTCTTTTAATACCTTTATCTCTGCAAAACTCATCCATAACTCTATTCTTGAATTCGGTTCCATTATCACACCTAATTATTTTAACTTTCATATCATATTGGTTTTCAACTTCAGTGATAAATATTTTGAGAATGCCACTGCTTCATCCTTAGTTCCAAGAAAGAAAACCTATGTAAATCTGCTAAAATCATCAGTCACCACAAGACAATATTTCTTAAGATTCAAGTTGCTCACAGATGTAGGACCAAATAAGTCCATATGTAACATTTGAAGTGGGTGAGCAATAGAGTTAACCAACTTTGACTCAAGAAGCTCGTGTTGTTTGCCTTTTAGACAAGCCACACAAGTTTGATCATTTTCAAATCTTTTCTGAGGTAGACCTCTCACTAAACCATCTTTGACAATCTTGTTAATGGTTTTGAAGTTAACATGACCAAGTCTTCTATGCCATAACATGGATTCATCCACTGTGGCCTTTGCAAGCAAGCAAGCAAGCATAATCATCTTTAGCTACAATGTTGTTCATATCAAAGCTATAGAGATTGCCTTTTCTAGGAACTTTAAGAAGAATCTGACTTTCATCAGGCATCTTAAAATCCTTAGAGAGAACAAAGCACATATCTTGTCACACATTTGTGACACACTAAAGAGATTGTACTTAAGCTCCTTTACATAATACGTGTTCAAAATCCAAGTTACCGCTTTAATAACACCTTTACCAAAGAACTTTTCCATTTACTCCACCTCCAAAGCTCACATATCAGCCCATCATAATGCTCAAAATCGTAAAGATAGGACTTGTTGCCGGCCATGTGCCTTGAACACCACTATCTCGTATATCCTTGATCCGACCTTTTGTCCTTGGATGTTCCCGCACATATGAGTAAAGAGTTAGTTTTTGGACCCAAGCCATGATTGACTTGGATCTCTGGCCGTGTATCAATATAGTAAAATCTATCAAAGGTCATTGATACACCATTGGGATTGGTTGTAGAGGTATTTCGGTTTCCATTCCCAACATGTCGAGGCCTTCAAAGATGCCCATGTCCCCCTTTCTTATTAAAACCCTTGCAAAGGGTAACCTTTGAATGAGCGGTAACGCCGGTTAATTTTTAGGCCCACCGTTGATTATTATTAACCTTTCTAGCTTGAAAGGTTCTTTTTCCTGTTTGTGCAGATTTATTAAAACTTGTTTTGGTGTTTGCACTTAACAGTGACTTAGGGTGAGCAAGTATACAGCTTTTGCAAAGGGCAAGTGTTTTGAGGCCACTTCTAAGTTGAACTCGCTTCTTGGGACCATTTCAAGCAATGGGAATTAGGGTGTACATTATGTTGATACTTGTTAGTCTCCACCCTTTTATACCCATAGAATTCCCTTCTCCCAACATGATAGTCACAAAAAGCATGTAAATGATCAAAACTACCACAGATATAGCATGCCTTATTGTTCTTAACAAAATCACTACCTAGTTGTTGAGATTTAACATGATTCCAACTCCTCCTGTTACCCCTAAGAGCAGTAGGCTTGTTCCTATACATCTCAAAGATAACTTACAGCTTGGTTTAGGTTTATTAACTGGTTTCTAGGTTCCTCTCGTAAAGATTAACAACTTTTGGTATAGTAGTCTCTACATTCTTTTTAACATTCTCATCAACAACTGATGAGTCACTAGCACTCAAAAACATCATTATCAAGCTTACTCTCTTCCTCACTCTTCACCCACTGTGTTCCTTTAAAGGACCATATTCTCGTTCAAGTTCCTTAAAGTCTTCTAAACCTGTATGAGCTAAATCTATACCTAGAGGTGATGGAACACCCCTTAGTGGTGGAGGCGAAGTATTATAACCCATACCAGACTTAGCTTTATTATATATTTGAGCATTCCAAATTTTATCAATTGACTTAGACCGATGATAACATGTGTCTACAGTTAAATTGACATTTTCAATTTTCTTTTGAAGTTTTTCAAGCTCCTTTTGGTATGCTTCATTCACAGCATTTGTATGTTCTACCTCTCCTAAGAAGAAGCATATCATCATTATAATTTGACTCATTTGCCTGATAGTGCTCTATTTGCTTTTCTAATACCGCCATAGCTCTCCTAAGATTAGCCACAAGATAATTAGCAAGATATCATTCTTGCCTTTCATTAGATTACAAATCATTAAGTCTTTCAACTTCTTTAGCAGCCCTACATGTTTTAGAACAACTATCAAAGTTTGTACCTCTAATCAGAGAAAGCCATGAGAGCAAATTCAAGAGCAACAAGAACAAGATCTAATGTTCTTCTTGTTGTTCATCAGCCATGAAACTCCAATCATAGCTCACACCATCAATAGCCAACATTGCCTTTGGTTCTTCCACAGCTTGGTCCTTTTCTTTGCTTGTACCATGTAGATCTGTTGTCCTTGGTCTTTGGTCTTCTACATTCTCTAGCAAAATGTCCAAACTTGTGCGCTTAAAGCACTCCACTTTCTTCTTATCAAAACCCGCAAGATCATCACCATTAATGTGGATAGGCTTGCGCCTTCTTGTAGAATTTTCTAGCCCTCATGCTAAGAAGAGCTATTTGCCATTTTATATCCATCTCCTCTAAGTCATCTTCATCAATTTGCTCTATGTCTTCATGAGTTAAGACAGAGCCATCAACTTGTGTGGAGATAAAAGCATAAAAGGTAGGATCTCCAATGCTAGCAACCTTCTTTTTGAACCTGCAGAAGGGTAACATTAACATTACCGTTGGAAACTTTAGAACCTACAAAGGGCAATATCATCATCACTTTCATCTTCGTAATCATCATCACAATGAATTTGACAACAATGCCAAGCTACTAGAGCTTGTACCAAGTTTCCCTTCCTTCTTCAACCTTTGCTCAATAAGTTTGAAGTTGTTGTAAAGATAATTGAGCTTCATTGTTTCAATGTCGGTTTTGTTTTCCCGACGGAATATTGGTTTGAAACTCAAGGCAAACTTAGAAACTTCAAATTGAGGTCTTCCTTTTCTACCTCAATGCCAAACACGCTAGTCAGGTAACAAGCTTCTCAAGTTTGGTAAAATGCTATCAAGTGAGTCATTGCTTGAAGCTGAGAAGTTTTCATAACTTTGCTTTAACAATGTCTTCTGAGTCTTCTTTGTTGCATCATTACCACCAAACACCGAGAAAATATCTTCAAACAGCTTCTTTAGCGCCTTGAATTTGTGAATGCAATAACTGGTCTCTAGGAAGAGTCATCGCAAATGACTTCTAGCTTTAAGATCATTCTTCTTTGAGCTTTTTCAAAGATTTGATTCAGTACGTGAACTTTCACAACATCTATGTCACCTACTTTGGAAGTAGTGGTCACAGACTTGAAAGAATCACCAAGTTGAATAATCTCCCATAGAGCATAGTCCTGTATGAGGAAGTATTGCTCAATCAATATCCTCCACATCTCAAACTCATTAAGCTTAAGCTTAGGAAGTCTGGGTGTAGAAGAAGAGTTGGATTGGTTGTTTTCCATCTCCATTGTCTTGAGTGAGTGAGTCAAGCTAATTCTTTGGATCTTCTAAAATAAAATATCGTAACTGCGGCCGATACCACTTGATGGATCTAGGACACTCTCTTGTGTCAATGATATTTTGTATGATATTATCAAGCAAGCGGAATTTACTTAAGTAATACTTAGAAGACTAATTATATGATGTATGAGAATAAACACAAGTTAACACAAAACTCAAGCTCTAATATTATTAATGAATAATACGAGTGATCTTAACTTATCACTAGGGTTACACCTTGAAGCTTTCGTAGGTAATATTGCAATATGATACGTACCTAAGACAATGACCTAGGATCTCCTTTTATACAACAAGGAGTCCTTTACAAGATAAGTATAAAGCTAACATAATAGAATATACACAAGATCTATTCTATACTTATCAAGACGCTTTTAACCTTATCATAAACTGATAGCAGTGGTAATGAAGAACTTGCAGTGGGAATACGTTTCCACTGCTAGTGTTAAACCAAGCAGCGTAAACCACTACTATCCGTGGTAACGGATTATTCCCAACAAAAGCTAGTCTTCATACAGTAGTTCGAGCACATAGATAATCCAGGTCATGGTTGAAGAAGAACTCTGATTGAATGGTCATTTGTCCAGGTTCACCACCGAGAGGAAGAGGGTTGTTTACATCAAACCTATTGATCTGCTCACTAACTTGATCATTTAGCATTTTATGGCATTCTTCCATCTGGTATTGAAGCTGATTAGCATCCGAGTGGAAGACTTTGAAGATTTCAAACGCTTTCAAGATCTTTAGGAGTGATTGATGTAATTCCCTTTTTATCACAATACCACTTCATAAAGCTTTCCATATCCCCTGTGAAGTGAAGAAGAGAGTCTTTTGCTGGAGCTTCATAGTTGAAAAAATGATGGTTGTAGCCCAATTGTTGTCAGGGTTTATTGAATCGCTCGTGAATGGACTATGAAGGTTCAGGAGTTTGAGGTTTATCTTTGGTGAGCCAGATTTCAGTCATGTCCTTCGAAGGTGCAAATCTAGAAGTTTTGATGCGTTTACCCTCAATATATGTGTCCAACCAATCTTCTTCTTCTGTAACTTTGGGGATGTGCTTGGTAGAAGCATCATCGCCTTCTCGATTCGACTCTTGAGCAACGAAGACTCTTCATTAAGCATTTGCTCTTCAGAATGAGGAGATGGTTGGTGTAAACTCGAGTCAACGGTGGTCCATGCTGTAGAAGTCTTTTGAGATCCTTGACCACTTGAACTTCTGGTTTGATTCTGAGTATTTAGTGGAGGTGAAGGTGGGTTTGCCTTGTCAGTAGTGGCTGTACCGGAAGATCCACCAGCTCCAGGTGTGCCTGCTCCACCAATTGGAGGTGGAGGAGGCGGTGGTGACTTGGGACCTCTAGAAAAATCCTTTGATTCCATTAGAACAGTCTTTCTTTTCTTCTTAGCCTCCCTTTCACGTACATCCTCTACAAACTGCTGATAATCATCATGCCTTATCGATTCTTCGAAGTGTGATAATTTCTTATGAGTTATGTCCAAATGCTCTCCGCCATACATTCTTCGAGAGAACTGATCATATCGAGATCGGCAAGTCTTTAAATCGCTTAAGTAATGGAGCCTTCATTGCCCATTCAACCGAATCCTTTACTTCTGCTTCTATTTAACTTGTTACAACTTCATCGAAGTTAAGATTCTCCGCTTGACACGCACGATCAAGGACGCTGATGGATTTAGCGGTGTGTTTCAAGAGCTTCAATTTCAAAAGCGCCTCGTGAGTAGTTCGAGGACGTAGTAGCAGGTGGTGAGGCCGGTGGCGGACAGCCTTCACCGACAGACACCCGTAATGAATCTTATGGGTTCGGGTGGTGGAATTGTGGTTGTTTGAGTAGGTTTGGGTGGAGGTGTGATTGATGGAGTTGTAGCAAGAGTGGTGACCATTGGTGCAGACATCGGAGGAATGGTTGAAGAGTCTTGTTAAATGGTGACCGAGAACATGGATCTAACTTCTTCCTTTTCATTAGTTTGCTTGTCTGACTCGATGTCTAAGGGTCCGTCCCTTAGGAATTGATCATCATAAGTAATGCCGTATCAATGTTCTTCTGATGACAATGACCCCGTGGAGATGTGAGTTTCTTCAGGAGCCTGTGTTCATCGCTTCTGGCTCGAGGATCTCCCCGTGTCTTTCAACAGCTCATTATCATCATTCATACGATTGGGTGTCACTAGATACCATAGATGCAAGTGTGTCTTCCGTGTATCGCACACCTCCTTCCATTCCATTTGGGTCTTGAGCCAAGATAATTCAATGCTTTTCTTCACTCAAATTGGGTAGTAGTTCCCGGAGGTGGAGAAGAGATGGTTAGAAGCATATGAGCCTTTGTTCTGCATCAACCCAAAGAACTTTGCCTTGTCTTTGTGTGGCGGTTGTTAATCGTGGTGTCGCTCCGTTCTCTTATTACAACTCTCCTAGTGGTGGTCTCTGAGACAAGTTCAGCTATCCAAGCTTTTTAACCCTTGTTGCAATGCAACCTCGTCTTCATCTATCAAACGCATGTCACTATCTGGAACCTCGGATCCATCATCTTTACCCTTTCCAGATTCTTTCCTTCTCTATTTTTGCTTTTGAGGTGGAGACTCAGCAGATACGGAAGTATCAAGTCTCTTCTTTTTCTTAGGTAAGCTTGAGTAGGTAGACTCTGATTGTTTTGATTTTGATTGTGCGGGAGTGGACTTGGGTGTATCATCAGTGGTTGTGGCGGATGCTTTCTTTACATATCTTTTGAAATAATCAGCTTTCTTGATTCTTTCTCAGAAGCTTCCGAAAGTGCATTCCAAAGATCTCCTTGTCATGTCCTTTGGCAATATATTTAATGTTGCCTAGGACAAATTCATCGATGGCTTCATGCAGGGCTGACTCACTTCGTGAGTTGAACTTGTAGGTCTTTTGCAGATGATGAATAATGAGTTTAGAAAACCTGATGCTGGGAATTACTCGTTTGCCAAGGCTTTTTCTTCCTTTGACTTTATTCTATGAGTTTAATCTATCAGTGACGAATGTGTCTAAAGACAGGGTGAATTCTTCCCAAATAAGTTCAGCGAAGTCAACATTTTTCCCTTTGACCATCCCTACAGATCGTGATTATAGGAGCTTTTACTCGTCCATCCCAATGTTTTACGAGTTAGGCATAAGTTGAGAATCGTAACAATTGATCTCCATGGTTGATATATTTCGGCATTGATGAGAGATGAAATCTTGGTTAGCCTTTCCGGGTACCCCAATTCATCGAAAAAATCTAATATATCTTGAGTGGAGGGTGGAGTGACGAATTTGTTGGAAGGGTCTTTGGCGTGATCTCAAGAGCATTCCCAGAGTCTCAACGGAGATGTCATACCATTTGTCTTCTAGCTTACATGATTACGTGAAAGGCACATCTTGTCCCATATAACGGTATTCTAGAACTCGTTGAATATAAATGGAGGGAACAAGGTATTGCTTGGTTAAGGCACCAAAGAAGTTGCCGCTTTTCAAGATGTCGATAGCCGCCTCGGTAAGTTTGGTTTTGTTGGCCTCTATCCACATCTACATAGCAGCTTGCTTAGCAATTGAAACCCATTCCGCACGTGGAAGTATTTGGTCATCAGTCAGAGTGACAGTTGGTGCAGTTGCAGCAAGTATATCAGATGATGTGGTGTCAGCCATTGAAATCTGATAATTACACATACACCAATAACACTATCCAGAAAATTGTTAAGTTAAGACAAGGTTATCTAATATGACCAATTAGTGACCCCATATCATAAGCACATGAGCAGAAACATAAAGTCTACAGAGAAACAATCACACTAAAATTAACAACTCGCATAGCTTAAATCGCATATGACAAGAATGTTAACACGCATGAGGCAACTCGCTATGGAACACGAATTAAATCAACACGCATACCTCAACACGCATAAGAAACATTTAAACATTAACACGCATACATCAAAAGTATAAGGTAAGTCGCATATGGCAACTCGCATCCATAAACACGCTTTGGTCAAAAGAAACTGGTCAACACGTATAAGGTAACACGCATACATCAAAAGTATGAGGCAAGTCGCATATAGCAACTCGCATTCATCAACACGCTTTGGTCAAAAGAAGCTGGTCAACACGCATACATCAAATAATGAAACTTGCATATAGCAACTCGCTTTCAAGAATATTCAACAGCAACTCGCAAATAAGCACTCATGGGAAACACGTTATAAAGAAAATTGCTAGGCAACTCGCATACAAGTAACTATGGGCAACTCGCTATGAGGAACACAACATGATCAACCCAATTAATCAGCCACATAACCAAGACACATGAGTAAAATTACTCAGATAAGTCACAAGCCAAGAAGGAGGATCATTATACAACGAACTACAACATCAACCAAAACTAATCCAATAACCATTTTATACGAGACTTAATCAAGCTCAACACGCATCAAGAGAACAAGCCAATTAAATCATTTAATCAATCCCAACACAGAACATGATGTAAACACACATACTCAATATCATCTAAGACCATATTCAATTACATTAATCAATCAAATACAAACCTAGATTCAGAAAATATTGATCGAGATGAGAGAGAAAGGACACAATCTACACGATGGATTCAAAATGAGACAGGGTTCAAGTAAGAATCATGAAAAAGATATGATAACTAAGATCAGATAGCAAGAGAGCTCACCACACAATCAAAAACTGTTAACTCGCTTAGTAGAGAGTTGAGAGAGAATAATTATTTTGAACGAGAACTTTGACCAAGTGTGTTTTTGATTTGACCAAGACATAACATGCATACAAAAGTATACAGTTATAGTGGGTTGACACTTTTAGTCCCTATACTTAGCAACTCGCATACTTGAACTAAAGGGGCAACACACATGCATCAACTAGTTTGGTCAACTCGCATGAACCAAATAGGCAACACGCATTCTATCAACTCGCATGAACCATAATAGCAACTCGCATATGAACCAAAAATTGCTTAGCTAAAGAGACAATCATATCAGTTCAGAATCCATACAGTTAAACAACTTATGTCACACCAGGAATCATAAAATAACTCCACATAGCATGCAACAACCAGACCACACAATTAAGAATGCAGATACATGCAACCTAAATTATCATGATTAATCAAACCTAAGTACTAAATCAAATGAAGGTGCACAATTCTCCCCCTCAATCAATGATACGGGATAGAAAGTAATCATTGATTGATTCAGTAACTTGACAGTGGGTCTATGACGACTTAAGTATGTGATTGTTAAGACGAGTAATACTAAAGAATATACAAACTCTGTTCGAACTTCATCTAAAGCCCCATGTCATTGTTGAATGACATTTCTAGGACCGTAGATGTTATCGATGACAGAAAATTTTAAAATGAGTGTAACAAGTTTGAAAAAAAATGTAAAAACTAATTTTTTTTTTTTACAAGACAAATGAGAACGAGTCCTGAGTAGAGGTGATCAGGAGTCAAAATACACAATACATCAATTCCGACAAGCTACGATTCCTGAATGAGCAGTCTTCATTTCTGTTGGGAACCAAGTCATGATGTTCATGATTGAATTGAGCATTGTAGCTGAAAAAGACTAAGGACACTTTGCACTAATAGCACATGTAGTATTGCAAATAGGTGGGTTAGTGATAGGTGTATCCTTATTTTTTGATGTTGTACAGTCAGGTCTAGGAGTATCGTTAATAGAAATCCCTTTAAGTCCAACATTCTTGAAGATTTTACCAATGGGCATCCACTTAAGACAAGATCTAGGTGAGGTCCGCTTGGTACCCGTGAACTTAAATAATCTACCAGTAGGAATCCACTTAAAACAATTGCTAGCAGAGTTAGATGAAGCCAATTCTCTGTTCTGAACATTGGTTCTTTTGCAATTAATTTGTTTCTTAGGGGATTGGTCAGGCATTTGATGCATCTTACATATACTAGATGAGCTCCTTATATTCCTGATCTTAGAGTTATGAACATTCAGCTGGGGATTGTTATTCATCATTTCTGAATGAATTAGTGAAATGACTGGTTTTGACAAAACTATATTGTCATGAACTTGGGAGGCAAGCTTAGATTTTGAGGATTTAAATCTTTCGCCTTAAATGCATTTACTGCCTAAATACGTACTGCATCAGTATTGTTATGCAATTGGCTTCCCCAAGTTCGATGGTTTTGTAAACTTAGTGTTCACTCTATTTCCAATGGTTTTCCTAAGCTTATTTTTTAAGGCAACAATGGTGAAGTTTTATCCTCGAATTTGACTTTGAGGGCATCAATGTTCCGCCAACAATGAGTTAGTTTGATCTAACAGCTTAGAATTGTTCTCTAATAATTTCTTCCTCAAGGACTCATTTTCCCTTAATAGCTTGGTCACACATAAAGCTAATTCATTATTCCTAGATTTAATCGGATCACTTACCTCATAGTTAAGATTGTTCATCCATTTATTACAATTTTATACAGAGACCGAGTTGTATTTTCAGATTACATATGGTTGAGTCTTTGTCCTGAATCTTGGTTTTAATCTGGTTAATTTCAAAAATTCTCAAATTCGGGAATTCGATTTATGCAAGGTTTTGTAGCGAGAAAACTTTCTTCCTTTTGTTGTATTGCAATTTATAAGGAAATGCAGTGTTTTTCGAGAATTGAGTATTTGTTAGAAAGTTCATAAAAAACTCCTTTTTCAACCATTTCATTTGTTTTAAGAGTTCTAGACTCGCCTCAAACTGGGAACATTCATCCGAATCATGTTCAGGCTTTAGATTAGTTTGTTTAGGTAGACTAGCAGATGCATAATGTTGAACAGTTAAGGGTACCTCATCAAATTACAACAGTTCATCCACTGGTATTACATGTGTATCCACATCAGAGTTACTGAATGCTGGTTACTTTATTCTTTGTTGTATTCGATATTCGCATTCGCAAACACCCGCCCTTTCAATCAGTTACCCGACGTTTCACCACTATCTCCTTGCACTTGACACTCATTCACGAAATCATCCTTTTGAGCAGCTTCCTCAATGTACTTTTTCACATTATCCATTAGCCAGATAAATGTATCGATGAATTCCTGAATTTCCATTCCAGTATGTTTCTTGAAAGAAATTCCATTGAGTGTTGATCGGTTCCGAAATATTCCCCATTGATAAATGGCTGGAATTGGTTGTGGATTACTTGAAGTGTAGCATTGGAATCATCTTTTAGTGCCTTCCTTTTGGTAAGTTGAAGCTTCAATAATTCTAAGTTCGTCAGCAAGGTTCTTGTCAATGTAGGTAAGTCCTGACGGAAAAGAGCATTGCATTTTCGATCCACTATTGTAGATAAGAGTCTGAAGAGATGAGTGTGAAGTAGTTGATAGGCTCAAGGCAAGATTCCATTAGCAAGGCATTTTAAAAGATAATCCGTGTAATTTCTTGGGATTTGACCGAGTACAAGACGTTTTGATCATCATTGATTGAATCAAGTAGGTTAAGCTTTCGAGTAGTAAGTACTTTGTCTCAGTAAATTCAATGAGTCATATAGTTTGAGCACATTGGAAATTAATGGATCGGTAAAGCCATGAATGTCGAATACGGATTTTATTATTCTTGATTAAACCGAAATTGATTCTTTTCACGATTTTACTAAATCAAAAGAACCGTAAAACTCAAGTAAAGACGAAGAAATGACAAGTCTCAAAAGACAAGTAGTGAATCTTGACAAGTCGCACCCTTACCAACTCGCTTAAGGATCAACTCGCTTAGTGGTCAAGTCGCATAAACGGACAACTCGCTTAACAGTCAAGTCGCTTAAAATCCAAGTCGCATAAAGAATCAACTCGCTTAATAGCCAAGTCGCATAAACCAACTTGCTTCCAAGAAACTCGCTTAACTACCAAGTCGCATAAACCAACTCGCTTAATAGACAAGTCGCTTTGAAACCCAAGTCGCTTAAAGAATCAACTCGCTTAATAGCCAAGTCTCATAAACCAACTCGCTTCCAATAACAAAGCAACTCGCTTCCTAGAAACTCAATACCGTGGCTCAACTGGCTTTGTACAATATTAAAAAACAACCACTTTATCAATAAAAAACAACCCAACCACGATGATTCAAGCCTTCCAATTCAAAACCTAAGCACATATGATGATCCTAAACACAAAAGTACAATCAAAATTCAAACTTTAACACTAGAACTTGACCAAATGAATCAAACTCTTCTAAACACTTATAACCCCAAAAACCTTATGAAATCCACCAAAACAAAGAGCATGAAAGATGAGTGATCAAACCATGGCTCTTGATACCAATTGTAAGATATAGGATTTCATACAAACATGTATACTTAAATCATAGAAGCATATAAAGTATTTAGAGAGAGAATGAGAGATGTTCTAGTGAGAGAAACACATAGAAGGTTAGATTCTAAATGAACATCCAACCCTCTCCCTTGAAGGGAGAGGGCTATTTATACAAAGAATCACGTCCTCCTTCGGGCTGTGGATTAGGCATACAATGGGTAAAGACCCGTCCTTCCTCCACGGTGTTGCACTAGACTAAACTACGCTAATAACTAACTTACAAATAACGTAATAAACGATATGTCTACGAGCTAACTTAAGCTAGATTATATTTTGGGGTGACCGATGCTTCACTATAGAATTTCCAATTCCTAACACAGCAAGATTCGATCCATATCCATTTGGATTTGGTTTAAAAGTAAACTTTTGAATAGTTGTGATTGACTCACCATGTTTATAAACAACATTTCGAAACTCTTTGATTTTGTTTTGTTAGTCGACAATTTCTTCAAGATAGTCATCTATTCGTTTCTTTGAATGCTTTTTGTACTCACATAACTATTTTTGACAAGTTAACAACTCGGATTGGCTTTTTGAGTTTTCAAAGTGAGAGCTAAGTTGTTGTTTATGATCATATTTCTGTTCTATTTGAGATAAAGCATTCTTAGATGGAACTAGATCATATATGTTTTTCCAAAGATTTTGTTTTGGTAAGATTTAGCAAAAGTTTAACTTCAAAACCTTTTTCACTTTCTTGTGTGTGAAAAATGTTGAGTTGAAACTTAAGCATTCATTATCCTTAGTTAGCGCAGCATTTTTATCCTTTTAATTGTTTCTTGATATCAATGCATTTTACCATTCGAGATTTTTGGTCTTTAAGTATGGTCATAAGTTCAATATCTGGATTAGACAAAAGTTCAGCTTGTTCAACGTGAGTCTCAACATGATCATTATTCAGATCCTCAAGTATAACCACGGAGTCAACTTGATTATTAATGGTAACCATAAGGTCATCTTGATCGTCAAATATAACTACGGGATCTATTTGATTATCATCGAATGAGATGTAAATGGTTCATGTTAAACACTCAGCCTCGTCTGGATGCGATGTTGGCGGAGATATCGACGTAAATGAGTATAGTTTGATCGTGTACCGAGACAAGCCGCCGTGTCATACACTGGGTCTCAGGTCACTATGTAGAGTTCTTGCATGTTTGCCATTAACATCATAGCCGCATTAGCTGCAAGTCATCCATATCATCATCTGAATCGTATTTGCGTGAAAGCCGTGTTCCTTGTTGGTAAGAGTTCCACCAGCTTCAACCTTGAGAGCCAAGAGTAAAGCCTCTTTCTCGAGCAGCGCTGCCTCTTGTCCTCGGCTTTGGGCATGCATTAGCCAGATGACCCTTTTCATTACGGTTATAACAACGAAGACCATTAACCCCATTCTGAGCATTTCCCTATTCAACCACTTGAGCCCGTTGTTGTGGAGCACCCATGTTATTCCTTCCATTACCATTAAAACATTGACCACTACCCATCTGTCGAACATTACCACAATTCTGAACTTCAACACGTCCATTGTTAACAACAGCTTGATTCCTTGTGTTTAATGAGGTACGAATGCAATTGTTGGATTTGTTAGAGTATCGGCCGAAGGCTCTAGCAATCATGACAAACCCTTGTTGCAATGCATCGAAAAGCTTCGTGATCGGCATTAGACTAATCGAAGTGCTTGATCATTGTTGTTGTATGGAACCACTTAAGTTTCTTGAGATTGTTGTTTGGACGGGTCATATGGGTAATTGTATGTAAGATATTGGATTTCATAAACGCATATCAAACACAAGTATAGATCGAATAGTATGGAGAGTTTAGAGAGAGAAAGTAGAATGGGAGCCTTTTTAGAGAGAGAAAGTGATAGAAAACATAGAAGGTTAGATTAGAATGAGGTCCAACCCTACCTTAGGAGGTAGAGGGTATTTATAGTTTTACATAATACGTCCTCCTAACGGACTGTGGATCAGGAATACAGTGGGTAAAGACCCGTCCGTCCTCCACGGTGTTGCTTTAAACTAAATAACTAATAAATAACGTAATGTCTACGAGCTAACATATGCTAGACTAGAGTGGGGTGACCGACTTCACTATGGATTTTCCAATTCCTAACAATCTCCCCCTAAGGGAGGTCACCCTATGATTTACATTTTGAATCCTAGCATTCTATATTTGACTTCAGTCTTGAGCTCGTAGACTTCAATTCTTCACCGAATCTTTGTGCTTTAGCAAGGATTCTTCAAAGTCTCGATCTTTGTACTTTAAGTGGAAGTCTTTGATCTGATCCACATCTTGATGATCTTCGAGCTTTCTTTGAGATCATCAACCACGAAATCTCAAGATCACCCTCTGTTGTGTTGCCATCATATGAAGTTGTGACTTTCGGACCGACATGCTCACACTTTTGGATCATGACATCTTTCCATCAGAGTAGCGGAAGCTTTTACTGGTTCATGATATTTGCGCAGCCAGAAAGCACGCATAGTATAGAAATATCGAGCCGTTATGTAGATATGCACAAGTCATGATTTCTTCAATTAAGTGTGAATGCTGTGAGCATGCGGCTTTGGATTGACTCACTCGAATACCGCAACCGCCCAAATGTACCCGCAAACAACAGCTTAGCAATAAAACACACGAAAGTGTCTTTGATCACTTTCGCGAATTGAGGTACACGCCCATTCCTCGCTGATCAAGATAAGTACGCCTCGTGATCAAGTAGGATTCCTAAGAATCTCCTTGAAAGGGTTTCGCAAATGTTCTAGTCGTTCTCAAATCGGAACGTCTCAAAGAAGACAACACGGAGTGAGTGAACCAGCGAATTGAGATTCACTGATTGATGACAAATCGATTTGAAAAACAATCGCGTATTGCTTAGAAGAAAGAGTTTTGCTATACGACGAAGGTTTTATGAGAAAGATCAATTTTCAATCATAAATACTTTTTGTATTTGAAAAGAGTACACATTCGATGTGCTAGAGAAAAGAAGAGATTTACACATCGAACGGTTTTTCCAGAAGTATTTTTCAATCAGAGATAGTTTTTGTGTTTGAAAATGAATACACATTCGATGTGCTAGAGAAAAGAAGAGATTTGCACATCGAATGGTTTTTCCAAAAGCATCCACAATCCATTTCTGGACCAAGGTTGATTCAAGAGTGAATCGCCCCATCGTTTCTATCCAGTTGTCACAAGCTTGATCTTTTGGAAAGATCTCACATGTCACCCACCAAGAGCTTGTTTGATGTTGGCTCTAGAAGGCTTTCCATCTTCATCGTGAATATTTAATATATCACTCGGATGTTCCGGCAATACCACAAGGATAATGCGTAGGACTCTTAAAATATATTCTTACTTTCCACATTGTGTAAAACAACAAGACTTCAAGAATTTAGTGTCCTAATGAGATATTGTGGATGATCTCGTGGCTCTAGATTCAATTGTGCACATTTGGTTCCTGTGCCGGAGACTAGGGAGAGGGTCTCCTACTTCAATATCAACAATCTCTAAGAGAAAGTCGATAGATTATGTCGGTTCCCCGTGAGAATGAAACAAGCCCTTTTAAGAGGAACTTGAGTAGCTTGGGAAGTTAAGTGCGTATGCCACTGGGTCCATGACGCCTTGTCTTCAATACCAAAGATTACCTTAGTAACAACCAAGTAGCATATGTATTAAACCCGTTTCTCGCTTAAGGTTGAATTATTGGAGGGCTATTTCTTTTCACCCTTTTCTCATTCATTTCTTTTCATTCTTCAACCCCTTCAAGCTACCGAGACTTCATAACTAGAACCTTGTTGGGTTTATTCCAGCCTAGCTCTATCTCACCAAGACTCTTCCTATATCTCACTTTTCTCCTTTTTTCATCTTACCTAAGGACTCTACACTATCTAGTGGATTGTCCCCGGGTAGATCCTCCTCGCTCGTGGGATAGTGGGAACTAATACCTAACCTAACCATCCTTATAACTCCATGCATAAAGGTAAATTGGTCTTTTGGTATTGTTTTCTCCATGGAACCAATCTAAAACCTTTGAAAATCAATCCAAGTATTTGTGATACACGATCAAAACATTTTGTACCTGAATTGTTTTTGATATTTTTAGAAAAAACTCCCCCTCAACATATGCATCATATATTTGAAATGGTTTTAGCACATGGAGGCAAGAGGACTTGAAAACTTTGATTTAAGAATGAAAGATTCATTTGATCAACAATTTCTAAAAGTTATCAACATCACTTTCCTGATCAAAATTAGTATTTTTCATACTTTGTTGAAGATATTTTATGGGAAAGGATGTGGTTTTCTAAAGTTGTCCCCTCAACTTGTGCATGTGATTTTTGAAATTGTTTTGCACGAAGACGAAAGAGTTCTTAGAAGCACATTCACGATCATAGCCATAATCAAAACCATTAGAAAATCCATCAAGGTACTTTTTATTGAAACTTAAGAAATTTTGTTTTGTACCTTGAAAGTTTGTTTTTTGAAATGCTCCTCAATATGTGCTTCGAGATTCAAAGCTTAGCACATATGGAGAGCAAGATGCACATTTGAACCCAAAAAAATGATCATCTTTAATCAAGTTGCATTATTAAATCACAAATTCTCCCCCGATCAAAAATATCAAACCCTTTGAGATTTTGGATCCCAAGTGATTTAATAAGGTTTAGAAAAACATAGGAGAAAATGTGGCAGGTTTAAATACTCATCTTGTTTTTTGGATAAATGCTCCCCCAAACATGTGCATTATGTTTTAGAAATCATTTGGCACATGGAGGCAGGAGTGCCTTTAAAGGACTAAAAATAATTCCATTTAAACAAATTTGAGATTTAAATCACGATCTCTACCCAGATCAAAAATTTCAAACCTTTTGAGATTTGTGATCCCAATTGATTTAAATCATTTAAAAGATTTTGGGAAAGACGTGGCTTGATTTAATTTTGAAAATGATTGATACGGATCAATTTTAGACATTAAAGATTGTTAGTGTCAGGTATGATAGTTTTTAAGAGATCTTTAAGTAAAATAAAACACTTTCACAATCAAACAAGAATAGAAAAAAATTCATTTTGTAAGACCTTGATTCAAAAGAAAAATCATACCATGACATAACATTAAATCTTTAGATCACCACTTATTATCATACAAAACGGACTTTTTGATGAAATATCGATTGAAAATATTTAATTTGAAATCACTTAAGATTTGACAGAATAAAGTCCGATTGATTTCAAAACTTTGAATCCGATTTATTTTCAAAACAATATTTTTCCATTTTCAAAACAATATTTTTCAAAGTTTTAGAAAAATGGTATCATCACTATTATCCTGCACAAAGATACGTTAGGTGGTTGAGCCGCTTTGTTGTTGTTGCTGTAAGGTTTGAAGAAAACCGGCTCACGATGCAAAGGAGACTTCTTTTCGTTGCATTTTTCATGCCAACCTTCATGAGGTCCATTAAGCTCCGCTTCTTCATTTGATGATGAAGAAACCATTTGTTGATGCAAGAGACCTTATGTTGCATTTCATGCCAACTTTCCATAGAAGTCAAATTAAGTCTCGCTTCTTCATTTGTTGACCCAAGATATAGCGTTCTTCCTTTCGGCATCCAATCATCTTCATATGTGGATCCCGATCGGGAACATTCTTATGAACCATGATATCTCGCATGCTAGTAAACATACAGATATATGGTGGTCGAAAACACCCAAACAAAGAATCGACTAATAAAAGTCACCAACATCTCAATCGATCATGTAAAGGCATAGGAATAATGTGTTCATCAAACTCTAATCATCTAAACCTAACAATCATATCCTAGGCACCTAGTCCTTCAACGTAGGTTAAAATCATTTTTAATTAAGCATATAGGATAATTAAGAAAGTCCATTAGATGATATAGATTTGAAAACATTATCCCCCTCAATTAATGACACAATTTTGAAAAGTTTAAAAGAATCAAGTCATTGATTGAGTTTGCAAATTTTGTAAAAACTCAATCATTGTTTTGAAAGCAGCTCATTTTCCACCAACTTTTTTGAATACAACAAATATTTTTCTGAAGAATTTTTGACGGAAAAACATTTGTGTGGGAACAGCAGCCCTTCGACATACTTTCCTCATTTTGTTTTAGGATAAGTGCACGAAATATTTGAAAATTGGTTTAGCGCAAAGACTTTCCCTTCTTTGAAGAGCGGGTTGCTATCATAAATAATAGCAAGCCATAATTTAAGCGCGGGTTGCAGTCTGAAATAACTGCAAGCCATTTTTTTATTTTTTATTTTTTGAAGCGCGGGTTACAGTCTGAAATAACTGTAAGCCATATTTTTAGACATGTTTTGGAAAAGAAATAGTTACACATCCTGCTCGAACTTCATCTAAAGTCCCATGCCATTATTGAATGACATTTCTAAGACCGTAGATGTTATCGATACCAGAAGACATGTCTTGAGAAAACATATTTTTGGTATTTTTAAATTTTCTGATTTTTATGGGTTTTTGTTGGTTTTATAATTTTCTATTTTGATTTTGTTGGTTTTATATTTTTGTATTTTGCTTTTTGAAAAATATATACATAGATAGATTAGATGATATATTTTAAGAAGATGATGATACGAGTACCGAGATAAGGATATCGAGCAGCCCCATTGTAGAAGATAGAAGTTAAGCCTGCAGAAAGTGAGACTTTGGTAGCTTCCCCCATAAATGACAATCTTCGAATAAAGACCATTTTCCCAAGAATAAGAATGAGAAGAGAAACAGTCTCATAGAATGAAGTTTCAAGACTCGAAGAACATGAGAACACCAAGGTAACAAGTTAAGACATTGATCGACTTAGCGGTTATCAAATCCGGAATAACTGATGAAGACCGACACATGAACCTGTTGCGCATCCCCGATGTACACATTACTCTTCGAGATTGACCAGTTGTCTTATTCAGGAGAACAATGCATCAACATCGTCATTTTACCAAATGCATTCCAGTTATCTTCCATATAACCAATCAGCCCATAATGTACTACACAAGTACCCAACTGTGAGTAGAGACAACAACACACTAAATGGTTGAATCAATCGATCTCCTCTACTGATGTCAACTCTAGAATAACCGATTAAGCTCGATCATGTGAATATGTTGTCCCACCCTCGATGTGCACATATATCTCCCCGATCATTGCGATCTCATCGAATCATCATTATATTGTGTACATGAAGCACTAACCAGAAGCACTTTATCATAAATCATATAGAAGATGTCGATATGCAATATCATCTCACTAACCAAATATTCTTCCACATTTCTTCTAACCTAACGTGAAGTAACACATACCAAAAGTCTCCAGAGACCATTTACCCCAATTAGTTGGAATAATACACTAAAGGCTACGAAGTTAAACACCGAAGTTTCTACGGTTATGACCATTGTCTTTCCTAATAACTTCAATCGTAGAAGTGTTAAGTTCATCGTGTGTACTAAGTGCTTTTTAGATATATGTCTCCTTCCCCTTGCTGGTTTTGATACCTCGATTCAAAGAAACATAATATACCCAAAAACTCGAAATCTCATGAGAAGAATTCAAATAGCCCAAATGAACTCTGTGAGAATCAACTGCAACGAAACTCCCCTCGACTATCTTTACCAACCCATATGGACAAATTGAAGTGACCAAAGGATGAAGCAAATCGATATACCAAACTTGAAACTCTAAGTAGAATTTTCCACATTTGTATCTTAAGCTTGCACTTAATGATGGAAGAACGAAGGTCGAGAATTTATGCTTCAAGCAAATCTCTAAGTACTCATTACTCAAACAAAGTATGAGACATTAACACCTCTTGCGATTATCCACACCGTCATATGCGTGTGACACCGAAAGTAAAACAAAGTGACTTCTAATAGTGATAGTTAACCAGTCTTCAACCATCCAATTAATGCATCACGGTAACTAGATAACCCAAGACTTCATCTCAAATTCTTAAGCCCGAGCAAGTTATCAAATAAGAACACGCCTTTGTGAATGTCAACTTCAACCTCAAATATGTGATAAATGAGTAACTTCAAAGTAATCAACTTGTGTCAAATGTCCAACACGTGAATAAACATACAATCGGATGAACATTGACCCACTGAATGAACCGGAGCAAATGATTCCTCAACATCAATGCATTCTTCCTAAAGGTATACATGTAGAAACCGATGGAAGTTTTACCAAAATGTCTTCTAGCGATGAGGCGTCATTTTCCAATGTTCATGTGGTTGATTTATAGCGAGCACAATGAGAGGAACAATAAGTCGCGGAAGATTTAAGGAATACAAAGAGCGGATCATTATTCATGAACATAACTGCAAAATGGTGAACCAAATTGAGTCAGAGGAACTCGTGAGCATGAGCTTCGGGGTTAGATGATCAACATTCGCCGGAGGTTAAAGTACTCATCAAACATATCTTTGAAAACAATGAATCCCAAACAACTAATCCCGCTATCCTTAGTAAGTGAAGCATTAGCGCTGAGGAGAGTCATAAAATAAGTCGTATGACCATTATTCAAACATCCATCATCATGTAGTATATCTACTTATCCCTCAAAATTGCATCTCAATTGCCATTTTGATTTAACAAGTGAATAAGAGTATACACCAATGTTAGTAGATCCACTTGATGATTGAATGAGCATGGGAGAAACATGAAGTATGTTGATGAAGAATGTCGATGAGAATGGTCATAAATATGAAGATTTCTCTCAAGATAAAGCGCACCGCTTACACCTTTTCTTTTCTTTGAGGAACGGGCCCAAGAGTTATCTGCAGATACCATAGTGATGAAGAACGAGGCCTGAACTGATGTGAACAGACGTCATAGCCGATTGAATATCAAGGTTGAGTTACTTGAACCTGTGAGTTATGAGATATCAATCCATTAGTTATACATACATTTAGCCAGTCCATGTAGTGAAGGATCGAAGTATCTACAACTGATTAATTATTACCTGCACTAACATTACAATATTGATTGCATATATATTGGTTAGTGACATTAGTATCCAAACCCTTTGTAGTTTCACGGTCAACCTTGATTTTTCCATCTAGAACAACTTTCCGGTAGGTATCCACCTAAGTCCAGCATCCTTAAACATTCTACCAGATGATATCCACTTATGGCAAGGTCTAGGATTGTTAGGCTTCTTATGCATAGTGGAATACTTATCCTTATTCTTAGTTTCCAAATATTTAGCAGTTGGTATCCATCTAGGCAAAGTTTTCAATTTGTCTTGCTTCATATGCACTATAGCTGACTTAGTGTAAATCCTAGACATTACAGGTTGAACCTTTGCATGAGCATTTACTTTCTTCAGGGATTTTGTAAAACAATTATCATGATTTGCCTCTAAAGATGCTTCGATAGCTTCTAGCAAACAATTGTTTGGATCCTAAAATGATCTAGAGTTCTTAGAGTGACTGCTATGGGAATAGCTTTATTCAAACGAACTACTCTTAGATCCAAGCCAATCCGTAGTCTTTAGTTGAGTGTTCCTAGGTAATGGTTTAAAACTACTAGCTTGCCTTGAAATCTGTGAGAATTCATCACCCTAGGTCTAGCAATATGTTCCATCTTTCAATCAGGCCTTTTTTCTAGCTTCTTCTAGATCATAGTTCTTGAACAAGTCATTTATATTATGTTTCCTAGGCAAGTAAGGTGAAGTGACTGGTTTTGTCAAAACTTGTTTCACATCAACTTGGGAGGCAACCGCCGCTTTTTGAAAATTTTGGTCGTTCAGATCTAAACGCATTCGGTTGTCTAATAACTGGTTTCCCAAGATTGATGGTTTTGCAAACTTAGTGTTCACACTATTCCCTGTTGTTCTTCTCGAGCTCATTCTTAAGGCAACTATCGCAAAAACTCTTATCCCTAATTTGAGCTTTGAGTTCATCAATTTTGCTATCAAAGATTTTGTTTGTTCCATTGCTTAGTTCTAGCTTCTTTGACATAGTCAGCTAGTTCTATGTGATGCTTTCTCAAAGTCTCATTTTCCTTTAGTAATTTGGCCACACAAACCGCTAATTCATCATTCTCATTTGAATATCATCAATAGCATTAACATCAGGATTACTTGTAACCAAATTACTTTTCACATGCATATCAGAAATATGTTTCTTTAAATTGTTGATAGTCGAAGTTTTGGCTTGAAGCTGAGCTTTTAAATCATTTATTTCAAAAATTCACGAAATTCACGAAATTCGATTTTACATGGTTTCTTAGTTTGAAAACTTTCATCCTTTCTTTGTATTGCAATTTCAAGTGAAATGCAATATTTTTCAAGTTTTGAGAATTTGTTTGAAAGTTCATCAAAAGCCTTTTTATCAACCATATCATATGTTTTGAAATTATTAGTCTCAAATTTCAACCAAGGAACATTTATCAAAATCATGTTCAAGATTTAGGTCAGCTTTGTTTTGGTACATTAGCAGATACATTTGTTGTACCTAAGGGTACCTCAAAGATATGACACCTGCTCAAGAGGCTTATCTCGATATTCCAGATCCGCATCTTGTGCAACAATAGTCACCGAATCAGCCGCTATGTCTAGCTTTTCTATCTCTGATTCTCAGATTCGCCAATCGATCCATCATCCGATGCTTTAATAGATCAACATCACAATCTTGATTGTGCTGACATTCATTCACCTTTCTGATTTTTGTATCCACATCTTGTCCGACAAGAGTTAATGAACAACCGTTACATCATTCTTTGTTGTCTCTATTCTCGCATTCAATACCCGATCTTTGACCGATACATTACCGACTCATCACAACTATCTCATTAACCGCACCTGACACTCATCCACTTTTTCATCTTTTCTCGTAAGTTCAATGTACTTCTCCCACAATCCATTAGTTGGATAAATGTCTCAATGAACACGCTAATTTCATTCCAGTGTCTTTGAAAGACATTTCAGTCATGTCTTGATCATAATCTGATGTGAATTCCCTTTTAATGAATGACTGAATTGGTGTGGATCACTTGAAGACTAGAACTATCCTTTTGTACCTTTTCTTTATCAAGTTGTTGTTCCAATTGTTCTAAGTTCAATAGTAATGTTCCAGTTAATGTGGATAAATCTTGACCAAAAAAGGCATTGCCTGTTCGTTCCATTCCTATTGGTGTGAGTAACATGAGGTGTAAGTGAAGTTGTTGATAAGGTTCAATGCTACTTTCCTTCTGCATGACATTCTGTAACATTGACTCGTATTGCCTTTCGTGAGTCTCAACCCGAGAAATCACATCCTCATTGATTGATTCAATCATCTTAACCTTCGTAACAAATATTCTCATGATTGTCTACAACATCATACAATTTAAGTAATTCTGAAATCACTGAATCAGGAGTGTAAGACATGATGTTGCTGTGTACAGGATTTTAAAAGTCTGTGATTTAAACCGAGAAATAGGTTCTTTCGCGGGATTTTACTAAAATCAAGACCAAATCATGTTAAGATGACTGATGGATCGAGACAATGAAAGACAATTGTGTGTTAGGACTTATGACTGTTTTTAGGATTAGCAGAGATGTTGTTTGGTCGAGATTTGGATTGGTTGATGCACGATTTTACGGAGAAATTTAGGTCTAAAAACATAAAAAGCTCAATAACTTCCTTCAGGAGAGGATTTGGGCCTCAAAAATTCGCTTACCACTTCATGGTGAAACCTCACCATATTCAGGCCGTTTCCACTGCTGGCTGGTATTTCGCTAAAAACGGAGCCGTTACCAAAAGTTATGGCCGCTGAAGTTTTGACGCAAAAGTCAACTTTGGTCAAACCGCCCAATCAATCCTCGCATCCAGACAACTCGCTTTGATGACAACTCGCTAATAGACAAGTCGCATGAAACACAACTGCGATAAACGTGACAACTTGCTTAATAGACAAGTCGCATAAAACATAACTCGCATAAATTGACAACTCGCTTAAATGACAACTCGCTTAAAGCACAACTCGCATAAGTTGACAACTCAGATAAAACACAACTCAAGATAGGCAACTCTTAGGCTCAAAACTGCCAACTCGCATAAAAGAAATTCAGCTTAATCAGACATAAAAATAACCACAACTCTCAGATCCAAGAAATGCATTACGCGACTAACCTCGCCTAACCACTATTCAAAAAACACCACTTTTCACTACAAAAACAATCCAACCAAGATGATTCAAGCCTTCCAAATCAAAACCTAAACACATATGATGATTCTAAACACAAAAGTACAATCAAAATCCAAACTTTAACACTAGAAATTGATCAAAGGATTCAAACTCTCCCAAACACCTATTACCCCAAAAACCTTATGAAATCCACCAAAACAAAGAGCATGAAAGATGAGTGATCAAACCATGGCTCTTGATACCAATTGTAAGATATTGGATTTCATAAACACATATCAAACACAAGTATAGATCGAATAGTATGGAGAGTTTAGAGAGAGAAAGTAGAATGGGAGTCTTTCTAGAGAAAGAAAGTGAAAAAAAACATAGAAGGTTAGATTAGAATGAAAGGTCCAACCCTCTACCTTGGGAGGTAGAGGGTATTTATAGTTTTTCATAATACGTCCTCCTAATGGACTGTGGATCAAGCATATAGTGGGTAAAGACCCGTCTGTCCTCCAGGGTATTGCTCTAAACTAAATAACTAATAAATAACGTAATGTCTACGAGCTAACATATGCTAGACTAGAGTTGGGGTGACCGACTCTTCACTATGGATTTTCCAATTCCTAACATTGTAGCAGTTGGTTGTGGAGGATTAGTGAAGACAGTTTGTAAGGTTGTAAATGGAGGATAACAAGTTTGTTTCCACAATGCAAGAGTTTGATTATCCTGAGTGAAGGTGAAACAGAGTCTACTCTGATGACTCTTTCTCTCATTAACTTCCTTTTGTGAGGCTTCAAATAGTCATACAATAATCCAGATGTAGCATCATGAAGATTCTTGCTTGACGGATGAAGATAACATACTTTCCAATCGCAACCAAGACTATCGAGGAAGTTAGTGTTGACCGCAATTTGGCATGATGATGTTATGTTTATCCAAGTCATTGATGATGTCTGAAAATCGATGATGATATGACTTAATAAATTCTCCCCATTCAATCATGAAGTGTTCATATGCTAAGTAGATTTTTATTCCATGTCTTTTTGATTGAGTTATGTGCCTTCCATGAGAAGATGAATATGCTCCCACATTGCTTTAGCGCCTTTTGAGCATCAACACTTCGGCATTTGATTGGGTAATCCCAAAAGGATATATTGCATTGCCGTTCATCGGCTTCAGTGTGAAGTTGATCGGTAGTAAGTTCATTAATACTGACAACGTTGGTGACATCACCTCTTGGTGGGTTAGCAGTTGATCTCCGGGTACGTGACAAGAGGCATTCAAATGGACATTCCAGATGACCTTTTTCAAGAACTTTCCATGTGGCTATTTTGATCAAAAACCAAAGAACCTTATCACCTATTGATCGTAGTTTCCTGAGGAGCACTGGAGGTCTATCAAGTGATCCAAACCTCATGAAAGGATTGTTGGTCGCTAGAAAGGCCACACATCTTTGCAAACCAAGATGGTTCCTTCATAGTATTCCCGATGATGTTGATTTTGAAAGTTTATGTAGGGTTGTACTTGAAGACTAGAGGGTGGTTGAATCATTTGTGGTTGAATTGCTCCTTGAGGAAATTGTTGTTGAAGTTGTTGTTGTTGTTGTTGTTGTTGTTGTAGTTGTTGATAAAATTGTTGTTGTTGATGGAGTTGTTGTTGTTGTTGTTGAGGATACATATGAGAAAAGTAGCTAGAATATGGTGGTTGAGACATCTTGAAACTTGTGTTAATGATGGATCTTTGTAGCCTAATGAAACTTAGTTGATGAAGTAACCTTTATGAGAAAACCACCATGCAAAGAACACCTTATGCGAAAAAAACACCAACCAGAAGAATAACTTACATGTACAGAGGAATAGCTTACGCCAGAGGAATGAAAAAAACATAGCTAGGGCGAGACTAAAGGCATAGTAGTAGAATGCTTATGCGAAAAATTAGCTTAGGCGTAAGACCCGGCTTAGCATAAGAAAATGCTTAGGCAGTAAAGTATTCTACGCCGTAAGAGCTTAGTCTTAGGCGTAAAACTAGGGTTTTTTGTTCAAAACTTTTTACACTTTACCGTAAAAGATATCCAAAGTTGAAGTGTTTTCGTGCTTATCCAAGCAAGAAAACACCGAGTAAAAACCAATAAGCAATCGAAGATCAAACTTTGTAGAGCTTACGCTAGGTTTAGGGTTTTGTTATGCGTAGGAAAGCCAACTTGCACCAAAAACTCCATTTTATGCCCAAAAGTGTTTCTAAACAGATTTTATTATGAAAAACGCTCAATATCATTAAAATAACACAAAAGTATGAAACTTGATGATCCAAACACTTATACACCTTATGAAATGACTACACTCCAGTAAAACCAAGTCAAAAAACAAAAGAAATACACGTGAAAGTTTGAAACTTTTTTCCAAAAACTTAAACTTTAACACCAAATAACCTTTAAAGTACAAGAATCTTGAAATTTAAAGTGTAAAAATAAGTTTTTAAAGCCGTATGAAGGTTTGTGAACCGAAAGACTACGCCAGTATACCAAAATAGTTCAAAACAAACAAACGCTTTCACCCTAACTATTTGGCTAATGATACCATCAAGTAGGGTACCATGTTTGTAACACAAGCATCAATATAAGAAGTAGAGATAAAGAAGTGACCGGTTGAACAAATACACATGATACACTAATATGTGAGGAAAGGTTTATGCATAGGTATTGATAGTAAATGAACAACCAACCTTCAAATAAAGGTTTACAAGATTATTTATAGGGTTGGTTAGGGCAACACTACTAACTCTTCCTTTCTATAGATTCGCCAAGGCTTATGGGCTTTCTACATAAGTCTTGCCTTAAGTACTAACATAAAAGCCTAATTAAGCAACCTATTACATATTAATTACAAACACTTGAATTATAGTTTAGGAGTGATTCCAACAGGGAGTAGATGTATAATGATTATCTCATAGCTGGCTCTTCTTAGTGGGTTATGTTATGTTTAGCTCATCGTGTTATTATTAGTAGGTTTAGTGTTAGGATTTGGAAAATCCAGTAGTTAAAGTGTCGGTCACCTCAAGTATATGTAATCATTAGAAAGCTCGTAGTCGTAGTTATTTTATGTTAAGTAGTATTTAGTTATGTAACACCATGGAGGATGGACGGGTCTTTACCCACTGTATGCCTGATCCACAGCCCGGTAGGTGGCGTTATGGTACTATAAATACTCTATGCCTCCCAAGGTAGAGAGTTGGAGCTCATAATAAGATTTTTCTTTCTCTCACTAAAGTTCCCAACTCTCTTCCATTTCTCTCTAGAACTTTCTCTCTAAAACATATTGTACGTACCCATAGTGATTATGGTTTAGTGTGTTTGTTAAATCTTATATGTTACAAATGGTATCAAGAGCCATGGTTTGATCACTCATCTTTTATGCTCTTTGTTTTGGTGGATTTCATAAGGTTTTTGGGGTATTAAGTGTTTAGAAGAGTTTGATTCATTTGGACAAATTCTAGTGTTAAAGTTTGAATTTTGCTTGTACTTTTGTGTTTAGGATCATCATATGTGTTTATGTTTTGAATTGGAAGGCTTAAATCATTGTGGTTTGGTTGTTTTTTATTGATAAAGTGGTTATTTGTGAACATAGGACGAAGCGAGTTGAGTCTCGACTTGTTTTTTCAAAGCGAGTTGCTTTGTTCCGATATGCAGTTAGTATATGCACTTGGCTATTTAGCGAGTTGATTTTCATGCAATTTGGGTTCCCAGTTTTCTAGTTGTTTCATTGCTTATTTTGTGTCTTGCGAGTTGATACTAGCGAGTTGGTCAGTTTAGCGATTTGTTCCATTGCGGTTGGATGTTAGCGAGTTGATGCTAAGCGATTTTGCATTTAGTTTGAGTTGATTCCTTGCGAGTTGTTCCCTTGAAATGGTTGGTTGTTTAGCGAGTTGATTACTGCTTAGAAGTTGAGTGTTTAGCTACTTGTCAATTTAGACTTGTACTTCTTCGTGATACATTCTACGGTTGTTTTTGGTTTAGTAAAATCCGTGAAAGAATCAATTTCCGTTTAATCAAAGAATTGTAAAATCCGTAGAACTTGTAATCATGGCAAACATCGCTCCTACTAATGTTTCTTCCGTAGTCGAGGACGTTCAAGCAGCAGGGTCGATATCGCCCACCTATGCTTGACGAACTGATTATGATTCATGGGCTCAACGAATCGATTGTACTATTTGGAAAGGAAAATGGGGTCAACATTCTCAAGTCAATCGATGAAGGACCTTATCAGGTTGAGACTACAAGAGACTTAATTGATACAACTGCAGATGGAACTATGATCTATGGATTAGACAGACCAAAGATGTATGATGAACTTAATGATAAAGAAAAAGATATTCGATCAGTTTCTAACATCATACTTCAAGGTCTTCCAAAAGATATCTACAAGCTGATCAATCACAACACCGGCCAAGGGTGTGTGGGATAATGTCAAGATGCTTCTTTCTCGGTTCAATTAACTATGGAAGAAATAGAATCACAACTCTATGATGAATTTGAGCACTTCAAGATGAAACCAGATGAGAGTGTCTATGAGTATTACGTGAGATTCCACAAGCTTGTTAATGACATGAGGAACATCGGAATGACTATGCCAAACATTCAGTTGAACTCAAAGTTTGTGAACAACATGAATTCCGAATGGCACAAGTTTGTCACCTCTGTAAAGCTAACCAAAGGATTGAAGAATACAAACTATGAGCAACTCTATGCCTTCCTTCTTCTAATGAGAGACATGCCATGTTTGAAAGAGGATTCTTGAACAATTCAAAACAAATCCAGGAGAGACAAGCTCATCAAATGATTCAACTGCTTCTACTCAAACATTGGGATTACCACTAAAGCTTCACAAGTTATACCCATGGGTGATGGAACTCACAAACTCATTCCTCGATCCTATGTTCAAACAAGTTGATGCCGATGCACACGTGGGTAACTTCATTAATCAATGGCTCTCCGATTAGTCAAAACATGAACTCTCCCACACACCAACAATAACCCTAAAAGATCTAATCCACACAATCAAGCCACTATCGAGATGGGAAGGTTATGGTACAACCGTTCAAGAAAGGCAGATGAACAAGGAAGAGGTGGAGTTGGTAGAGGGCTATGACAAATCGTAATGGGGAAGGAATGGAAATCAAGGACAAGCAAAGCCGATCAAGTGTTACAACTGTGGAGGTGAGGGACACATTGCAAGGAACTGCACATCGCCAAAACGCCGTAATGCCGAGTACTTCAGGGATAAGATGTTGCTTGTTCAAGCTCGGATAATGGTGCAACTTGGATGAAGAGGAGTTATTGTTTCTTGCTGAGGGTAATGCCAAGACCTATGATGCAGATGTGGATGAGCGACCAACCAGGAGATAGGCCACAATCATCATAATGCCTTTCAAGTCGCTGACAGATGCATACGACTCTGATGTTGATGATGAACCTATCTGACAAACCATTTTCATGGCTAGCATTTCTCAAATGGTCTCTCCTAAAGTCTCTTCATCACCACAAGCTGGTCCATCCAAAGACAAACTCATTTCGGAGGTATTAAAACTATAATGATGACTGATGGGCAAAAGATGAAAAAGTACAATCAATGAAACTATTGAGTCAGAAATTGAAAATATGGGTAATATCAATGTTGTCCCATATGATCAATATGTGAAACAAAGTGAAAGTGAGGTTGTACCAAGTGATGCATCTTCTGCAGTCAACGATGACTATGTTTTTGATGAATACACCGATGTGCCCCTGATGATTTTGTTATCTTCAACTTAATGCCTATAAGAACGAGTTGCCATTTATGAACAACGTGCTAAGTTTGAGCTAACTACTGCGAGTGAGTTGATAACCAAATGCGCATAATTATTAGAAAAAAACAATTTTAGAGAAGAAGTGTTAAAACAAGAGTTAAACTCCTTACAAGAAAAGCTTTCAAAACTACTAAGCAAAAACAAGAACTTCAAGAAAATGTTAAAGTGCTTAAGCAGAAATTTCATGCTAAGGAATCAAAACTTTTGAATGATTTTTCTAATCTAAAACTTTGAAGAACAAGCTTGAAAATAAGTTGTACGTACAAGGGAATACCATTCAGATCTGCCACATGGTCACTAAGTATAGAGTTTTAAGCGATAAGCATAGTGTTCCCATTATAGATAAACCCAACCCTCGAGTACGTTAGTTAGCTAAGGCGCTCAAAATGTAATTTATGATGGCAATGAGATTCTTAAACCTAGACAGAAACCTAGTTGCGTTGAGTGCACTGAGGAAGATAGAAAATTAGATGATGCATCTAGGGTGAAAATGAATAAGAAGCTAGAAGATCCAATGCAAAAAGAATAACATCACGATCAAACCCCATGATTACAAGAAGGAAACTGGATCTCCTTAAACAAATTTAAGCCTCAAACGTTGTTAACACCAACAAGTTTTCGGAAAAAGGACTTAGAAAAGCAAAAAGCTGAAAATCTTGTTGAAACAAACCCTCCCCTTAGGAAAATGCTGCAGCCGATGTATCCTCCAAATAAACTAATGCATTTAGTTCCTAGAACTATTGCCACTAAAAGCAAGACCTTAATCAACCAATATGTTATTCTTCAACTATTTGTCGATTTTGAGAAAACTTGTAAGAAAAGGATCACACCCACTGGGATAACTGAAGGGAAAGGGGTTTTGAGCAAACAAAAGAATGCTATCTAACTGAGGTCATGCCTTTCTTTAAACTACTAAAAGATCATTTGAGAGTCTTAAAAAGGGGATAGATTCAGATATTAAAGGAATGGAAAAGGAATTTGATGCAATGATAGTTGAGGTTAGTGACTATGAGCGAGCATTAAAATATAATGAGATTGAGAGGAAGAACTTGCATACCTTGAATGAGAATCTTATTTCTGAATGTATTGCTCAAGATGTGTTTTACACTGCTACTAATTGCTCCATTAATGCTTCTCAATTTCATGAATTATCTCATGTTCGAAAGTCTCATGATCGTGTCATTAAGCTTGAAAAGATTAATTCGAAACTTAATGAGAAAATTGATCAGGATGATGACGATAATTTGGTAAAGCATCTTTCTAAACTAGAAGTTGAACATTTTGATTTACAACTAAAATATCAACATCTAAGAGAAAATGTTAAAACCTCAAATATCAAGACATCCTTGGATGTTCCTGAATTTGATGCAGCTTTTGAAATTAGCAAACGTGATGACGATTCGAGCTCATTGTAAACACGATCAGTTGAAAGCCCAAATCTCTCAATTAAAGGGTGAAAAGAAAATGTGATGGATCCCAAATGCCTCCTCTTTTAGATTCTCAGTAATCTCAAACTTTTCATCTTCAAAACTTAGTTAATGCCTTACAAAAGGAAAACGAGAGTTTTCTAGAAGAAAATGAAAAGTTAAATGACACTTTAAAGAGTTATATGATTCAATGAAAGTCACTCGTGACCAAAACAATAAAAAAATAACGTCTTTACAAAAGGAAATTGAGAATCTGAGAAGTCAGGAAAATGGAAACTGCCACTTGTTTTTAATAAGAATGTTGTTTCAAAGTCACCCTTAAACTGCAAATACACTGTGATCGGTAAATATATTCCTCCTCATCTTAGGAATAATGAACTCTGTTTCATGACTATTGTACTCACCTTAAGGATAGTCTAGAATGTCTCCGTGAGATTTTTGAAGAGGATTTCATTAATAAACCTCTTGATAGAGAAATTAGGTTTGCTTGCCTCCACGCCAAACGATCTCAAGAGTCGCTAAATGTAATTGCAACATGTACAAAATCCTTAGGTGCAAAAGGCAAAGCTGTGATGCCTTGTTCTATGCCTAGTTCCAAGCATTCTAGGCTCGTTTAAGAAAGTGAAACAATGTGCCTTCTAGTAACATGCATCCTTGCACGTCTAGTTCAGAATGCAAAAGTAGATCAACCAACTAATGTTCCCATAATTCTCTACAGAGTAATCATGACATTAAAGCAAGCAGTCAAAGCCTCCGGCAATACCAAGAAAATAGGACCTCGCAAGCTAAGAATGTGCATTGAAAGAGAGTAGAAGACCAACCTAGGAACTTTAAGTTTGAGTTGAATAAAACGAATCGTGTTGATTCTAGTATTAGCCATAGGCGCATCGTAATTAATTCAATTCTGATACTATTTGCAAACCATGTAATGATGTCTGTGATGAATTTGCTAATCATGATTATGTGTGAATGCTTTGTCTAATGCTGTCAAATGCCTAGTTAAAATTGTTAATGCTAATAATCGTGCAAAGAAGGCTAAAAGGCAAAGACGAAAGATTGTTAGAAAACAAGTGGAAACCAGAAGAAGAACATTTATAAAGATAGGTTATTGGATACCTTTTGGCCATAAGAATAATCGCTTTTCTCAAACTGCTAAGATAATGCCCACTAGAAAATGGATGCCTACTGGTAGAACTATTCCCTTAAGAAGTGAACATACTTTGAATAGGTCAAATACGCATACACCAAAGCATCTATTCCTAATGATTCCATTGCTTCTACTGATATGGATGTTTCTTTTCATGTGGGTGTTCCAATAATTGTTACTAACCAACTGGAACCCATTCTTGCATGGGGATCCCAATTATCCAGCTTATCCATTCTTGTCGTGGTTCAACTGCAGATCGTTCAAATCGCTTCTGTGGTACTTGGACTCGTGCTGTCCAAGCATATGACTGGAGACCGTCATGCTCATGAACTTCGTGAGCAAATTCATCGGGATCATAGATTCGGGAACGACCACTTTGGAGCAATTATGGGTTATGGTGATTATGTAGTTGGTAAAAGTGTAATCTCCGGGGTATATTATGTGGAAGGTCTTGGTCATAATTTGTTCTCTGTTGGTCAATTCTGTGATTCGATCTAGAGGTGGCCTATAGAAAACATACTTGCTTCGTTAGAGAACTTGATGGTGTGGAATTATTAAGAGGTACTCGAGGTTCTAACCTATACACCATTTCTATCGAAGACATGATGAAGTCTTCCCCAATCTGCTTGTTGTCAAAGGCTTCTAAAACAAAGTCATGGTTATGGCATCGCCGTCTCAATCACTTGAACTTCGGCACCATTAATAACCTTTCCGAAAGGATCTTGTCGAGGCTTACCTGATTAAAATATGGATCATCTTTGTTCGACTGCCAATTTAAAAGCACGAAATATGCCCACAAACCAAAACCCACAAACTTCAGAATGGAAGTTCTTCACACCCTTCATATGGATCTGCGCGGACCAATGAGAGTGCAAACGATAAATGGGAAGAAATACATTCTAGTAGTTGTTGATGACTACTCGCGATTTACTTGGGTAAAGTTTTTGAGGACAAAGGATGAAACTCCAGATGTCATCATCAAACTAATCAAACAACTTCAGGTTCGACTCAACAATACCGCCGAATTGTTCGAATGCATAATGGCAGAGAGTTTGTCAACAAAGACTTAATTCAGTTTTATGAAAGTGTTGGAATCAGTCATCAAAGAAGTGTTCCACTAACCTCAACACGGTGTAGTTGAAAGACGAAATCGAACTCTTGTGGAAGCGCGAACAATGCTTATTTCTTCGAAGGTTCCAATGTTTCTATGGGCTGAAGCCATTGCCACTGCTTGCTACACCCAAAATCGTCCCCTTATACACACCTCTCATGGAAAAACTCCATATGAACTTGTTCATAAACGAAAACCTGATCTCTCTCATACCGGTGTTTGGTGCTTTGTGCTATCCAACAAATGACAGTCAAGATTTAGGTAAATTAAGAGCAAAAGCGGATATTTGAGTTTTTGTTGGTTATGCACCAAACAAGAAGGGTTACCGAATCTACAACAAGAGAACCCGAAATATCATGGAAACAATTCACGTTACGTTCGATGAGCTGACCGGTCAAATGGCTCCTGGACAATCCAGTTCTGGACCCGCACTTCAAAACAGTCCCATTGGTTCATCTCTTGTACCAAATTCATCTCAAAGAACTCCATATGTACCTCCTTTAGAAGATGATTTAAAGAAATTGTTTGATCCAATGTTTGATGAACACTATGAACCAAATGATGAAATGTCATTCCATCAACGAGGTTGCTCTATCCCCGTGAATGAAGTGAACCCTTCAGTCTCAATTTCATTAAGTCAAGAAGCCACATCACTCGTCTCATCAACAAATCATCAATCATCAAATGTACATCATGGAATTGTTTCGGGCATCAATGATGAAGTTAATCCCTTTGCAACTCTCGAAGATGCTCCATTTGAAAATATATTTGCTCCTGAATCATCATCGAACCATCTTCATCGAGACATCGACTCTGTAACTTCAGTTCCACAACAACAACCACATGAACACCTTAGAAAATGGACACATGATCACCCATTGGACAACATCATTGGAAACCCCTTCTCCAATATCCACCGGAAACAACTTGCAACCGATGCCTTATGGTGCTTCTTCAACTCCGTACTCTAAGGTCGAACCAAAAGACATTAAAACCGCCATGAATGAAGATAGCTGGTTCAATGCCATGCAAGAAGAAATTCATGAGTTTGATCGACTTGATGTATGGGAATTAGTACCGCTCCAGATTGTTATGATCATTGCTCTAAATGGATCTTCAAAGTGAAACTTGATGAGCATGGTGATGTTGAAAAACAAGGCTAGGTTAGTCGCAAAAGGATACCAAGAGGAGGTATTGACTTTGAAGAATCATTTGCTCCAGTTGCTCGTATTGAGGCAATCGGAATCTTCTTGGCTAATGTCGCTAGTAAGAATATGGTAGTGTATCGATGGATGTTAAAACAGCCTTTCTTAATGGAGATTTGAAAGAGGTGGTTTACGCCACCAGAGGGTTTTGTGAATCCAGAGCATCCTACTCGTCTATCGCTAAAAAGGCTCTTATTTTTAAAGCAAGCTCCAAGGGCATGGTATGATATGCTATCTAAGTTTCTTCTATCTTCTGGATTCAAAGAAAGGAGCAGTTGATCCACATTGTTCACCGGAAGTCGTGCAAACATTTAATTCACGTTCAAATTTATGTTGATGATATTATCTTTGCCTCGACCGACCCCAATGAATGTGATCGTTTTCAAATGAAATGGGTTCCAAATTTCAAATGTCAATGATGGGACAAATGTCATTTTTCTTGGGATTACAAATTTCACAAAGTCCCGGAGGCATTTTATAAATCAATCTAAATATGCAAATGAGATTTTAAAGAAATTTGGATTTGTATCATGTGACACCGTTGACACCCATGATTGAACTATTAAGTGGATGAGGACCACTCAGGGATCATGGTAGATCAAACGAAATATCGTAGTATGATTGGATCCCGGATGTACCTCACAGCTAGCGTGACCAGACATCTTGTTCGCTGTGTATGCTAGATATCGTGCTAAGCCTACTAAAAAGCACCTTGAAGCGTTAAACGGGTCTTTCGGTATCTCCAAGGAACCATCAATATGGGACTGGTACGAAGGACACCGGTATGTCACTAACACCTATGCGATGCTGATCATGCAGATGTCAAGATACACGCCGGTACATCAGAGGTGCTCAGTTTTTTTGTGATAAGCTTGTGAGCTGGTCTTCAAAGAAGCAAATGAGTACTATTTCCTTTCTACAGAGGGTTATACATAGCCATGTCATCTTGTTGTGCTCAAATCCTATGGATGAGATCACAATTATCCGACTATGGCTTTGAATTCAACAAAATCCCTCTTACTGTGATAATAAAAGTGCTATTGCTCTCTCATGCAACAACGTTCAACACTCAAGAGCAAAGCACATCGACATCCGACATCATTTCATCGGGGAGCAAGTGGAAAACGGTGTGGTGGAACTCTATTTTGTGAAGTCAGAATACCCGTTAGCAGACATCTTCACCAAAGCTCTTCCAAGAGAACGTTTTGAGTTTATTCTTCCACGACTTGGATTGAAAAGCCTTCAACCAAAAACACTCAAACGCCTTCAGGAGGAAGACGAGGAGTAAAGGTCTTTCCTTCATCTATACTTTGTATATATTTATCCAAAAGCAAAATACAAAATTACAAAACCTTCAAAAATCAAATAGAAAAATATAAAACTTTCAAAATCCATAAAATGTGAAAAATTCAAAAAAATCCTCAAAATATTGTCATTTTGTCATGCTTTTCTCGATTCGATAATATCTACGGTCTTAATGTTGTCATTCAAAGAATGATACGGGACTTTAGATGTTGTTCGAATGTTCTTAAAAAAATTAAAAAAATTGGGAGAAAGAGAAAACAATGGTTTATTGTCATTTCGTGCAAGAACCCGCTTTTCAAAAAAAGAACAGAGCCATGCTTTATCTCATGTTTCAATCCTAATGCTCTGATTCTAAAACAAACGTTTGTCATCTACAAGACAAATGTTTAACTTCAAATATTTTTCCTTCTAAAGATTCCTCTGAAAAATATTTGCAATCTTATGAAAACTCAATTGTTTGAAAACACTTCGGACTCTATTTTTGAAAATCAAAAGAACTTATCAAGTGTCAAAATTTCAATTCATCAATCAACGACTTTCGTCATTGATTGAGGGGGAGAATGATTTTCAATTAAATCAAAAAGTGTTCTTTTCAAACAATTTGCACATAAATGAGTAAGGTCTACTCTAAATGGTTTACAAAATGTTACACAATTGGTTCCAGACCTTGGTTATTATTATGTTTCAAAAGATAATTATGCATGTTTAATCAATGGAGTTTAAAGTCTCAAAATCCAATCCTTATCGATTAAACGCCACAATCAAGTCACAATTAATTCTCCTTAAAAGCTTTCAAAATCAATTTAAATCTACAGAGATCACAAATCTCAAATGATTTGATAATTGTGATCGGGGAGAATTTGTGATTTAAATTGAATTTAAACTGATAATTCGATAAATGGTTTCATAAGTGATTAGCATGTTTGCCTCCCCGCAAGTGACAAACGATTTCAAATTTTCCATGCACATGTTGAGGGAGAGCATCTATTTTAAACCTCAAATTATTGAAACGTGATCAATTGTCTCTATGCGTGTTCCTCTAATATGTGCAAAACTCTTTCAAAATTGAGGCACATATTGAGGGAGCAAACTTTGAAAACCTCATCCTCCCTTAAAATGTTTTATCTACTCAAATTGATTAGGAAGTGATGATGATCATTTTAGAAAATGTTAATCAAAAGATTGGACCTTTCATTCTTAATCTAACGATTTCAAAGATCTCTTGCCTCCATGTGCTAAACAAATTCTAAATTTTATGCATATGTTGAGGGGGAGCATTTCTAAAATATCAAAACAATTAAGATACAAAATGCTTTGATTCTATATCACAAGTATCTTGATTGATTTTCAAATGGTTTTCAATTGGTTCCAATGGCAGATGAACGATACCAAAAAGACCGACCAACTTTACTTTATGTATGGTGATATAAGGATGATAAGGTTAGGTTGAGGTCCCATGATCTGCCAGAACCGGAGGGATCTACCCAGGGACAATCCACTAGTTAGTGTAGAAGTCCTTAGGTATGATGAAAAAGGAGAAAAGTGAGATATGGGAAGAGTGCGGACTGAGATGAGCTAGTACTCGAATAAACCCAACAAGGTTCTAGTAATGAAGTCTCGTAAGCAATCAAGGGGTTGAAGAATGATACAGAATTGAATGTGAAAAAGGGTGAAAAGAAATAGCCCTCCATTTATTCAACTTAGGCAGAAACCGGTTCAATTCATATACTACTGGTGGTTACCAAGGTAACATCGGTATTGAAGACAAGACGTCATGGACCCAGTGACACACCCCAGTTCAACTTTCCAAACCACTCAAGTTCCTCTTAAAAGGGCTTGTTTCATTCTCACGAGGAACCGACATAATCTATCGACTTTCTCTTAGAGATTGTTGATATTGAAGAAGGAGACTCTCCCTAGTCTCCGGCATAGGAACCAAATATGCACAATTGAGTCTAGAGCCACGAGATCATCTATAAATCTCTTTAGGACACTTTCAATGAAGACTCTGTTTCACAAATTCTGGAAAGAGAGATTATATCTTATGAGTCCTACGCATTATCCTTGTGGTATTGCCGGAACATCTAAGTGATATGCATTCATATTCACAATGAAGATGGAAAGCCTTCTAGAGCCAACATCAAACAAGCTCCTGGTAGGTGGCATGTGAGATCTATCCAATAGATCAACCATGTGACAACTGACAGAAACAATGGAGAGATTCAATCTTTTGAATCAATCCTGGTTCAGTTATGGATTGACGGATACCTTTGAAAAACCGGTCGTTGTGCTTAAAAAACTTTTCTTTAGCACATCGACCGTGTACTTATTTCTCAAAATAAAAGGTGTTTATGATTGATAATTGATTTTCATTAAAACCTTCGTTGTATTGCAAAAACAATTTCTATTGAGCAATACACGATTGTTTTTCAAATCTCTTTTCATCAATCTCAATTATCGGGTTCACTCAGTTGTCTTCTTTGAGACGTTCCGTTTGAGAACAGCTAGAGCAAATGCGAAACCCTATCAAGGAAATTCTTTAGAATTATACCTCGATCACAAAAGACTTGTACTGATCAACGGGGAACCGTGGGCCGTGTACCTCAATTCATCGAAAGTGATCAAAGACACTTTCGCGCGCTTTATTGCTAACTGTTTTATGCAGGTACACCCCGACGCTTGTAAATGATCGTAATGGAGGTCAATCCATAGCTACATGCTCACACAACACATTCATATCTAAAGAAATCATGATTAGTGCATCAATGACTCGAATATTTTCACTCCATGCTTTACGTGCTGCCAATATCATGAATCAACGAAAGCTTCCGCTACTCTGATAAGAATAAATCATGATCCAAATGTGAGCATGTCGGTCCAAAAGTCACAACATCACATAATACCAACACCACAATGGATGAGTCGAGATTTAATGTTGCCGATGATCTCAAAGTGGCTCAAAACTCAAGATCACGTGGATCGCTTAAAGACCTCCACTCAGTTTATCCAAAACATGCAAAAATGAAGAATCAAAGACTACGAGCTACACAACAAGAATCCAAGAACAATCTCAATATAATATCTGTTTGTTTTCTATGTAATTTAATGTGTGTTTGAGGTGACCTCCCTTAGAGGGAGATTGTTAGGATTTGGAAAATCCAGGAGTTAAAGTGTCGGTCACCTCAAGTATATGTAATCATTAGAAAGCTCATAGTCGTAGTTATTTTATGTTAAGTAGTATTTAGTTATGTAACACCGGAGGACGGATAGGTCTTTACCCATCTGTATGCCCGATCCACAGCCCGTAGGTGTATGCTATGTAAGTACTATAAAATACTCTCTACCTCCCAAGGTAGAGAGTTGGAGCTCATAATAAGATTTTTCTTTCTCTCACTAAAGTTCCCAACTCTTACATTTCTCTCTCTAGAACTTTCTCTCTCTAAACATATTGTACGCCCCATAGTGATTATGGTTTAGTGTGTTTGTGAAATCCTATATGTTACATTTAGCTCATGTCATTATTATTTATTTTGTATTTGCCACATTACATTATTCATTAATCATAATTACATTTTAATATGGTATCACAACCACGATCTTAACATAGGTTTTAGTCCCCCCCCCCCGACAAAAAAAAATAAAAAATAAGCAAACCATAATTGATTTTTTTTAATTTTTTTTTTACTTTTTTGTAACCATAACTTGATTTTCTTATTTCTTCTTCATCATGATTGGTCCAACACCCACACCAATCTTGTCCCTCGCTGATAAATAGCTCACTGTAAAAATAAAAACATAACCTCCCTTGTACCTGCCAAACTAGATGTTGACAAACTTAACGCTTTTTCTTAAGCTTATTTTTTAGACTCTATGTGAGGGTTTTGAGATATTAAAGTTGAATCACCCAGTGGGGTTGTTGCTGCTCCTCCAACTGCTAACTGGTTTAAAGTTGACTCTATAATGAAATCATGGATGTTTTTTACTCTCTTCGATAGTCTCCCCTTGTTGTGGTGGATCCCAAAATTGCTAAAGATGCTTAGGATCATATCGATAAACATTTTCTTGATAATAAGCGTACCAAGAGTTTTGCTTTGAAGGGGGGATTACATATGCTACAATGTGGTGACCTAACCATGGATGCGTACTTTAGAAATATTGAATCCATCACTACCATATTGACTAGTCTTAGCTCTCCTATAAGCAATGATGATGATGTCACGTATGCCCTAAATGGGTTAAGTGATAAATATGATCATGTTGGGGCATTATTGCACATACAAATCCTTTTCCAGATCTTGACACGGTGAGGTATATGATGACTACCGAAGAGATGGGATTGAAGTCCAAGTCACAAGCTTCTACTACTAATGCTACTTCATCCTCTCTTATTATCCTTTTTGCTGAAGGGACAAACTATAGACGTGGGAATGGTCATGATAATTGTGATCCACAATGCTCATATGAGCCTTGGGTTTTTCAAAAATTTTCTTAAGGTTTTGTCATTTTCGTAATATCTGCGAATTTGTACATGATTCCTCTTCCCATGATAAAGTGTATGGTAATTCGTCCCTTTGGTCTAGTGCAATTCGTCCCACTATTACATCTTTTAGGCCTAATAATCTACTTCCAAAACATTTTACCCAAACCCACACTATGTCACTTATTCAGGACAAACAAGAGCTATTGTTCTAGTTTGGTTATAATAATCAGCTTAGTCAAGCCCAGTTCACTCGTGTCAGCCCGCCTGGTTATAATAACCGACTTGTAACATAGTCCAACCCACCTAGTTTTGGCCCTATTCCTACCACCGGTTTTAGGGCCTCTTTACACCATCAGTTCTGGACTGCAAGCCTATCAGGCGCAGCCCAATAATATTACGTGCCAACAACAAGAGGGAACCAGTTCTAATGTGCTTTCGGGACAGGAGACTAATTTGCCCACACCTTTAGCACTATGGCGCTTCAAGATCCTACTACATGTACATGAAATATAGACATTGATGCTAGTTCTAATCCTAATTCTTTTGTTAATTGTCTTAGTGGGATTTTTAATACGTGTATATATCCCCCAGTCTCTGTTCGTGACGGTTATTCTATACCCATTACTAACATTTTTCATAGCATTTTGCCAACTTCTATAAAGCCCTACACTTACATAATGTCCTTATTACTCCTAACATTGACAAATATTTTTTATGTGTCAATTTGTTCGTGATAATAAATGTACCATTGAATTTGATTAGTTTGGTTTCTCTATTAAGGATTTCATGACCCGTCGGGTTCTTCTCCAATGTGTTAGCACGAGGATCTATATCATGTTACGAAGCCTTCTCCTCTTTCCCAAGCTTTTCTTGCAAGTCAATACACGTGGTACCAGCGACTTGGACATCCAGGAAGTGACGTGTTACATAGTCTTCTTTCTAGTAATTCTATTTCTTGTAATAAAACGAAACCCCGTGTGCTTTGTCATGCTTGAGCTTAGAAAACACGCGAGGCTTTCATTCCTTATTTTAACTATCGTTGTTAGGTATTGTTTTGACATTATTCACTTACGGGTTCTAAATAATATGTCTTGTTCTTGGATCATTGTTCTCATTATGTGTGAGTTTATCTGTTCCTTAATAAACTAGATGTTTTGTCTAAGGAAATAAAATTGTCTCAATGTGTTCATGGTGGTGAATTTGATAACCACACCCTTTATAAATTGTTTTCCTCTAAAGGCATCTAATTTTGTTTTTCTTGCCCTAAAACCTCTCAACAAAATGGCATGTCCGAAAGAATGATACACACTATGAAGACCCCATAATTTTTTTATATTAGCACCTCTATACGTTGTGTAGGCTTGATCTCATATGCTGTATAGGGGTTATACATCATATAGGTTTCAGGTACGCCGTCTTGCACTTTTTTGAAACTAAAATCCATTATATACATAAACTATAGATCTCAAAACATACTTCTTATAACACAATAATATTGTATATGTACATGTTACACTTTTACAGAGAGTGAAAGCGCTATTTCTATGATTACGGGGCTTATTCCAAACACCTTTTTTTAAACTTATAATTATCAAAATACCATGCTTTGACCATGAAAATGCTTAACACATTATTGACATCTTTTGAGGCATTGTAAATCAATAACATAAGATAGTTTAGTAGCTCGTTACCCTACCCACGAGCTACACCATTTGACCCGCTACTTGCCTCACGTCATAATATAGCTTGTCTCATGGATACCTACATAAAAATGGAAACGTAGCTACGTAAGCCAAGGCTTAGTGAGTAAATGGAGCTATTAAACGTAAACATAAACATGTATAACCATGAATGCTACGTGACTAATTTCCAATTGGATCCTTTACTAACTTCCGATATTTCATCGGTTACCATAATCATATCCAATATATAGTTGGAAACTACTAGTCGTTCGATGTCTAATCGACTTGCTACTAATTGTGTGATATCTAATCGACTTGCTACTAATACAGATGTCCCTTACACATGCTGTGAGTACTCGTGTTTGGCCTTTACCCTCTTGCACGGATGTAATCCAAGTTTACAACACTACTAGAAGGCGACATAGCTAATTCATATGTTCCTACCATATTCTTGCATGTTCCATATGAGAGGTCTCTAATCTAATCTCATATGAAAATTATGCTAAATGGGAGTTCCTCTTGTGCATTACTTAGGCACGAACATAACTACAGCATAAACTAGTGGTGCATCGCTTAAGCACCCATAATCATGCATGGCTATCATCCGGTTCGTAAATATAATTGTACCCGACTACTATCCGGTACTAATATTATAACATAAATCTTATCATAAACATACATAACATATAGTTACACTACTAAACGTGCTATGTTATTCGTTACTCACCTTGGTCATGAAAACTATCTTGCACGAGCTCCTCAAGCACATATTCGTATGGCATTTGCATATACTCTTAATAACACATAATCGACAAAACCAGATAACATCAATCATGTGAGGATCTAAACACTCGAGGCTTGTGTTGTAGATACTTTGAGGGTATACCAAGTAGTATGCGGAATCTACTACTTGATACTTTAGAAGATTAATATTGCTTGATGTATGAGTGAATGAATGAAACAGTAAACAAGTTATGAACAATGTTATAACCAAACGCTTCAATATTATTAATTATAATACGAGTGATCTCAACTATCACTAGGGTTTACAACCTTGAAGCTTTAACTAAATATATGTATTCAACAACTAACCTAGGACCTCCTTTTATAGGACAAGGAGTCCTGTACAAGATAATTATCAAACTATATTCGTATAAGATATACACAATATCTATTCTATAAATACAAAACACGTACACATCTTATAAGCAGTACAAACTATATGTACTAGTAGTACTAAGTCAGTTAGTACTGCTAGTGTTATCTTCAACAGTTCCTGTCTGTATGCTTGGCAGTACTAAGTCTGTTAGTACTAGTACGTTTAATTCCCAACAAATCATATATGAAACGGTTAACTTCTACTATTAACCACATACTCTCATAAACTTCTACTATGACCATAACATGAACTACAATCATAAACTATCCATAAAATGATAAAAACATCTATAAATATTCATGAACAATAAACAGTAGATAAACATTTATGAACTTCTGTAAAAACATATAATCTTTCTCAAAATCATCATAACACTAGTACTATACTAAATGCTCCAGTTCTACCATCAAACCCATGAGTCAATCACATATACCCATCATAAAACCCACTAATATCAATAATCATACCTTATTCACCATAACTCATAAACCTCATAATCTTATCATCTATCAAATCATAACTTATTCTTGAACACATATCCAAATCATCGTAAATCATGAAACCAACATCAAAAAACATATACCCAATTCATCCTTTTACCTATAATTCATTATAAAACACTTATGAGCATAAACCCCATAAAAACTCACAATCTCAACATATGATTTAAACACAATAGTCCACTTACCTTGAATTAGAGTACAATCATATGAACTTTATAAAACCCTTAATCAACTCCTTGAAGAAACCCTCTCTGAGTCTTGATAATTCCTCTTTATCAATAATTGATTATTTATGAAGCTCTTCATGGCTTCCTTCTTGAGAAAAAGATAAACACACACCTCACGCACTTGGACATGTGTGGAATACAGGGAAAACTTATCCCTGTAACATTTTTTATAAGCGCATAAGGGTAAAATGGCCATTTCCTCTTTCTTTCTCCACTTTGTCATTTTGTCCCTATGGATAATTTGCCTTACAAACCAAGTCTTAACTTGTTATCTTTGATTGCATCCCAAGTCCCATCTAACTTTAATGTTAACTACGTTTAAATAACACTTTACCATTTAATCCGCTAAAAATAATAGATATATCTGCTAAAATATTAAAAATATCCACTAAAGTTTTCTTTCAATTCTGGGTGTTACACACTATTAACAATCGTATCTAAACCAACATCAAAACACATATACCCAATTCATCCTTTTACCAATAATTCATTATAAAACACTTATGAACATAAACCCCATGAAAACTCACAATCTCAACATATGATTTAAACACAATAGTCCACTAACCTTGAATTAGAGTACAATCATATGAACTTTATAAAACCCTTAATCATCTCCTAGAAGAAACCCTCTATGAGTCTTGATAATTCCTCTTTATCAATAATTGATTCATTATGAACTCTTGATGGCTTCCTTCTTGAGAAAAAGATAAACACGCACCTCACGCACTTGGACACGTGTGGAATAAAGGGAAAACTTATTCCTGTAAAATTTTTTATAAGCTCATAAGGGTAAAATGGCCATTTCCTCTTTCTTTCTCCACATTTGTCATTTTGTCCCTATGGATAATTTGCCTTACAAACCAAGTCCTAACTTGTTATCTTTGATTGCATCCCAAGTCCCATCTAACTTAAACGTTAACTCCGCTTAAATAACACTTTACCATTTAATCCGCTAAAAATAATAAATATATCTTCTAAAATATTAAAAATATCTACTAAAGTTTTCTTTAAATTCCGGGTGTTACACACTATTAACAATCTTATCTGAACCTTGATTTTTTAAGCTCATCTACCTCTTTATTTTTGGGTCAAAGAACTTAATATGGCCACTCACCTTTTAAATATTTTACTCTCTAGTGCCATTAACAATTATGTACTCCACATCCGTTTGTTTCGGACCAAAACCCAATTATACACTATTGCGTATTTTTGATTGCTAATGTTACCGATAACATCAAATAGTCATGACTTTTAAGTGTCAATTTTTCCCGTTTATGCTCGTATTTTATATCACTAGCAGGGTACCTGCGCGTTGCGGCGGCGGGTACCCTGAAATAAACTTTTCCGGTGAATCATGTATTTTAGTTTATTATGTTCTTTTTGACAATAATCTGAGGATATCAAGAATTTCGTTTAGCCCGTACCCGTTCGGGCTCGAGCCCGTTGGCCAGTGCCTATATGGCCCGTGCCTATTCTGGCTCGAGTCCGTTTAGCCCGCACCAGTTCGGGCTTAAGCCTATTTTGCCTATTGACCTTTCGAGCTTGAATATCTGTATAATGTGCTATATTATTTGTATTAGTGACATTTAATGCAGGGTTCTCGCGCATTGTGGCAGCGGATACCATGAAATAAAAATTTTCGGTGAATCATGTATTTTAGTTTATTATGTTCTTTTTGATAATAAATTTACAGATTTCAAAAATTTCGTTTAGTTCGTGCCCGTTCGGGCTCGAGCCCGTTTGGTCGGTGCCCGTTTGGATCATACCCGTTCGGATCGAGTAATCAACAACCCAGTCCAAGTTTAGGATTTCCAATCAAGCCCAACAGAAGACAAAAAAAAATACCCCGATCCATAACCATTTGACAACCAGTATTAATAAGTGCACACTTATTATTCATTTACCCTAAATATACTCAACACAACACAAACCCTAAAGACAAATACGCCTCAACCAAACGATTCTCTCTCCAAAAACGGATTTGAAACTCAAATTAGCAACATCTTCATCTCATCTAATCAACAAAAAAAAAAAAAAAAAACCATCTCATCTCAACATATCTTAATCAATCCAATTTTTTTTTATTAAATTACCAGTGCCACCACCCTCCTACAGCAGCAAGCAAAGACGCCCCACCCTACCACGTTTTTTTGGTACATTTTTTTTTATGCATCCGAATTTTTTTTTCACAAATATGCGTTTTTTGGTCTTAAAATAAAATAGATCCGTAAATTTTTTTAATAAATATGCGTTGTTGGTCTTAAAATAAAATAGAATCGTAATGTTTTTGATAAAATGCGTTGTTTTTGTCTTAAAAAAAAAAGAGCGATATTTTTTTGGATAAATATCGTTTTTGGTGTTAAAAAAAATTGATCCGTAATTTTTTTTTGATAAATATGCGTTTTTTGGTCTTAAAAAAATAGATCCGTAATTTTTTTTTGATAAATATGCGTTTTTTGGTCTTAAAAAAAATAGTCCGTAAATTTTTTTTGATAAATATGCGTTTTTTTGTCTTAAAAAAGTAGACCCGTAATTTTTTTTGATAAATACGCGTTTTTTTGTCTTAAAAAAAATAGATCCGTATTTTTTTTTCATAAATATTCGTTTTTTAGTCTTAAAAAAATAGATTCGTAATTTTTTTTTCATAAATACGCGTTTTTTGGTGATAAAAAAATAGTTGCGTAAATTTTTTAATATTTTAACTTGTCAAACCATAAGTTGTTAATTTTATTGATCCGATTTTTTTGGTAGATCTAATGATTTTATGTTTGTAGATCTAACATTTTTTAATTTTTTTTGCAGCCACCACTCTAGCCGGACAAGTAGCCAGAACAGTAGCCGGAATCATATTTATTGCCGGAAATAATTGAGTATAGATTTGTACATTATGCTTTACATTTTGTATTAATTGGTGATGGGGTGTATTAATTGTTTGGTCAACAAGCTTGTATTAATGTGTTGTATATAATGCATATGTGGTTGTAAGTCTGAAAATTTATGCTTTAATGTGTTGTACATCATGCTTTATTACTTACAAGTCTGAAAGTCTGAAAATTAAATAGGAGAGAGAGTCGTTTGTGCATTATAAGTAGTAGTGATTTATATGGATTTACGCTTGTATTCCTTTATATTTTACTTTCAGGTAAATTATGAGCACTGGAGCTTAAGAGACGCGGATTTGGAGATTTTCCTAACGGATTATGATAGTATGCTACTCATGAAGAAGCTACGGCGTAACTTATTCTCTCACATTACGCCATAGATACTGTTGTATCTTAGATTGCCTACTCAACCGCAATTACGACGTAACTCCAAACTAAGGTTACGCCGTAATTATCTAGGTCAAGAAATATTTCACGCCTCCATCAACTACGCCGTAACTCCTCAACAAGCATTACGCCGTAGTCCACTTAAGAGAGTTATGTATTGAAGATATGTCGTAACTTTTCCCTAGTTTTATGTCGTAGCCTATTTTTCGAGAGTTTCATTTGGAGGATAATTAAGTTACGGTGTAACTCTCAACTAAAGTTACGCCGTAACTAGGATCGTGCCTAAAAATACAAGCCCTAAATTATGTATTTCACATCATTCACTCATAACTCAAAGGCGGAGAACGTGAAGAGGGTTCCAAAAGCAGATCATTCGGAGCTTCGGAGCCATCTCCAAGGGAGGAATCACTCCATATCGATAAGCATTAGCGATCATTTCTATCTTTTACTATTAATTCATGTCTTTCATTACGTTAAACATCGAATTCATTGTTTCTTTTAATATGATCGACTAATCACCTTTGGTGCTAGCCTAGTTATGATTCCTTGAATGTATTGTTTATGTTTTCATGCTTCCGTATAATTGTTTCTACTGTATGCATGCATAGTTTGTCGGGTTACCTAGCTTCGGTAGTTTTGAAATGCGATCGTATCTAGTTGCTTAGGAGAATTGACCAAATGACCCTAAGTAGTTAGGTAGAGTTTGGAAGGGTAAGAATGACATGACGACCCTTCCTCTCTTGTCCGAACTGACAAATGATCACGGTGTCCGGATGAACTTAAGAAGTTAGATGAGTGTTTAAGATGCTAGTGCCCGGGCACTCATTATTTCGAATCTTGCATGTAGGGCACTTAATGACTTGGCTTAGGTGACTTAAGACCCTCGACTCCCCAAGGGGTAAACCTTTGATGTCGGGTAGGAGCCTTTGTTGATAGTTTAGGACGAATTGACCAAATGCTGTCCTAGCGACTTAAACCCCCACATGAATCAATTGGAAGTAATAAAACATAGACATTACATGATAGGATGAATAATTAGGTTAGCACACTTTATCTCTATTGATCACAACCTCTATTTACTTTATGGTTTTTATTTCTTGTTTCTTAGTTTATTAATCATTTCAACTACAAACCTAGTTAAAACAAGTGACACTTAGACTTAATTTAAAATCCGCTATGACCTCGGTTTTATCGATTACTACACTACACATGACCGGGTACACTGCCCATGAGTGCATTAGGTAGCCATAGGTAAAAGAGACAATTATAAATATAAAACGGGTCAGAAATCATGCATTAAGTTTTTGGCGCCGCTGCCGGGGAGTTATATTAGGATTTTTGTTAAGTCTTTTCTTTTTTGTTTTTGTTCATTTTAAATTTCGGTTTTCTCACGATTTCCTTTAAGTTTCAGGTACCATGGCAGTTGTGAAAATTGATAACCTCACTCTCAAGGAGTATCTTGCTATGACTCGGGATGAACAAGGGCAGGGACTTGTTAGGCCAGCCATTGCTGACGACTCTCAGTTTGAAATCAAGCCACAATTCATGAAGGAGCTTCGTGTGAATCCCCTTTTCCGAAAGCATTACCGATGATGCTTACGAGCACGTAGATAATGTGGAATACATTGTTAGCCTATTTAAAATTTGAAGAGTCTCTAACGATGCTATCATGTTACGTGTGTTCTCTATTATACTCACTGGAGCTGCTAAAAGATGGATCGCCAGATTGCCCGCCGGGACAATTAATACATGGGCTCTCCTAAAAAGGTATTTCATTTAAAAGTACTCTCCTCCGTCTAGGACAGCAAAGCAACTCGAGGAGATCCATAATTTCAAGCAAGAAGGTGATGAGACGTTGTACCAGGCTTGGGAAAGATACAACGAACTCCTGTACAAATGTCCTACTCATGACCTTAATAGCCAGTAAAAGGTAAATGTCTTCTACAAGGGTATAAACATCTCCTCAAGGCAGATGCTCGATTCACAGGGACCAATTCCTGGAATGACTCCTACAAGGGCTTTAGAGGCTATTCAAAAGATAGCCGACCACTCTCATAAGTGGCACAACGGATAAAGCAATAGAAGCAATAGAATGACCACTTAAAGAAGAAGTCAAGAGAGTTGAAGAGGCAAAATATGGGAATGGTAGGCCATTTAACGGATATAATGGTAACGGAGCTAAATATCGTGAAGGACCCCCAGGATATTTTACGAGAATTAACAACAACCCTTCTAAACCCAGTCTTGATGAGTTGGTTCATAAACACATCGAAGAATCTGCAATAAAAAATGACAGGTTCAAGGAATGGATGATCAAAGTGAAAGAAGATACATATATGAACCTACGAAACCAGGATGCTGCAATCAAAAACCTATAGACCCAAATTGGGCAGCTTGCTAAGAATTTCGGGACTAGGAATGATGTTGTTACATGCAAAGCCGTGTTTGCACAAGATGAGCCGTAGGAAGAGCAGTATACCCCTACTATTACAATGACATTTGTGGGATTAATTACCTAAAGGAAGATGATGGATCTGAAAATGACAAAAACTTGCCATGCTAACTTCCTAAAAAAGAGCTTTATCAAGAAATCTTTCTATTGCCTTGCACTATCGGAACTGAGGGGGAACAAGTTACTTTCGACATGAATGAACAATTGAAACCTCACCATGAATTTTCAAAGAATGTTGACATTGTCAATATACCATTACTTGACCCACCTTTATGCTATGAACTCGGGACTAACAATTGTGAAAAATACGTTGATAGTTGTAAGCAAGAATAGGGAACAACTGATCAAATCAGGGACATTGATAAAGCTCCGGATCTTAAGAAGTATTATTGCATTCCTTTAGTAGCCGAGCATGACAGATCGATGAAAGCATGGCCACGTGTAACCCTTTTCACTAATATTGTAAGGGGGATATGAATATGGATGTAGAAGAATGGACATGCCCCCATGAGATTTTGAGACATGACATAAAGTTTGGAATCTATCCTTTCAAGATTGGTACAAAATTAGATTTGGGGACTCTAATATCAATACAGGTTTAATCAAAAGGCTAAAGCTCAATTACAACAAATATCATCTTCAGGATACGAAAACCGCTGATAAAGGATCAACCAAGAATGACGTCCTCTATAACAATAATTCTATGATTGAAGACGACGACTGCGAAAAGTCGTGTTTATCATTCAACGAATGGCTTTTGAAGAAGTTTGGTACCTGCAGCGTCGGCAACACAGTCAAAAAAAAGTTTTTTCCGAATGGATGCTAGATTGCCGCCAGAAAATAGGAGAAGCTGGGATGAATGTAAAAAATATATTGAGGACCACTTCTGGTGGTGGGTGACATAAAGCCCCATGGCTTTGAATTATCCCTTTCATTTTTATTTCTTTTTTATTTTGTTGGGTTTTGTGTTGTTAAAAAATTTTGCAGGAATTGGAGACGAATTCACAGTGATTAAAACGGGGACATGTTCTGTCCTAAAGTTATGGCGTAACTCGTCCTTATGGTTACGCCGTAACACCTCCTCAGTTGCTGACTCTCTCCAGGTTATCAACCATTATGGCGTAATATCATTCCATGGCTAAGCCGTAACAGCTGCTCAGTAGCTGCTTTCCAGGTTTAACCACAATTACGGCGTAATTCCTCATTACGGTTACACCGTAATTCTCCCTGCTGTATAAATTTTTCCAAATATTAACAAAATAACCTTGTATTAGTTTTAAATGAACTTTGTGAGTATGTTCCGTGTAAGCCCTCACGAGACTACACTCGTCCACTTGGTGTGCTAAATGCAACCGTGATTCCTACGAAAGTGAGTTAGATTTCTTTTGTTTATTTTTTACTTTCTTTTTCTTTTTAGAATTATGCTTGTTGGTTAGTTGTGATTTCATGGATTGAAGTTTGCTCGTGGATGCTTAAGTGAAGGCACGATTCTCATTCTGGGCCTTCTTTCTTTTAAGGAGCAAATTTCAGGGAAGTTCTCGCTCTAATTCTACTTTCTCTTCACCTTTATTTAACGTTTAGTACAAAAGGGACTTTGTACATCTCAAGTGGGGGGACGGGAGTAGAATTACTACTTGAACTTATTTGCCCTCGTTTTTCTAGTTTATTTTGAAAAATTATGCCATTTTTAAAATTTTGACATGTTTTACTTAACATAACTAGATTAGACATTAGCCGATCACATTATAACCCATGATATTTTATTGGTGAGATTAGCCTTATCCGTTTCCACTTATTTAGCCAAATCCACCAAATTATGAGTGTGCGGGTAGCTTGTAAACTTAAGAACTTGGCCTTTGCATCATTTCGAGACCATAGACGTGGTATGTTGAGTTCGCTTAATGTATATGGAATAATCAGTTTGAGAAGGCAATAATTTTAGGATTATCACCCAAATAGCCTTATCCTTGTGTGTCTATCGATTAGTCACCTCGACTTTTCGACCCCTATGTTAAACCATTTTGTTGGACTCACCTTTAGTGTAAGATACCCCTAGATACACCCGTCTGAGCCATTCCTTTCATTTTGTTCACCCAATATATATTGTTTCGTTACACCCATTCGCCTTAGCCTACCGTGTAGTCTTAATTTGTGATCGTGAAGTCATTGTTTTCCTAAGTTCAAGATTCAAGTAAAGAGGTTCAAAAATCACGCTTTCGTCAAAGACTTATATTTGAAGATCATTGAAGACCCCCCAGATTCTCATTATATGTTCATCTCAAGTGGGGGGATGTTATGTTTTTAGTTATGATGTAAAAAAAAATGATAATTCGAAAAGAAAAAAAAGAAAAAAAAAAGTAGTTTGTTGTTTATTGTTAAGCACTATGATAGGAGCTCATCAGGTATTAAGCATCGAGGAGGCCACCTCGGTCATATTTGAAGAATTGAGTTGGCAATTATTACGCCAACAGTTGGAGAACAGGTAATGTGCCCATCATGACGTCTGCTAATGGCACATCTACTTGTTATATCATGATCCTGTTTTTTCACCTTAAAGCTTGAACTTTGGATGGACGGTGAGCGGTTACAACTTGGTTATAGGTCAAGACTATTTGTTTCGTTATTTTACACCAATTATTTCCCATGTCTTATCCTACCTTTAGGTCATGAAGCGTGTCTAGGTAATGAAGCGAGCAATCTTTGATGTCTTGGCCATGGATTTGGTCATGTATCAGCGATTTTGTCCACTTTTTCGTGACAAGTTAGTAATGACATTTCACCCTTAACCCATGTTGTGTCCACCCATATTGCCTTCCAAAATTGTTTAGTCCTTAACTCTAGTGGCGGATATTTGTGTAAGCGCCAAGCTTGTGATAGAATACATGCTATGACTGTGCTTTGAGCGATCATCCCGAAATTGACACTTAGACTAAATGAGAGAATTTGAGTGTTTTGTTCCCATTTCGTGAGGTGTTCGGCTTTGATTTATTCTAGCATAAGGGATTTTTAAACTCATATCTTCCAAGTAATGAGGGATATCTTTTAAGAAAATTTTCTAATAAGGTCTACTTGAAGGTAAGTAGAATTCAAGTGGGGGGATATTTGATAACATCAAATTGTCCTAACTTTTAAGTGTCAATTTCCCCCGTTTATGGTTGTATTTTATATCATTTATATGGATTTACACTTGTATTCCTTTATATTTCACTTTCAGGTAAATTATGAGCACTGGAGCTTAAGAGACGCGGATTTGGAGATTTTCCTAACGAATTATGATAGTATGCTACTCATGAAGAAGCAACGGCGTAACTTATTCTCTCACATTACGCCGTAGCTAGTGTTGTATCTCAGATTGCCTACTCAACAGCAATTACGGCGTAACTCAAAACTAAGGTTACGCCGTAATTATCTAGGTCAAGTAATATTTCGCGCCTCCATCAACTACACCGTAACTCCTTAACAAGCATTACGCCGTAGTCCAATTAAGAGAGTTATGTATTGAAGATACGCCGTAACTTTTCTCTAGTGTTACGCCATAGCCTATTTTACGAGAGTTTCATTTGGAGGAAAATTAAGTTACGGCGTAACTCTCAACTAAAGTTACGTCGTAACTAGGATCGTGCCTATAAATACAAGCCCTAAATTCTTCATTTCACATCATTCACTCACAAATCAAAGGCAGAGAATGTGAAGAGGCTTCCGAAGGTAGATCATTCGGAGCATACGGAGCCATTTACAAGGGAGGAATCACTCCATATCGATAAGCATTAGCGATCATTTCTATCTTTTACTATTAATTCATGTCTTTCATTATGTTAAATATCGATATCATTGTTTCTTTTAATATGATCGGCTAAGCACCTTTGGTGCTTGCCTAGTTATGATTCCTTGAATGTATTGTTTATGTTTTCATGCTTCCGTATAATTGATTCTAGTGTATGCATGCATAGTTCGTTGGTAGTTACCCTAACTTTAGTAGTTTTGAAATACGGTCGTATCTAGTTGCTTAGAAGAATTGACCAACTGACCCAAAGTAGTTAGGTATAGTTTGGAAGGGTAAGAATTAACCTAATGATGACCCTTCCTCTCTTGTGTGAACTGACCAAATGAAGATCGGTCGTCCGGATGAACTTAAGAAGTTAGGGATGAGTGTCTAAGATAATAGCGCCCGGACACTCATTATTTCGAATCTTGCATGTAGGCACTATAATGACTCAAGCTGAGATTAAGACCCTCGACCCCAAGGGTAAACCTTTGACGTCCCGGTAGGAGCCTTTGTTGATAGGTTAGGACGAATTAACCAAATGTTATCCTAGCGACTTAAACCCCCACTTGAATCAATTGGAAGTAATAAAACATAGACATTACATGATAGGATGAGTAATTAGGTTATCACACTTTGTTTCTCTTGATCACAACCTCTATTTACTTTACGCTTTTTATTTCTTGTTTCTTAGTTTATTAATCATTTCTACTACAAACCAGTTAAAACAAGTGACACTTAGACTTAATTTAGAATCCGCTCAAATAGATCTTGGGATCGACTTCTGGTTTTACCGACATTACACCACACACCTACCTGTTATAATTCGTGAGTGCATTAGGTAGACCATAGGTAAACGAGACAATTATAAATATTAAAACCTGGTCAGAAATCCTGCATCAGTTTCCTATATTTTTATGCCAATAACAAGCTTGAACCCCATGATATACCCTCCATAAATTTAGGCTACCCATCTAATCATCATGGGTATTGTTGTCTTGATTTGAACACAAACAAAATTATTCTTTCATAACACATTACCTTTGATGAAACGGTATTTCCTTTCGGTTCAATGACCATAACCTTCCCCCCAACCAACACATTTTTAGATACTCCACCAAACTTAATTGATCATACCATTTGCACTTCCCTTGCAAACTCTTCCAATGTTTTTTGTTACCCACCCTTTAACTAATACAACCAATTCTAACCTCACTTCATCCACTGTTCGATCTCACTCAGGACCAAGATACCATTCCATTAATTACCAACTCAGCCCAGCAAGCCCAAATGACACCACTATCTTCCCTTGTCCAACAACCACAACTGGCTCAAGATACTACACCACCCACACCGGCCCAACATGCTGTCTCCTAAACAACCATGGCCTAATAGGCCCCTGTTCCACCTACTGGGTCTTCTCCTATAGCCCAACCTAACCCAAGTCGTTGTTTCGACATAAGTATTTAGCATGCGAAACTTTTAGTCGTTATAAGGATCGCCTTGTGGCGAATGGTATCACTCAACTTACTGGTATTGATGACACCTTTAGTTCATTTGTTAAACCGGATACTATTCGGATTGTTCTTATTATTGTTGTTTCTTGTCATAAACATGTTCATCAACTTGATGTCAAGAATGCATTCTTAAATGGGGATTTATCTTAGATGGTTTATATGATTTAGCCTCTTTGCTTTCAGGACCATCAACATCCTAATCAGTTTAGTTTGTTACAGAGATCTCTTTATGGTCTTTAGCAGGCTCCTCGGGCCTGGTTTCAACGCTTTGCTACATATATTACATGTGTTGCTTTCTGTCATACTCGTTGTGACTAATCTTTATTTATCTACAGACAGGTGATTAACACTGCTTATTAGTTTTTTTATGTTGATAACATTGTCTTGACTACCTCCTCTGACTTTGTTACAGCAGATTATTGCTTCTTTGCATCAGAAGTTTCTATGACTGACCTTGGTTCTCTTAATTATTTTGTTGGTATTTCATATCGCATCTACGCCTAAGATGTTTTGTCTCTAAGTATGCGGCCGAGATTATTTGGATAGGATTTTTGTTGCAACCCCGTCGTGGACACATGTTGATACTGAATACAGCTTATGGGACGGATGGTGATCATGTGTCAGATCTGACTTTATATTGCAGTCTTGCGGGTGCTTTTCAGTATCTTACATTCACACATCCTGATATTTTTTATGCAATTCATCAACGGGATTTTCTTTGTATGCATGATCCTCGAGGGACCTCATTTTTCTGCTCTTAATATTGTTTTTACTAAAATTGAATCAAACTGGGTGTAACTATTTTACAAATATGCTCTTTTTACATCAAATTTTACATTAATAAGTTTAAGAGTAAAGTACATTGTTCGTTTCTGAATTTGTACAAAAAATCAATCGTTGAGTCCTTTAGAAAATTTAATGTCACCCAAGGTCTCTATTGTTCACTTTTGTCACCCAAGGTGCCTTTGATTGTTATCCGTCAGTCAACATCCATTATATCCCCTATGTGCCATGCACATGAAGGGGTTTTGATCATTTCGCGTATTGTCTTCTTTTATCCTCCATCTTTTTCATCTCCACTTACCACCACCAATCATTACAACCATCCACCACCCTCCCACACGAACACCTCCGACAATGTTTTAATAACCACCATTATCATCACTAAATTCAATAAAATATCACTAAACATACAAACATAATCCCATCATTTTATTTCACTTCATTCCTCCCTAAAAAATAATAAAAATCAAACCCATTTTCCCAAAATATTCATTTCATTACACCAACACTAAACACAAAATAATCAGTGAGAAAATAAATTGTGAGCAGATTACACAACTATGTTTACAACAATGAATAATAAGATGGGTATGATGTGATCAAATTACACAACTATGTTTACAACGAGTGGTGTATTTTACAACAAAATTCTCAGCAGAAATAACCTCGTCTAAGCTCCTAGCATCGTTACTAATTTTCTATTTCAAGACCATTCAAAAGTACATTCTCATCTTCTGCAACCTTATCATGACCCACAGTAACACACTCAAAGTATTTAAACTATCAGACATGTTACATACGAAATCTTTGTAAACAATTTCATCTAGATTACCTGTTAAGCTTGATAAATCAATATCCATTAAAGCATTTTTGGCATTTATGTACAAAGTAAAGACGAGTGTATTCAATGATGTGCTTACATGATGAAGTTTAGAGAGAAAGAGGAAAAGTGGAAATGCGAATTTTATTCATTGTAATGAAATTGTTACAAACTGAAATGGATGAAGTGCTATTTATACAAGATTGACTAACTACCACTACTAGCTAACTAACTAAGATATTTACAAAACTACATTACACCACAGTGCTTCAATACATTAATTCTGCACATCTGTTGCTTTGATCTTAACTGTCTTGCATTTGATCTTGTGAAACTGTTGACTTTGGAACCTGAGTTTGCTGATAAGCCTTTACCCTCCCCACAAGTTGGCAATGTGTAAGGATCACACATGCCATACTTGGATAAGCAATGGTAGTGAGGTGCTTTAGATAGACCTTTGGTAAGAAAGTCTGTAGTTTGATCTTTGGTAGAAATGAATTTGGGTAAAACAGCTCAATCTCTAATTTTTTCTCTAACAAAGTGGCGATCTATTTCAATATGTTTTGTCCTTGCATGTTGCACTGGATTTGATGCAAGGGCAATGGCAGATGAGTTATCACTGTAGATTGGTATAGGAGAGGTAACTTGAATGCCCAAATCCTTAAGTAGATATCTTAACCATGTGAGTTCACAAGTTGTATCAGCTAGGGCCCTATATTCTGCCTCTGTAGATGATCTAGAAACAACTGATTGTTTCTTAGATTACCAAGAAATTGGACAGGATCCTAGGAAAACACTGTGACCTAAAACAGATCTTCTTAAAAAACTGCAGTTAGTCCAATCACTATCACAGTATGCATGAAGTTGTAAAGAGGTGTTATGGGGAAAGAATATGCCTTGTCCAGGACTAGCCTTTATGTATCTTAGAACCTTAATGATTGATTTTAAATGAGGAGTCCTTGGAGACTGTGTTAATTGACTAAGGGTCTGTGCAGCATAGGCTAAGTCTGGTCTGGTAATGGTTAAGTAAAGAAATTTTCCATCTAGAGTTATGTAGAGACTAGAGTCTTCAATCAGCTCACCATCATCATGATTCAGTTTGACCAATGGTTTGATTGGAGTATGAGGGTTTGACATTAAGAAGACCAGCAGTGTTGACTAACTCCAAAGCATACTTCCTCTGTGTCATGACAAGACCAAAAGAGTTCTTGAGGAATTCAATGCCCAAGTAGTAATTGAGATGACCAACGTCCTTAATGATGAATTCCTAATGAAGTTTCTCTTTGATTTGTGTGATGAAGGTGATATTATTGCCCATTAACAAGATGTCATCAATATAAATCAGTGGGAATATGAAGATTTGATCTGTCTTGAGAGTATATAAGGAGGTATCTGCATAACTCTGTATAAACCCAAGAGAAATGAGGAAAGTAGTGAGCTTGAGGAACCATTTTTTATTATCTTGTTTGAGGCCATAGAGGGACTTTTTAAGCTTGAAAACACTGTGCTTGGGGGCTGAGTAACCTGGTGGTAGGGTCATGTACACATCTTCAGTGAGGTCACCATGTAGGAGAGCATTGTTGATGTAAAGTTGAGCAATGTGCCATTATGACTGGACTGCAACAACACATAAGGCTCTAACTGTGACCATATTTGCCACTGGTGCAAAGGTTTCATGGTAGTCTATGCCTGCCTTTTGAGTGTAGCCTTTAGCTACTAACCTGGCGTTGTATCTTTCTACAGTACCATCTGCCCTGCATTTGATCTTGTAGACCCATTTGGAACCAATTGGGATCTTGTCTGGAGGAAGCACAGTAACCTCCCATGTGTTGTCCTCTAGAGCCTTCAGTTCTAAGTGCATGGCCTCTACCCACTTTGGGTTCTTAGCTGCTTGAGTGTAAGACTGAGGTCCTATGATTTGGTTAATTGTGCAAATTAGATGTCTTTGTGTGGGTGTGTGTATGTTGTTATAATTAATGAAGATGATAAGATGATGTTTGGTGGAGGTTAAGGACTTTGGAAGTGAGAGATGGTAGTCTTGAAGTTTGGTGGGAAGTGTAGTGGTCTTGGTGGATATTCTGGGTTGTTTGGGTGAAACTGGGATTGGTGATTTTGGATGAGGAGGAGAAGGAATATGTGGTGGAATAGGTGGAATGGGTGGTGGAGTAGTTGTAGAAGGTTCAGGTGCTGGTGAATTGGATGTGTCTGTGTGAAAAGTGAGAATGGGTGAGGGTGGTATATTGATGTTAAGTGATGAGGGAGTTGGATGATCAGTGGAAGGAGTGTTTGGTTCAGAAGATGAAGATGTGTTAGAAGTGGAATTCAGTGGAATTGGTGTTGTGGGGATTTGATAGTGTGGAGGTGGAGTTGTTTCTGTGTGTGTTGGTGGTGAAGGAGTGGGATTGGAGTATGAAGAAGTGTTATTTGGTGAGGTGGTGTGTGGAGAGATATGAAAGGGATAAATAGTTTCATGAAATGTGACACTCCTGCTTGTGAAAAATTTATGAGTTTCAAGGTTATAAAGGATGTATCCTCTTTGAGTGGATGGATAGCCAACAAGAACAAATGGGATTGCTCTTGCTGCAAACTTGTATGTGAAGTGTTGATAAGCATAGGATTGACAAACTATGACTCTGAGGTGGTCAAGGGATGGTGGAGTACCATATAAGCATTCATAAGGGCTTTTGTTATTGAGGGGTTTGGAAGGGAGTCTGTTCAAAAGATATGTTGCAGTAAGGATACATTGTCCCCAAAAATGAATAGGAAAATTTGCTTGGAATCTCAGAGATCTTGCAGTTTCAAGTCATTGTTTATGTTTCCTTTCCACTCCTTTATTTTGTTGGGGTGTATAAGGACATGAGGTTTGATGTGTGATTCCATGTTGTTGAGTGAAATCAGAAAGAGATGAGTTAATAAATTATGTACCATTATCACTTCTAATGGTTTTGATGGTTTGATTAAACTGATTTTGTACATAGGAGAGAAAAGCTTTGATTTGAGAAATTGCATGATGTTTACTTGGCAACAAATAGGTCCATGTACCTCTTGAAAAATCATCCACAATGGTTAGAAAATAGGTGCATTTGTTCAGTGTTAAGTGCTTATATGGACCTCATAGGTCAATGTGAATGTGAGCAAATGGTTGTGAAGCATGTGTAGAACTTAAAGAAAATGGTAAATCTTGTTGTTTGGCTAAAGGACAGATATTACAAAGCATTGAAGTTTGATTACAAGTAGTTTAAATACATTTGATTTTCTTAAGAGTTTGAAAAGCAGGATGTCCCAATCTTGAGTGCCATAAGCTGGTTTGATCTGAGATGGTACTAAGAATGGTAGAAGCCTGAGGTGGAGATATGTAGGGGTCTGGATAGATGATGTATAGGCCATCACAGAGGCTGCCATGAGAAATCCTCTTGTTGAGACCCTAAAAGTAGCATGATAGAGATGCGAAAATGGTAGTGATGGGCATTTGTTTGGTCAAGGTGCTAACAAATAGGAGGTTGTATGAGAATGAAGGAACATAAAAAACATTGGTTAGTGTGATGTATTTGTTAATTCTCACTGATCCACATATAGTAACTTGAGTGTGTTGTCCGTTTGGTAGTGTGATTATGATTGGTGGATTACAGATTTTGATGTTATGCATGATGGTTAGTGTTATTCAAATATGATCAGTTGCTCCACTATCTACAACCCAAGCAGCATTGAACTTAATCATGACAGATGGAATAAACTTATGTCTCTTAATAGAGATAGGTGTGATTATACCAGATGGAGGATTTTGCTGAGTTTGCTGCATCATTAGCATGACCTGATTGAGTTGATTCTGAAGTTGATCCATCCTCACAAAGACTGCTTCAGTTGTTCCATCTGCATTACTTGAGACTACATTGTCCTGAGCAAATTGAGTAGAAGAGCCAGGGTCTTGTCCAACCACTGAGTTGACTGTCTTGCTCTTGTACTCAGTCACATTCTTCACAGTTGGTGGCTTGTATTTTCCATGAAGTGGATGGCCAATTGGATACCCTTTTAACTTGTAACATTCTTCCCTATAGTGTCCTTCTCTTCCATAATTTGCACATATCACACCAGTCCTAAAGTTGCTTCTCCTTTCAGTCAGTGGCCTTGGAGTGTACCTTGAATTGGAGTTGTTGTTTCTGGATGTTGACCCTGAAGAGTATGATGAGTAGCCATTGTTTATGTTTTTGTTTGAGTAGGATGAAAATGCAGCAGAAGTAGCTAGTTTTGGTAGAATGCCCTCGTTTTGTTTCTCCTCTTCCCTTATCATGTTGTATGCTTTTGCAACTGTAGGTAATGGTCGCATAAGCAAAATCTAACCTCTTATATTAGCATAACTTTCATCTAACCCCATGAGAAAATGTATCAACCTCTTCCTTTGGTCCCTATCACCATTCATTATTCCATTTTCACAGTCACAAGGATACACACAAATGTAGGGTGCCTCAAGAGCATCATGTTCATCCCGTAAGCCCTTCAACTTGTGATAATACACTTCAATGTTACAATTATGTTGTTTCAATTGCACAATATCATTGACCAATTGATAGATGCGATGACCATCAAGTTGAGAGTAATGTTCATGAAGTTCAGACCACAAATCACAAGCAGTGTTAACACAATTCAAGTTGTTACTTATCTGATCACTGATGGTATTCAAGATCCAGGAGAGTAATATCAAAAAAGGATACGTATGAAGTAAGTGAAATCTGGATCAATAGGAAGAACCCAAGTGATATTGAAATCTAAGTCAACCAGATTTGCATCACCCATCACGTGAGCAGTTGCATACACCCAATTTGGCGTTGTTTCTGGTGTGAAACTTTAGGGATGCTTTACCATTGATGTGCTGATCGAGATATTAGCAGCCGACCCGTTTACATGAAGATACTGCTTATCAGGACCCACACCAACACTCAAAGTATTTAAACTATCAGACATGTTACATATGAAATCTTTGTAAACGAGTTCATCTAGACTACCTGTTAAGCTTGATAAATCAATATCCGTTTAGGGTGAGCATCGGGTCAAACTCGACCTGAACCGACAAAAACCAACCCGACTCGAAAACCGAAAAAGGAAAAAACTAAAACCGAGAACCGAACTGAGAAATAGATATCAAAACCAAAACCGAGCCGAATACCTCGGTTCAGTTAGGTTTTCGGGTTTTGAACTGAAAAAACCAAATAAAACCGAATCGAACCAAAACCGAAAAAAACCAAAATAAATATACAAAACCGAAACCGAACCTTAAAAGGTCGGGTCGGTTCGGTTCGTTCCGGTTTCGATCGGTTTGTCGATTCGGGTCGGTTTTCGGATGTATTTGCTCAGCCCTATATCCGTTAAAGCATTTTTGGCAATTATGTACAAATTAACGACGAGTGTATCCAATGACGTGCTTACAATATCAAAAAAATGGATACATATGAAGTAAGTTGATTCCGGATCAACAGGAAGAACCCAAGTGATATTAAAATCTAAATCAACAACACTCGCATCACCCAATTTGGCGCTATTTCTAGTGTGACACTTTGGGGATACTTTACCATTGACGGGTTGATCAAGACATTAGCAGCCGACTCGTTCACATGAAGATATTGCTTATCATTTTACCATATTCTCCCCAATGTATCATTTTGAGGAGTTAGTTTTGGGCCACCCATATGTAACTGGTACACAGTTTCAAAAGCTTGATCAGAAGGCCGCTACATGTAGTGGTTGGGAACACGGAGGGTGCTTCGTTAGGGATCAATTTCATTAATAAATGCGATTGAATTGTTAGACGACACAAAGTTTAGAAGCAATGTATCAAAAGTTACATTGACTTAGGGTGCGTTTGCTTCATTAAGATGTTTTAGGTCTGAATCTGACTACCACATCTTACCAGTAAGAGGTGGCTAGAAAGTCTAAATTTGAAGGAAATAATGTTGTTTGTTTTTGTATAATTGTCTGAATGATTTTAATTCTCTATTTTTGTAAATATATATTAAACCAACGCAATGTGATATTATGTAACTTATGTAAATATAAAACAAGACTTTTTATCATAAATATAATATAGTTAATAAATCATCAAATATATTATATTAACACAAGTCTTCAATCTCTTATCGAGTAAGAGGCAGTAACACAAGTCTCCCACTTCTTACTGAGTAAGATGTTATATGTCTAACTGAGTCTGACTTAAAAGAAAAAAACAAACAAGCAAAACGTCTACCCTCCTCTTACTGGTAAGAGTAAGAGGGCTAGTAAGACTTTTTTTTTAAAAAACTAACACACCCTTAGTATTCTTTAAAAATATGACTTGACCGGTTTTTGCTTTTGAAAGGGTAGTTGCTTAAGAGAACAAAGTTTTCAGTGACTACGGTTAATGAAGCTGATGTTAGGTTGTGGCCTGGGATGGGGTAAAGTAGAGACGAACCCAATGTTAACCTTGTTTCTTGATGTAAAATTTTGTAAGAAGTTGTTGTGGTGAAAACTCTGGTTGATTGGTGGACGGATAATGGGATAAATGAGTTGGAAATGACTACATTTGAATACTGACCCAAACGTGATAAAACTATAAAGATGTGATAATGGGTGATGGTTTTATTCACATACACGCACATTGACATTAAAAGAAGGAAATTGATACTCACACCACTTTTTTTTATGCATGCACCACATTCTGTGCATCACAGTTTGTACCGTACAATACTGTAATGCGCAGAATGTGGTGCATGCATCAAAAAAAGTGGTGTGAGTATCACCTCCCTTAAAAGAACGATAAGCCAAAAATATGCCTTTGTAAAGTATGTATATTTAATTCCAATAGTATCCGAACCTTAAAGTACGTCAAGTAATATACAGTATGCTATCTTACCCATCTACCAATCAGCCCGAGTTTTCACCACAATCAGCCCGAGATGATAAAATGAATATTTGTGGGAATTAGCAGATTAATGGAAAAAGATGATGGTCGGTGGTGATGGTTGGAGATGAAGATGTATAAATAAAAAGAATAAAAAGGAAAAATTTAATATGATGGTGGGTGGTTGTAATGGTGGTGGTGAGTGGAGAAGAAGAAGGGTGGATGAGGTGATGGGTGTTTTGCATTTTGGAGTAGATGGATGGGATTTGGGAATGAGTTTTGTGTTTGGTGATGAATTTGGTAACGAGATGATGGTGACATTGGTGGTGACAAGATGATGATGGCGGTGGAGGTGACTAAGATAATGGTGTTGTTGATGGTGGTAGTGATGGTAGTGTGGGTGAGTGAGGCGAGTGCTAAGTTTTGGAATAAATACACAGTTCAACCCTAAGTTTGTACCAAATTTACCAAAATAATTAACACAAACGATGGAATGACCATTTTGCTCTCGTGTGCAAGGCACATGGAGGACATAACGGATGTTGACTGGCGGATTACAATCAAATGAACATTGGGTGATGCAAAAAGTGAACAGTATGGACCTTTGATGACTTTAATTTTTCTGAAAGACTCAACGAGTGATTTGAGTACATGTTCAGAGACGAATGATGTATTTTACTCAAATGTTAATAAATAATAAAGAAAAAAAGGCCGCAAAAGGATTCACATACATATTCTAAGTATTTTATTCATGTAAAAATAATTGTGCATATTTATAAGTTTGAGTAAATTGTAAAAATCGTTCTTGTGGTTTGGCTAAATTTCAGGTTTCGTTCATAACCTTTCGAAAGTGTAGACACCGTCTCTATGAAGAACTTTGGGTTGCAGTTTTCATTACTGTTTAAAGTAAAATGACTAAAATACCCTTGTCAAAAACAGCATTTCAGGGACAAAAACTGCAACCCAAAAATTTTTACTGAGACGGTGCCAGCAATTTTAAATGATTAAAAAGGAAACCTGCAATTTAACAAACCACAGGAATTTTACAATTTACTATAAAAGTTTATTTACTTATATGTCACTTGGAAACAAAACTTGAATGAATAGTGTTTTAGAAATAAATCGTATTTTCTCCATTCCACTATTTTTTTTAACCTGTCCAATTATTTTCACAATGGTGTTTAGTTTTAACTTTGTATATAATATAAAAAACCATGCAACAACCAAGATAATTAACTACTATAGTAACACAATATTTAATCACAGTAATTATTTTAGTTTTAAAAAATAAAAACTAAATGTCCTAATGAGGTGAAGGTCCAAAAGTTTCTGGATCTAAGCAGTTTTGAATGACTAATAGTAAACTTGAATAAATTCAATTTATTATATGAAGAACTCTTTGCAATTGCTTAATGTGTTAATGCGGAATCTTAACACATAAGAATGAAGAACACAAGAATTACTAACTTCGTATTTTCTATTAATTTGCTCAAAGGCTAATGCAAACAACTCATACATTAACTTAACACCTTAGAAATCCTTTTATACACCAAGGAAATCCTATTTATCTAACAAACTTGTAGAAGGGTAAAGATATCTTCTCCTAAGATATCTCTACACGTTCATATCTATTCCTAATATAACTCTAACAACTATTCTGTTTTAAACATAAACAGACTTAACCAACGACACTTTGTTCTATCAGACTTAACATCTTTAGTACTGGCAGACTTAACTAGAACATACTTAAGTCTGACCTACGAGACTTAACTATTAATACTACCAGACTTAACTACTAAACAAGACTTAAACATTACAAAATTTAATTCCCAACAATCCTCCCCTAACTTGATCTTCACTTGTGAACTTCAAGTTCTTTTAAATTTCTAGGGATCTTGGAATTATCTTTAAGCTGCATCCTTGAGATTGTCTTGATTATAATTCTGTGCAGCATCATATCAGCAAACATATAGCACTCCTTGGTCTTTTCAGCAACTATGACTATCTGTACATCAAAACATGAAAGTTTCATACTATTCTCATCACTTCCAGATCTGTAAACTTCTGTGAGAGGTACTGAATCATAGAAAATTTAATCGATTTGATGTCTCTTTACCAATTAGCCATCACTATTGGAGTAGCCAATGTTTTGGTGTATAAGACCATGGCACATTGATAACCATCTGATTTTTAGCAAACCGTGACTATCAACAGATTTGTTTAGTCTTTACCAAAAGCTGTACCCTTTTGGACTAGTCATGGTTTTCCACAGCCTTTACCACAAGCCATGATCTTATGGGCTAGCCAACTCTGCATCCTCACAGATATGGTGAGTTGGTAACCAAACAATTATTATTATTATTATTATTATTATTATTATTATTATTATTATTATTATTATTATTATTATTATTATTATTATTATTATTATTATTATTATTATTTTATTATAACATCACTTTATTAGAAACTTAAAGGATTTACAAGAAGTTAGTGGGAAGCCGAGATACTAACTGGGCTCCCACTCCTCTAGCTATATTATTATTATAATAATAACATCACTTTGTTATTAATATTATTATTATTATTATTATTTTATTTTTTTATTTATTTTTTTTTTAAACTAAAATTCTTTCAAACAATTTTACCTCATTTGTCTCCTTTTGACTGTTGTTTCTTCTTCAATCTTATCAACTATTTTGGCTAACAATTGATCACATATTCTTTTGATGAGCTTTTCAGCAGCCACAGATTCTTTTTCATACTGAAGCTTTGAGAGTAATATTACTTGAAGCACTTCAGCACACAATGGATACTCTACGTCTGCCAACATGAACAAATCAACTCCACTTCTTGTGGACAAATGATGAACATCACACTTATCATAAAATTTCCATGACACACAGGAATCTTGACATGGAAAATTCCAATATACATCTGTAGGATTTGGTTCATATAGTCTTTGAAGTTCTGTATAAAGTTCTTGCTCTTTAACATCTGACTATTTAGCAATCTTGAGCTTCTGTTGAACCAGACTCCACAAAGTGTCCAACTCTTGTCGATTATAAGATTGTATCAAATCTTTAAGATGATTGTGGAAAGCAAACTCTCCACTGTATCTGATGACCTTCCAAGCTTTTCCAAATTGATCCCAATAAATCTCCCAATCGACTATTGGATCAAGATTTTGAACCATCCCTTTCAAGGTAATGAACTTTGATTTCCTCCTCTGTTTGGAAGAATTTTCAAGATCATGAAGATTATCCACAGAATCTTGAGATGGAGTCAATTCATCAAGAATACCTTGTCTGGCCTGTAAGTTCTGGATGTCTTCTTGCAATTGATTCACCTTAGCTCCCAAAACCTGTTTTGTCGAAACAAGATCTTGTTCCAAGACTAAAGTTCTAGAAGACAAAGTAGTACACAACTCTAAGACATTATTAATCTGTACACCATTCGTAGCACACCATTCTGCAGAAACCATGATGATACAAAGAATATAGATGATCACGGCTGACTCTGTTTTAGAACTCGTATGAGAAAAAAGAGTTATAAAGAGTATATATACTGGTAGGGTTTCTATTATCTTTGGAAAGAGAATAAGTTCAAAGTATAGAAAGATAATTGTTACCCCATAAAATATGGTAACAGATTTAACCACCATTATTAATAGCCAGACTTAACCATGAATCCACCAGTATTAATGACCAGAACTAAAAATGGATTTAAAAATCCCTGTAAAATATCTTCTTATGGTCAACCCTCGTCAGTAAAAATATCTTAAATATTTACTCTTCCACCAACTAAAAGTTACTTGCATTAATTTTGCTGGTGAAGATATTTGAGTAGACTTTTCCTATAAAAAGGGCCTTCGAGTCACAAACCAAAACCATCACAAACCTTTAAATTTCTTAGTGTCCTACAAAACTTCCAACTACAATGAGTAACCCTGATGTTATTGAAATTTCATCTGACTCATCATCCAGTTCATCATCCAATGATGCATGGAAGAAGTACTTTCCTCCTCATCACCGTACTTTAACCTTTATGTACCCAAATCCAACACCAGCAGCTGGGGGTGTTCCATCTGAGGAACTGCCTACTCCTCCACCATATGTGGATGATTCAAGCTCAGATTATGAGCTGAAGTCAATGCCCAGCTATGTCTCCTGTTATGATGACACTGATGATGAGGAAGGAGTAGGGACATCTAGAGCTTTGGTGGTAGTGATAGTTCGATTTGTAGTATAGATATTTTCTGAATAAATACAAAGGTATGTATTTCCCGGGTCGTTCTCCCAACGAAGGATGAATGGAGAATTAAACTCACGTCGCGTTCACGTATTTTGAATAGGGAAAATAGGGCGAATAATGGGTTTTTACACTACGATAATGAAACATAAACTAAAACAAACTCAATAAGCATATAAAACAATAACGTAAAGCACAATTATCCGAAAACGCAATTTAAACCTAAAAACGCAACTACGGGAATCTAAAAACGCAAATTAAAACCAAATTAAAGGGATTTAAGCTAATTATATGAAATGTAAACTAAATTTAACTCTTAAAACATGTAATTTGATAAAACGACACTTTTAAAACTTAAAACGCAAGAAAAACATAAAAACGAGCACGCTCGGGTAAAACCCGAGCCTAAAACGTAAACTATGTGAAACAATGACCTTAGGAATGAAAATCTATTTTTCCTATGAAGAATACGATAAAATATGATTTTACGAAAAAGCGGAATATTTTTTCGAGTTTTTATTTATTTATTATGAATTAAAAACTAAAACGTAGAAATTAATTATTTAAAAATACTAAAACATTTTAGAAAAATATAAAATTTTACAAAAAATTAATTTAAGTTAATCAAAACCTAGAAAAAATAGTAAACCTGAAAAAAGCAGTTTGAATTAAGCTGTGAATAAGCTAAACATTTTATTAAACTAAATAAAGAAAAGGTAATTAAAAGAATTAATGGTGTAATCTAAAACGTGAAAGACCCAAGGGCAAAGATGGATTTGTGTGGTGTTGTGGGACTGTTGGGTTTATTGATTCGATGATACAAAACAATAAAGAATGAAACATCAAGGGCTTAAAGTGACAAGAAGGAAATATACAAAAAGATGGAAGGACTTGCTTGCAAAAGAAGATTTATTATTTAGTCTTTAGTAGAGATTTGTAAACCCTAATCCTCTAGTATATAAAGAGGACATGGGATGTAGGTTTTCATAATTATGTCTTCCATAATGTAGTCGACTAAAGGTGTGTGTGTGTCCTAGGCGTGTAGTTCTTTGTAAACGCCTAGGATAGTGTTAGTTTAGTTAACCCCCAAGATCAAAGAAGTCTTTGATCCCTGTTACATTTAGATAACACGTTATTAATATAATTGGAGGTCATGATGAATGAAACCTAGTGTCAATAACATAGTTGTTTATATATTCCGCTGTGCATGATTCTTTATCTATGTTATTGTTTAACCCTAAGGCTCAAAACGATCTCAAGGAGTCTATCAAACTCCACAATTGGTATCAGAGCTTGGGGAGCTCGTTACCTAGGGATTCGCAAGGTTTTATTGGTCGAAGAATGGCGAAAAGAAGACAAAATTCGAATCTGGAATTTTTCGTATATGTTTCGGCAGCACTGTTTTGAAACGATCATAACTTTTTTCTTAACCGTTGGATCGTGACGAAATTTTTGGTGAACGTTCTCTATATACCCATCTAACTTTTCAATGTAGGGATCGTCGATCTGAGCTCTCAATCAGAAGTTATTAACTGTCGAAGTCTGCTGCAGAAAAAGGGTAACAATTCGAATTATTTTTGGGTTTGTTCATAATTTTTGGTTGTGAGGTGCATGGTCTTTAAAGTTAATGATTAGTTGATTGATGGTACTGTTTTTCAACCTTATTGATAGATGTAATATATTCTCTTGCTTGACAAGTTATTTAATTCATAGAGAATCATCATGGGTCGGTGAAGTTGATTTCTCCTATTGGTCATATTTGTTGTACATGCTACAATTCTTTATATTATTATCATGGATCAGTGAATATCAAGTTTACATGCTACGAAGTGATATTTATGTGATGGATTTAATGTACTCTTGTGTGAGTTCAAGTAAGGCTGCAAGTGACATGTTTTGGACGTTGCTGTTTTGGTATTTGGTTGCGTATGGTTATATGAGAGAAAGAAGCAGGAGCAGGTTCATCAATCATCTTATATCGAAACCACTGTTTTTGTATTTGGTTGCGTATGCTTGTGTTCATGGTAAGTGCTACTCGAGGCCATTAACTACTGCTAGCTTATATCGAAACCACTGCTAGCATCAACCGTTTCTTGAAACCACTGCTAAGTGATTCGAAACCACTGCTAGCGTTATTCAAACCACTGTTAGGCTTCTTATAACCACTGCTAGTATATTTTGTTACCACCGCTCGAACGATAGTCTCCACTGCTATACGTTATCTTGATATCACTGCTGCGTTTGAAGTTTACCATTGCTCATAATCTCGTTTCCATTGCTAGTGCTTTTAATCTGCTGCTTGTTTTGGTAACTGATGCTCATTAACAACAGTTTGTATTGCTCGTGGGTTCCAAGAATATGTGATCATGCAGATTCATTCCTTTGATATTATACTGCTACTCTTCTTTTCGTTAATGGCTCATGAGTTTGAATAGAATTTTGCATGATTGGTCTATTCGTTAAGGGTTTTTGCAACTGTTATTGGTTATCAGTTAGAGTTCGAAGGTATCTTATGACGAATGAAAATTGTATGCTACTTGTCGTGCACTAAGTGAAATTTCCTTCTTTGATTGGTTAACTCTTATAAGGTTGCTACGAAGTAAATTGGACGATGGATAGATCATTATGGGTTTGTACGTGGAGCTTAACTTTGTATTTTTATATGGTGGTTTACATTGATTGGTGGATGGTGGAATCTATCATATAATAGCTTTTGGTTAGTTAAGTGGGATATGTAATCAATTAATTTATTACACATTGGACGTTTGTAAAAGTTGTTTGTACTGTTATTGTTATCCGAGAAACGTATTTGTACTGCTAGTTTGTCCGAGGAATTGTTTCTACTGCTAATTTTCTTCGATATTGGACAACGAATGATTTTTGGTTTTCAGATGCGATTTGAAGATGTTGGACGACACACACAAGCGATTGGTTTACACACACAATATTGGAAAATTTGTTCTTAAAGGTTTCAAAAAGCTCGTTTTTGGTTTTATTGATTAATTGATTACGAAGATGGTTATTTATCACTTATTTGAAGGTGAAGTGGAATTACTTGGATATGTGTTTTATCATATCTTAAAAGTATCATACCTACTTTTAAGGTAACTTGTTCGTGCTTCAATGATTGTGACGAAGAATTGACATAACACTTGAAGGAGTGAGGCTATACATAGGTATACGTTCAATGTCATCTATAGTGCAAGATATAAGACACAAGTTTGGGATATTTTACTTCTTCATCAAATTCGTTATATTTAGTTTTCTTCACAAGTGATCATTACAAGGAGCTTACAGATTTGAAGAATCATTTGATGTTCATGCACCACTCAAGGGGAAGTTTCTACTGCTTACATTTCCTATTTGTTGATAACAAAAAGGGGAAGAGATGTTGGAGTGGCGTGGCATGGATTAAGTGGAAAACAAAGGAAGACAAGAATGTTTCATTCATGGTGAGATTTAATTATCTCAACTTCTGCTACTTCGTCTAGGGAAGTTCGTACAAGAATTGTGTTTGTTTTGTCATCATCAAATAGGGGAAGATTGTTGGGTTTATTGATTCGATGATACAAAACAATAAAGAATGAAACATCAAGGGCTTAAAGTGACAAGAAGGAAATATACAAAAAGATGGAAGGACTTGCTTGCAAAAGAAGATTTATTATTTAGTCCTTAGTAGAGATTTGTAAACCCTAATCCTCTAGTATATAAAGAGGACATGGGATGTAGGTTTTCATAATTAAGTCTTCCATAATGTAGTCGACTAAAGGTGTGTGTGTGTCCTAGGCGTGTAGTTCTTTGTAAACGCCTAGGATAGTGTTAGTTTAGTTAACCCCCAAGATCAAAGAAGTCTTTGATCCCTGTTACATTTAGGTAACACGTTATTAATATAATTGGAGGTCATGGTGAATGAAACCTTGTGTCAATAACATAGTTGTTTATATATTCCGCTGTGCATGATTCTTTATCTATGTTATTGTTTAACCCTAAGGCTCAAAACGATCTCAAGGAGTCTATCAAACTCCACAGGGACTTAGGCTGTGTGACAGACCCAGGGTTCGAGCCTGGCAGTATCCTTTTTGTTATTATTATTATTATTATTATTATTATTATTATTATTATTATTATTATTATTATTATTATGGACTTTTAACTAAACTAACTTAGAAATAAGCTGATCTAATGACTTTTAATAAAAACTAACTATAAAAAAACAAGTAATAAGCAGAATTTGAGCAGATCAAATGGACATAAACTTGCACAACTAAATACTCCTAAAATGATCTAAGGGACATAAAAGCTTAAAAGAAACTGCTATAACCTACAATAAGCTAATCTAATCATTTAAGCTACATTTAACCTAAATGAGCAAAATAAGCTGAAATCAAATCAAATAAGAACTAAACAAGGTGATTCTGTGACAGCAGCTATTGATGGCAGAAGGGTGAACTTGTAGACTAAAAATACGCAGGAAGATAAGCTCTAAAGTCTAATCTAAGGGGAAACAGCTTATCTATGAACTAATAACTACAAATGGAAACATAGATCAAGCAACAATCTTAAAAGCATAAGAAGAAAATTAGCTAAGAATGAACTTACTTGGGCCAGGACTTACTGAAGGTGTAGGACAAAAATAGGCTACAGAAGCAACTTTAAACCTGTAGCAGCCTAATCAAAACATTTTTCTGATTTTTTTTTTGAGAGAAGTTAAACTACATATTGAAATTGCTATTTTTAATTTTTAAAAATTTTTATGATAACTAAAAATGATTTAACTAGCTAATTGAAAACTGAGTAAAACTACTTTTAGGACAATTAGGACAGATTCTAAGAATACTTGAAATCCTAAAACTAGTTTGACAAATCAAGAACTATGATTAAGAATGCATCAAAAATAGTTTTCAAACTCAAATGACTTCAAAATTAACTGACTAAATCTGTTTTAAGCTAAAAATCAAAACAATTCCAAACACTCCTTAATTTGAACAGTTGGCACTTATCCTTGAAAACTTGAAGAAATTAACTCAACTGATTTCACACTAACATTAAACTTAACTCATTAACACCTTGAAATCAGAATTTAACCAAAAATTATTTTGACTTTTAAACTTTGACTCATGTTGACTTATTTTGACTTTTGGAATAAAATGAAATTAAGACTAGATAAAGCTTTGATAAGCTATAACAAGCTTATCTGAGCTTATCCAAACATAAGTGAAAGCTTGTAACAGTAACTAAAAACAAATGAGAATTTGAAATAAAATTAAGACAAGGTAAGAATATAAATCAGAATTTTCAATTAAAAACACTAAACTTACAAAACTGAAAACAAAATTACAGCTAAAACAAGTATTTAAAACAGTAATGACAATGAAATTAAAGGGCAACAATTTTCTAAAAGCAGTGAAAATTGGACGATTTGCAACTGTGAATGAGAAGGCTTTATATAGGCAGCTGAGAAGAGCTTGGGTTGATCTTCAGAAGGTTCTGGGAGCTTGATCTCAACCTTTGATCATTTTTGCATCACCACTTTCATTCTCAGCCTTAGGATTACTTCTATGACATGCTTCCACCAATAAAAATGCTGGGAATTGCCAACTGTCATTCTCCTTGCACATGGATTGCCAACATGGCAAAAAAGATGTTAAGTACTATGTGTGGAGAGGGGCACTGTGGGTAATTCAGGTGAGGAAGACAGGGGAATAGTGTCTGGGTGGTTTTGGCGGGGAGGGGTAGAACAGGTTTTTTAATTATATTTTGACCTGGTATATTTATTTGTTGACTGAGGTGGGAAAGTTTAATGGGTTGACCGGGTTTGACCTGGGTAAAATGGTATACAGGGTAAGTTAATATTGGTGTAATGGGCTTGTTGGGAAGAAAGGGTAATGGGTTTATTTTTTGGACTTGGTATATTTTTCAAATAAGGACCATTAGTGTAATATTGGAAATGCCAAGGATAAAAAGTGTAGATAATGAAAAGGAAAGGGTGATTTCAGGAAATTGGATAATTGAGGGTATAAGGGTGTAAATGGTAAATGTGGTAAAAGTGAGGGGTATTTTGTGTAAATTATGGAAAGTGAAGGTGATGATGTGAAAACTCCCCGAACATGATCAAAACTCCGTGATTTGTAACTTTAAGCATCTAAAACCCATAAAAAAGCATCTCGACATCGGCTTTTGCACTCTTCTCATTCTCGTGCTCGATTTTCTCTTGTTTTGGCTTTCTTTTGTCTGTTTTGTCATATCCGTAACTGCACAAGTATAAACTCAAGAAACGCGAAAATATTAGGCATTAACGGCTCGTTTCCGGTTATTTTGGGCCTGATTTGATAAAGAAAAGGTATGTGTTTTCACACATACCAGTAGCTACCTCTGCACAAAGGCCAATTCTCTCCAACCCACCATCAAGGAAGAGGGAACAGGTGCTTGGCCTTCCCAGTCATAGTGCTTGGGAGGTGATTGGGAAGAGAGGAAAGCAGAGCATGCCTGTCATCAGTGGAAAGGGGAAGAGAGTTATGGGCTAGTTGGTGTAGGAGTTTGGTTGTTGTGTTTTGTTGATCTAATGTAATGAAGTTATCTTTTTTACTGCTGCATCTTAGGATGCAGCCTTTAATGAATAGATTTTCATTTCTTCTTTTCATTACTGATTGTTTCTCCAATATCTGCAAAAACATTAGTGGACAAAAAGTGCACAATATCCAAATTTTACAAAGATGTATAAAACTAAGCCTCCTTTAAACAATAAGCCTCCCCTTAGGCTTATTCCTCCCCTCAAACAGAGCAATCAACCAGACTTAAAAAATTGACTAACACATAATATTTTTGCACTATCAGACTTAAAATAGTCAACCAGACTTAAGTGTGACATCACCAGTTTTAACTCTAAACAGTAGCACTTCCATCAGTATAGCTTCCATACCTCCCCTATCTTTGATAGATATTGCATTTCCCTGAAAAATTAGTCTAAAAACAAGAGAAATACAATATGCAGGACAACAAGCAGAATTAACTCAAAACCACCAGAATTAATCCATAATGAAATCAAACAAACTTGTTCAAGCACACCAAAGATATTGTAGCAACCACAGAAATCACAAGATGTCCACAAAACCACCAAATCACACCAACACACAATTGTTCATAATACTGCCATAAAAATCTAATTATGCATAGGTTGGCCTATGCCTCCTCCAAAAGTAACAGAAACTCCTTGGACTTCCTCAAGCTCCTCCAAGTGATCCTTGTTACCAGTCATCTACTTAGAACATCCATTGTTAAAGATTCCTGTATTGCTCATATTCAAATAAGGATGTTCCTGCATAGAGAAGAGAAATTAGTTTCTCTTGGGGACCCACGCCTGTAGAGGCTTGGGTCTGCTTTGTGGAACTTTAGATTTGTCAAAATTAAAAGAAACTGGTCCACTATTATACTTGAAGTTTGGTTTGGTCTGTCTCCAAGTATAACCTGCCAAGGGCTTAACAGCAGTCCCCCAATTACCCCTTGCAGCATAAGATTAAAACATTTGAGATGCATTTTGAGACATGGGTCTTCTCACAAGTGAATGAGAACCATAATGAAGTCTTTGATTGAGCTGATTCACATGCTTTTCTAAACTTGGGACTAGGTGATGGTGGTAGGTTGAGATCTATATCGAAATTAACTTTAGCTTGGCCGATTTAACATGACGGTATTAACTCTAAATGTATTACCAGTATTAAAATTTTGCCTACCAGTACCAACTTGAACACCAGCACCCCCCCCCCTTGGTCTAACAGAATTAACATAAGTATTACCAGTATTAACAGGTACTGTGGAAAACTAGAATGGGGGGTTGAATAGTTTTACCGATTAAAACTTAGTTTTAATCTATTTAGATCGACTTATGTCAATCTATTTGTACGTGTGTGTTGGATGTTGATATACAAGCGTATAGATAAATAAAAGCTAAGATAAAGTGTTGGATCGTATATAATACGTTGTTTAGATGATTCGGGTGGTCTAGGATTATGATGATATAAGATTTCCATGTTTAGAGAGATGAAGAGAGGAGAGGGTGTTTTCTAAAGAGAGAAATAACAAATGTAAGGTTAGATTAATGAGAAAAAGCACCACCCTTCCCTTAGTGGGAAGGGTATTTATAGATACAAACTAAACGACCTCCTGACGGGCTGTGGATCAGGTATACAGTGGGTAAAGACCCGTCCTTCCTCCACGGTGTTACACTAAACTAATAACTAAACTAACAACAAACTAATTGACTACAAAACAACGTAAATAACGATATGTCTATGAGCTAACTTATGTTAGATTATATTTGGGGTGACCGACTCTTCACTGTGAAATTTCTAATTTCTAACAATCTCCCCCTAACGGAGGTCACCCCATGTTTTACATTTCCAATCTGAAATCTTTGTGCTTAAGCAGCGATTCTTCAAAGTCCGCATTGATTTGTACTTTTAGTGGAGGCCTTAAACTGATCCACATCTTTGATGATCTTCGAGATTTCTTCGAGATCATCAGCCACAGTAAATCTCTAGATCACCCTTTGTAGCATTGCCTTCATGTGATGTTGTGACTTTTGGACCGACATGCTCACACTTTCTGGATCATGACATCTTTCCATCAGAGTAGCAGAAGCTTTACTGGTTCATGATATTCACAGCGTAGCGAAAGCGAGTATAAAAATATCGAGCGGGTTATGTAGATATGAACTAGTCATGATTTCTTCAATTAAGTGTGGATCTTTGTGAGCATGCGGCTTTGGATTGACTTCTCAATTCGATCAATGCTGTCCAAATGTACCTGAAAATAACAGTTAGCAATAAAACACACGAAAGTGTCTTTGATCACTTTCGTTGAATTCAGGTACACGGCCCACGGTTCCCCATTGACCAGTACAAATACTGCCTGTGATCAGGTATAATTCCAAAGAAACTCCTTAACAAGGTTTTGCAGCTGTTATAGCTGTTCTCAAACCGGAACGTCTCAAAGAAGACAACACGGAGTGAGTGAACCACCGAATTGAGATTCACTGATTGATGAAAAATTGATTTGAAAACAGTCGTGTATTACTTAGAAAAAAGAGTTTAGCAATACGATGAAGGTTTTATGAGAAAGATCAATTTTCAATTTAAAATACTTTTTGTATTTGAAAGAGAATACACATTCGATGTGCTAGAGAAAAGAAGAGATTTGCACATCGAACGGTTTTTCCAAAAGTATTTTTCAATCGAGATACTTTTGTGATTGAAAACATGAATACATTCGATGGGCTAGAGAAAACAAGATTTGCACATCGAACGGTTTTTCCAAAAGTATTCGTCAATTCATTTCTGGACCAAGGTTGATTCAAGAATGAATCGCCCCATTGTTTCTATCCAGTTGTCACAAGCTTGATCTTTAGAAAAGATCTCACATGTCACCCACCAAGAGCTTGTTTGATGTTGGCTCTAGAAGGATTTCCATCTTCATCGTGAATACTTTTACATATCACTCAGATGTTCTGGCAATACCACAAGGATAATGCGTAGGACTCTTAATATATTCTTACTTTCCACATTGTGTGAAACAGCAAATCTTCATTGATTTTGTGTCCTAATGAGATATTGTGGATGATCTCTTGGCTCTAGACTCAATTGTGCACTTTGGTTTCCTATGTCGGAGACTAGGGAGATGGTCTCCTTCTTCAATATCAACAATCTCTAAGAGAAAGTCGATAGATAATGTAGGTTCCCCGTGAGAATGAAACAAGTCCTTTTAAGAGGAACTTGAGTAGCTTGGGAAGTTTAGTGCAGTGCTTCACTGGGTCCATGACATCTTGTCTTCAATACCAGTGTTACCTTGGTAACCACCGTAGCATATGAATTGAACCGGTTTACGCCCTAAGGTTGAATTAAAGGAGGGCTATTTCTTTTCACCCTTTTTCACATTCAATTCTTTTTCATTCTTCAACCCCTTCAGTGCTTACCGAGACTTCATTACTAGAACCTTGTTGGGTTTATTCCAGTTCTATCTCTATCTCAGTCCGCACTCTTCCCATATTCTCATTTTTCTCCTTTTTTCATCATACGTAAGGACTTCTGCAATATCTAGTGGATTGTCCCTGGGTAGATCCCTCCAGCTCTGGCGGGGTCGTGGGAACGAATACCTAACCTACCCATCCTTATAACTCCATTCATAAAGTAAATTGGTCGGTCTTTTGGTATTGTTCTTTCCTTCTCGAAACCAATTGAAAAATTATTTGGAAAATCAATCAAGGTACTTGTGATATAAAATCAAAGCATTTCTTACCTTAATTATTTTTGATCTTTTAGAAATGCTCCCCCTCAACATGTGCATATGATTTTAAAATTGTTTAGCACATGGAGGCAAGAGTTCTTTGAAATGATTTCTTGATCACAATTTCCTTAGAAAAAGCCATTTGAATTTCTTTGGTAAATTCTCCCCCTCAATATGTGCGTAGGATATTTTAAATCATTTTATCACATAGAGGAAAGAGTTCTTTTGAAGTACATTCACGAACACAAAAGCCATTAAGAAACCATTTGCTCCCCCTCAATATGTGTATCGATAAACGAAAGAGTTTAGCACATATTAAAGAGAACTTGCACTTTGAATCAAAACGATCATCATTTATCAGATTTCATAATTAAATCATAAATTCTCCCCCGATCAAAAATATCAAACCCTTTGAGATTTTAGATATCAAGTGATTTAATCAGGTTTAAAAAACATGGGAGAAAATGTAGCTTGGTTTAAATACTCATCTTGTTTTTGGATAAATGCTCCTCCTCAATCATGTGCATCATATATTGAAATCGTTTGGCACATGGAGGCAGGAGTGCCTTTAAAGGACTAAAACAGATTTGAGATTTAAATCACTATCTCTCCCCTGATCAAAAATTTTAAACCTCTTGAGATTTGTGATCCCAATTGATTTAAATTATTTAGAAAATTTTAGGGGAAAGACGTGGCATGATTTACTTTTGAAAAAAGACTGAAGAGGATCAATTTAAGACGTTAAAGATTGTTAGTGTCGATAGTTTTAAGAGATCTTTAAGTAAAATAAAACATCTTTACAATCAAACAAGAACAGAAACAATTTCATTTTGAGATATCTTTGAGTTTTAAAGAAAATCATACCATGACATAACATTAAATCTTTTAAATCACCACTTATTTAGCACAAACGGACTTGATAGATGAAATATTGTTTGAAAATATTTTATTTTAAATCATTCTCCCCCTCAATCGATGACCGTAGTCATTGATCGAGTGACTTAGGTTTTGATAAAATGAAGTCCGGTGATTTTCAAAATTAATCCAATTTATTTTCAAAACCAATATTTTTCCATTTTTCAAAACAATATTGTTTAAAAATTATTTAAAAAATGGTATCATCACAATTATCCTGCACAAAGATACGTTAGGTGGTTAAGCTACTTTTGTTGTTGTTGCTGAAGGGCTGGAAGGAAACCATCTGCAGAAGCAGTGAGACCTCTGAAGTTGCATCTATCGTGCCAACTATCCATAGAGAGATCTGATTAAGCTCCGTTTCTTCTTTTGATGATGAATAAAACCATCTGCTGATGCAATGAGACCTCTTACGTTGTATTTTGTCATGCCAACTCTCCATAGAGGTCAAATTAAGCTCCGTTTCTTCATTTGTCAACCCAAGATATAGTTACCCTTTCCTTTCAGCATCCAATCATCTTCTATTGTGGGATCCGGATAAGGAACATTCTTATATACCAATATACCAGCATACGTTAGTGAACACACATACAAATATATGGTGGTCGACATCACCCAAACAACAATCGACTAATAAGAGTCAATCCAACATATCAATCAGTTCATATGAGGCATGGGATTTATGTGTTCATCAAACTCTAATCATCTAATTCTAACAATCACATCCTAAATTCCTAGTCCTTCAACATAGGCAAATATCTTTTTCTGATAAGCACGTAGGATGAATATATAAGCTCGTTAGATGATATAAATTTGAAAACATTCTCCCCTCAATCAATGACTCTTTCTCTAAAAAGATTTAAATAAGCTGAAGTCATTGATTGGGTTTTGCAAATTTATTAAAACTTGATTCTGATTGATTTTAAAGCAACTTATTTACCACCATTTGGTTAAAACAAATATTTTTCTAAAAAATTTTTGAAGGAAAAATATTTGAGTAGGAACAGCAGTCCTTCAACATACTTTCCTCATTTTGTTTTAGGATAAGTGCACAAAATATTTGAAAATTGGTTTAGCGCGGCACTTTCCTTTCTTTTGAAGAACGGGTTGCTATCGGAAATAATAGCAAGCCATGGTTTAAGCGCGGGTTACAATCTGAAGTAACTGCAAGCCATAGATTTAGACATGTTTTGAAAAAGAATATTTACACATCCTGCTCGAACTTCATCTATGGTTCCGTGCCATTATTGAATGACATTTCTAAGACCGCAGATGTTATCAATACCAGAAGACATGTCTTGAGAAAACATATTTTTGGTATTTTTAATTTTTTCTGATTTTTATGGGTTTTTGTTGGTTTTATATTTTTCTATTTTCTTTTTGTTGGGTTTATATTTTTGTACTTGGTTTTTGATAAATATTTAATGATAGAGTAGATGATATAGTTTAAGAAGATGATAATACGAGTACCGAGATAAGAATATCGAACAGCACGTCGTAGAAGATAGAATTCGTCATCTCTTAAACTTCAACCACCAAAGCTTCTGAGGCTCCAGAATAGAAGATAGAACCCGAGCCTTTGAGAAAGAGAGACTTTCGCAGCTTCCCCCAAACCGAAAATCCTTATGTTGAGTAGATTCGAGGCTCTATTTCAAGCTTGCTTTAGCCAGGTGCACAAGGAAGCACACCATTATCATCAATCTTGCTGCTCCTTTTAAGAATGATCTTTGTGATTCTTCATTCGGGGTTATATCATCAACAAGAACAACAACGTATCATCCCACGCTTGAATGACTCTTCTCAAATTCATTTTCCACTGAAGTCTGAAACGATCAATTCCAAAAGGTGTTAAGAGAACAATTCCCCCACGTAGATGAATTGATGCAGTCAGTCTCTCAGACTAGAGCTTACAAACCCGAATACACATATACCCGAAGACAGAGAAACTTATACCATCGAAGTAGCAGATTAAGTCCAATAGCCAAAGAATAACCCCGATGTATAATTTTCTCTCCCTCTGAAGAAAGTGTATGAAGCTCAAGAACCCGAAGTACCCGAATGCCCAAAGAGAGAATAACCGATAACATTGAAGAAGCAGGCCGAATCACTGATTATCTCTGCGGATGACAATCTCTGCGGATGTCAACTCTGGAATAAGTGATTATATCTTTGAATCACTGATTAAGCACTCAAGTGAAATAGCTGAGCGTCCCTAATGTATATAATCTCTCTCCCCTGATGATTGCGATAGCATTGAAATCATCCCACACTTGTGTACTCTTTTATCACCAGAAACTAACTCTTCCATCTCTTCCCCCACATAGTTGGAATAAGAACACTAAACGCTATGAGTCAAACCTTGAGTTTCTCTACGGTAATGACATTAGTCTTCCCGGGATATCTTCAATCACTCAGAAGTATTAAGTTCATCAATGTTTACTCGCATTTAGATGCGTGTCTCCTTCCCCTTGCTGGTTTTGATGCTTCAGAATCAGCAACACATAATAAGCCCGTATGCTAGAAATCTGTTGAGAAGAACACTTGAAGTCTTGTGAGAATCAACTTACTGAAGAATATGAGCAAGTGTAATTGGGATTGAATCTGATTTCACTCTCCCCCAATTAGTGCTCTCCCCTAAACTGACAATCTTTATGATGAATGCTTGGATTAAGAAGAAGTCTTTAGATTGTTAAATGCAACTCGTCTTTAGTCTTCTAACATGTAGCAGAAAATGTAGAACTGACTGTAGACTCGACCTACTTCAAGATTGTCCAATTGGGGAATAGAATGTCAACATCTTCAACTCACCAAATGCATTCCCGTTAACTTACAAATAGCAAATCTCCTTAACTAAGATCCCTCCCAATCAAACAAGAACAGAAAGATGTTCATCAAAGAAATCAGCCCAGCAACTAGAAGCACATTGTCATTAATCAAATCAGCCCGTGTGAAGATGTCAACCAACGGCTCTTAGAAGAAACTCCATGTGAAGATGACCCGATAAGAAGAAGCTCCGTTCTTACATGAGTTTGGAGCCGTATGACCATTTGTTCTCAGATATCAATCAACCATGCAGTATTATCACACTTCTTCTCCCCCTCAAGAATTGCATACGGAGATGCCATTCTTGATTAAACAAGTGAATATCTCTAAAATGTAGTCTCTTCACACTTATCCCCCGCAAAAAATTGCATATGATGTCGCCATCACCATTATAATCGAGCAAGTGGAATAAGAGAACAATCAACAGTAGTCTGGTTCACTTGATAATTGAAAGCGCATGGAAAAAGCATGAAGCATGTTGACAAGAATGGTCATAATTGAGAAGATTTCTCTTCTTCAGAAGATAATGCGCACTGAAGCGTACACATTTCTTTACTTTAGAGTACGAGGCTTGAACTGTTGTGTTCAAACGTCATAATCTCTCTCTTTTTAGCATCTCTTGGAAAAACTTGTAATCAACCTCATTATCATTCAGTAGGCTCTTTGTAGTGAGAGCTGATGGAGAAAACCCAATATGATGAATTTGACCTTGAAGTAAACTAACCCGAACTCATGACTTAAACTTGCACATATGTAATAAAGAGTGGTGCCGAGAATTCGTGCCCATTTGAATCTCTAAGTACTCTATACTATTCAACCAACCAACCATCAAGTATTAGACGTATATCACCTCTTGAAAATCCATAATTCAATGTGACACTGAGCACTACAACGTAACTCCTTAAAGTGATAGTTATTTTGTGGTGGTAAGAGCCCAATTCCCCCAAGTGGTAAAAGAAAAGGAAAAAGTCACCCAACAATAACTAGATTTCCATGTCTTCGTATTTGATAATAAGCTCGAACAAGGATCTTGAAGAATCTTCAACCAACCATCCCCGATACCTTCAGTTACTAAGTACACTTGCCCGTGATATTTTACTTCAACCTCAAATAAATAATAGTGAATTAACCCCGTTGTCACATCTTCTGGTTAAAAGCTCAAATCTAGCCTCCTTTGACGTTTTAAATGAACTATGATAATCGTTTTCATCCCGACCATGGTTTAATGAGCATATCCCCGTAAAACTTTGAAGTAACAAAACTGTCATGAAGAAAACCCAAACAAACACCCAATTCATGAAATACACCCTTTTATCCCTTCTTGGAAGCAGAAACCGTAGCACCAGCATCAAATAAGATCCCGAAATACACTTTCCTTTCTCCAGGATTATTCCATCATTACGGGATTTTACAAATCTATAGTTTAAACCGAGAAATAGTTTCTTTCGCGGGATTTTACAAAACCAAGAATAAACCATAAGATAGATCCGGAAATGCACTTTACAATTACCAGGATGTTTCCATTGTCATGGGATTTTACAAGTCTATGATTTAAACCGAAAAATAGATTCTTTCGCGGGATTTTACAAAATCAAGACAAAATCGTAAACAATGTCAGCTTGAATGTGTTATGACAACTTTGGTTTCAGTGAATATCTGTTTTAGGGAACATGCAGCGGTTCATCAACGGTTCATTATCCAACATCAACAATATCATCAACCATCCAATAAACACTGTAAACACATCATTCACGCGTGCGGCTATTGTAGTGACCACTTGGTGAAGTAAACCCGATATGCCAAACTTGATCATGAAGTGAAATTCCTCAGATTTGTTACTTAAACTTGTACAAATCCTTGTGAAGAAGAAACGGTGTACCCAATGTACAAAACCTCTTGACGTATCCTCAACCGCGTGAGACACCAAAGTGATAGTTACTCTGTGGGTTAAGCGAGAAAGAATCACAACCGTAACTAAATAGCCAAGTCTTTATCACACTCAATAAACGCCCAAACAAGTCATCTTCGCGGAAGGGTAAAAAGAAAGAAGACGAAATAAGTAAACACGCCGGGAAAATCTCACATTAAATCCAACTAAGAAATACCGTATAAGCAACCCTGCAGTCAACTTTGTACAAACATCAATTCAAGCCGTGACACAGTGTCTTCCATGAAAATGTATAAACCCAAGTACGAAACTACATACCACAACGAATCTCATCCTTAAATCTCAATATCACAAATCTCATCATCAAATAGATTAAATCTCATCGTCAAATCACTTCAACAAATCTCATTATCAACTAAGAACTTGCATCTCATGTTGATAAAAACATTAGCTCAATATCTTAACACCACATCCGCTTCAAAACATAAGTACAAGTCCAACGGGAATCACATGTAGCCCAATTTCCCATTACTTGAGCCCAGTCCAAACCAAATCCAATATCGACAATCCAATACACTCACGACTCATTAAATCCAAGTCTTATATAATCACAAAATGCATAAGGATGCCCATGATAATTGCAAGACCAAGTATCCCACAATAAATTCCAAGCCGGTCCAAATAAGATACGATAATCTTCCTCCAATATTCATGAAAGTTGATCAAAATACCACTGATTCTTGAAACATATCAACCCTCATGTATCCATAATATTAATTCATGTATCCATCTCAATTTAGTTAAATGAGTTTTTGATATAACACAAATACTTATCATTTAACTAACCTTGCCCCGTGATTAATTCACGAAATACACATCGGATCAAGCTGGTTTAATGCGTCAGGCCCATTCAACTCACGAGGCCCACTTAACCATAAACACCATCGGCCCGAAATAAATCCCACTGATCCATTAGTATTATCCCTAATTTTTTTCAGGTATTTAACCATCACATAACAACTCCCATTCAAACACTAATCACTAATATTTCGCCCCCATCTGCTTCACTTACACAAAATCATACTCAAACAAACCCTAATAACACTTACCTAATTCCTCAGCCTACCTCTCCATACACATCAACAACTCACCTTACAAGACGATTCAAGCGAGATGCAGTAATCATTCTTCCATATTCATCAAGTCTCAATCAATAACATAATCATGGGTCATGAACAAGTAAGAGTAAAACCCTACTTACCATGTTGACCTCGCCACAGAGATGGCTCGAGGCACAACATCAAAGCCACAGAGATGGTCACGAAAATGTATTTATGACTGATTTTGTTATGTCGATTTGATAGCTTTAGAGTCCTAAACGAACCAAGACAAAAGAAGGTAACTAATTGTTATTCTTCATTGTCTTGTTCGGATATTAATTGAAGCAGATAGTTTCGACATCGATGATGAATTTTTTCGTGTGTATAGACCATGAATGGTCCTGATGAAACAATAGCCAAACACGAAAAGAATTTGAGATAAAATAATTAGTTTTATTTATTATTTGAATTTGATTCAGAGAGTTGATTTTGTGATGATACTTTCGTGATTATTGACCTTCGATGTCAAGATGAACACTTTGATTTATCACGAGATAATTATGAGGATTAGAACTCGTGTCCTTTTGACCTTGTTTGTTGAGTTTAAGATAGGAGATCGATGATAATGAATTGGTGTGGATCTAAATGAATTTAAGAAATCTCATACGAGATGCGTATCCAACCACTCTGAGGTCTCAAAGTCATTTACATTTCTTATGATCTTGATTTAAATCTTCGTGTGTACGATCTATGACTGTTCGAGTAGTGATAGAGTAACAAACGATTGGATATATTTGTAATTAGATATGATAATAATATGGTTGAAATGGATGATATTAGTTCTTAGATGTAGAAATAACTGATTGATAATGTGTGATGTTGTTGTAGATTGATTCATGTGAATTCTTGATTAAAGTCTGATGAATGTTGAATGTAGTAGTAGATGATAGTGATAGATCATTATTGATAATGTATCTGTGATGAGTGTGAATCTTTGTTGATGTTTTTGAAGTGCATTGAATTTGTTTATCTTACTCAAGCTGCATAATCAAACCCGTTTTCATCTCAAACCTCTTCCCAGATTATCACATGCTTTTGACACACCGCATACCTTTTCACATAAGTCAAACTGCTTTTAAAAAAACTGTTTGAGACAACTCGCATCAGTACATTTTATCATGACAAGTCGCTTCAGCAGTTGACTCAATAGTCAACAACTCGCATCCATTTACCCATGCATACACAACTTGCATACCCGGATTTTGTTAAGACAACTCGCATAACACAACTGCCAGCACACAACTCGCAACTGTACCAACTGGCATCATTACCAACTCGCATGTGTAATAGCTCTTATCAGTTACGTTGAATCTGGACAGAGAGTAGACAAACCGCTTCATATATTCAATGAATCTGGACAAAAATGTGATAAACCGCATCGACTAAAAGATCACAACTCGCTTTAATGAATAAGTTGTAAAACTGTTTCAAAAACTGCATCAAAACCAGATTTATAATATGACACCAGCAGATTCACAACAACAACAGCTTGTAACAGCAACAGCAACATAAAGACCAATAGTATGATATGAATAGCAGCAGTAATGGACCAGATTATGAAACAGTCATCAAGCCACATCATGACCACATCAAAACGCATCAATAAGACACAAAATCACATCAAACCGCTTAAATAAAGCAACACAAACCGCATACAAAACCAAACAAACCGCATTAAAAACCATTCGAATCAATACAAACAACATAACCTAGGCTCTGGTACCATTTGTTGGATCGTATATAATATGTTGTTTAGATGATTCGGGTGGTCTAGGATTATGATGATATAAGATTGCCATGTTTAGAGAGATGACGAGAGGAGAGGGTGTTTTCTAAAGAGAGAAATAACAAATGTAAGGTTAGATTAATGAGAAAAAGCACCACCCTTCCCTTAGTGGGAAGGGTATTTATAGATACAAACTAAACGACCTCCTGACGGCCTGTGGATCAGGTATACAGTGGGTAAAGACTCGTCCTTCCTCCACGGTGTTACACTAAACTAATAACTAAGCTAACAACAAACTAATTGACTACAAAACAACGTAAATAACGATATGTCTACGAGCTAACTTATGCTAGATTATATTTGGGGTGACCGACTCTTCACTATGGAATTTCTAATTCCTAACATAAAGAGTAAGAAGCACAAAACCACAACGCAAGTATTTATAGTGGTTTGGCTACAAGGACACCTTCCTTGCCCTACTCCACTCCCCGAGTCACCTACTCGAGAGTTCGTAATCACTACACAACACCAACTCCTTGTGGCGAAGAAGCCTTTACAACGTCGCCTACTCTTTATCCGGTACAAGGCTAGATACCGGGTTATTCCACGAGGTAGAACCAAACCTATCACAACGTTTCCTACCTTTTATCCGGTACAAGGCTAGATACCGAGTTCCATTACAAAGGAGGAACTACTACCCAACACTACACAAGTCCTATCCCTAAGGAGATCCGCTCCTTATGACAATATCAACAAGGATATCAATATCCTTTGACCCAATACACATCTATCTTATACATCGACACACAATATTGAATGTACACCTTAGGTACCTATCACTAATGCCTTTGACTCGACTTCTAGGCACCCTTCACTAATGCCTTTTGACTTGAATTCTAAGCACCCTACACTAATGCTTTCAACACGGACGTTCGGCAACTTTCACTAATGCCTTCCTCTTGATCCTTTAGACATCTTTCACTTATGTCTTCGATACTACACTTCTATTGAGAAAGAAAAGAACTATCAACAAGATATTTTTAGTAGTCTTGATGATGACGAAGCTAGGCAACCCATGGACTTGAGCTTACTCGACTTCAAGAGGTGGTGATCTTGCCTTTAAGAGGAACCTAGAGAATCACTCAAACACAAAACTGTATACAAAGATCACTTGGATCTGTGGTTAGAGAGTTTACAATTCAAAGAGAAAATATGTGTGAAAGGGGTGAGTTACAATGAAGAAATGGCTCACTATTCATAGAGGAAAATAAGCTACTATTCCACGGATCCCACGGATCCCTTACATGAGGGATCTGTCCAGTGTAAACTGGGGGAACCGTGGGACGCTCCTCTTTGCCCATGGGTTTTGGGTCATGGGTCCTAGACTTCGGACCATGGGTATCCAAGTAGATACAATGTATCTATTAGATGCAATGCGTCTAGTCCATGGGTTATGGGTTAGCTCCATGGGTCATCGGTAATACCCATTTATGACTTATGCATGATGTCATGCAACGGATTATGGGTTATGCTCCATGGGTACGGGTCATGGACTTTGGGTTAAACCAAACTACATTCAATGTATTTGGTCAATGGTTCAAATACTTAAACTTATACCCATTATATTACCCATTATAATACATACTAGTTATGCATATAAACACTAGTTTTTGTACATATGTATTACTAAATCATGAAAACACTATTACTTGTTTGGTGTTTTATGTGAAAACGTAAGTGTGTTAGTAAACTATTGGCTCAAACCATTTACGTATTTTATTTGTTTCGTTAAAATAATTTTACATTTGTTATCGACAAAACATTAGAAGATAGTAAAAAATAAATAAACGTTTTTACGGCTTATTTGTATTAAAAATCTCCCCTTTTTTGTTGATGACAAAATATAAGATTATTTTGAGGAAAAACTAAAAATTCGTAAAAGTTTGAATTGGAGTTTTTACTTTCTTCTCCCCCTTTTTGTCAAAACAAAAAGAGCATCGAAAAGAAACTAACACCTTGTTTTAAGAAAAACATGTGAAAGAAAAAAATATGAGAAATAGAGACTAAGCGAGGAGAAGAATTCTCGACTTAGCAACCCCTTGACGAGTTAATCCCTTTGTGAGGGCGTAAAGTAAGAAAAAAATACTAAACTAGTGTATTGCAGCTATGTTTGCGAATGGTTTCGTCTTTGTGACGAATATGCTCCCCCTTGATGATTGCAACTTTGCAAGGGGACGTCATGTAATGTAGTCCTGTGTGAATTATATTGCAAATGGTTTTGCAATGTATCGCTTTAACACGAAACTCTCCCTAGCTTAGGGTGTCAAAGTCTTCAAGTATATATTGAAAATCTACAAAACAAAGGTTAGGAAACAAGTATATAATGCATAATTTCCTGCAAATAAGACTCAAGTTAGTAGTAAACAAGCCTTCTTAGGAGGGATCCATCTAGGAAAAACTGAGGGATCCGTCTGTCTGAAAGCTTAAGACAGCAATGGTGATGTAACAAGTGATGTTAACATCAAAGTGAGATATGTATTAAAGCATCAAACATATACTCAAAATAATATGGCATATAACATGTAATTTCATTCAGTAAAATACGAGAAATAATCTACACATCTCTAAAACTAAAAGAATGATTTAAACATGAAATATGATTCCTAAACTATCTAAATTTAAGCTTAAAACTAGGAAACCACTTGAATCCTTAAGCTCATGGTTGTTTGGGTTTGTTGATCTCGTCGAAACGTTCGAAGAGGTGATAGAACATGAAATGTTGATCTTCACGTACTTCATGCATCAAGCTTTCAACATGTGGACAATGATAAAAAACTTTTTCATGGCTCTGAAATGGTGGTGGTAGAAAGGAAATGGCTTGATGTGGAGGATCAAGTGAAGAGGGTTGAGGATCCTCAAAAGAAGGAAGGATTGGCGGAGGCACATTCGATGATGGCTCAACTAAGGATGATGGTGGAGGTAGAGAGGTGTCAACTTCCATGTGGCCGGGTGGTTGACTGTGATGATTCCTCATAATCCAAAATGGACTATTTGAGGGTGACGGAGAAAGGGATGTTAGGGCTAGTGTTGACTCAACACCTTGATTTTGTTGCTCTATTCTTTCCATTAAGAATGTTGGTAATGGTGGGGGATGAGATGGCCTAGGAGGCAAGTCCTCTAGATTGTAGAGGTGTGGTGATGAGAGTGGAGTGGTGAATGATATGGCTCAAGGCACTAAGGGTGATGGTTTAGTGGAAATAGGATTGTTTGGTTTAGGAGGTATAATGGTGTTTGGCATTGGTAGTTTTGTGGGAACAATCCTTTTGGGAATTGGTTTGATAGGTGGATGGGAGATCCTATCATTTGTGGATTTAACGGGAGATGATTCGGTTGAAGAAATTTCATGATCAACACGAGCAAGTTTCTTGGGTGGTTCTTTGGTAGATGAGTTACCACTAGGAGCTTTCCTCATGATGACATGATAAGAGAGAATTAGGATTATATCTAAATACTGAGAATGAGGATGTAGATGATGACTTTAGGATTCTTCACAAGATGGTTTATAAGAGGAAGGATTTGACAAGTGCATTTAAGACTTAAGCCACTAAGATCCTTTGGAATGTGATGATTTGCATGCACAAGAGTCATCTTCAGAGTTGCATTGATCTAGGAGTTTAATTTAAAGCAAGATGGAGTGTTCAAGTTAGCAAAAAGAGCTTGAAATGATTGTTTTAGCTAGTGTTTTAGATGAATCTGTCACCCAGATCTCACGGTTCTCTCTAATGAGGGATCCGTCTAGGCTAATCCTAGGGATCCGGCTCTCAGTACCTAAGAAAGGAAAAAAATGATCTTTGTAAGTTCTAATACCTATACCTTTTTGAGTGTTTCAGTCTTCCTTAGTGCTTAAATGAAAGGGTACTTAAATGATCAAGGGCAATGAGTGAAGGTAGCTAATGATTGCCTTTTATGGAAGAAAATAGAACTTTATGAGTACCAATGAATGACCAAAGATGACACTACAAAATTTGAGAGTGTCAAGTGGAGCTAAATGATCCGAGAGATCAGATAGTAACTTAAGATAACTTTGGAAAATATCTTAAAAGAAATGAAAAACTAGTATTTGACCCATTTTGAGGTAGAAATGACTAAAATCAATTTTCTAAAATTGAGAGATTTATAAAACTAGATGTGTTGACATGTGAGAGATGATGGAAGAGTGATGAGTTTTTGGTGAGAAGATAAATCGAAAAGCACCTTGAGTGTGATCCTAAATGAGCTATGAGTGAGTGTGAAGCTTACCGAGCTTGAGGAAGATTTAAGTGGTCCCAAGGTATTATGTTTACCTAGTGTGAAGTAGTCTAAGGATATGGTTTGATGTATAAAGTCAGCAACTGCATTTCTGTTTGCCCGGATCCCATGGTTCCCTAAGTGGAGGGATCCGTCTAGTATAAGGTGAGGGATCCGTCTCCTGCTAAACAGTACCTTTACAAAAGGTATGCAAAATTTGCACAGGTCATCGTATTTCAAAACTAGTGTTTTCTAAAAAGTTTGAACAACTATATAAACGAGACATCAAACGTTAAATGTTTTATTTCATGAGAAAAATCACATTACAATTATAAAATATGAAATCTAAGGATTGAGCCTATTTGGAAAAGAAACTAAGTTTCTTGAGCGTTTTCGCTAGATGGATCGTCAAATGGATGAAGAGTATTTGCCGATTGAGGGATGAAGAAAGACTTGATGAGGGATGTGTTTAGAAGTTCCATCATCTTTTTCTGAGTACGTACAACGGACTTTGAAATTAAGGGTGGAAGTACATGATGTGATGATAAAGGTGTGTCAAGAACATTCCATAAGGGATTAGTTTGTTCTTGTTGCCTTGAAGGTTTACAATTCGCCTTGCGAAGAAATAGGCGAGATTGTATGGTTGTTGTGTTAGCAAACAATACATTATGTGAGCACAACAAGCGGGAGGATTTCTCCATTTCCCCTAAGACTCCAAACATTTTGACGTAGGATGAGTGCAAGAGATTTATACTCATCTCGGATATCACGTGTATAGATTATGTTTGGATCAGAGTGATATGGTCGAGGTTTGCATAACATGTGAGTCAAGTCTTGAGGGGAAGGTATGTGTGAACAATATGGACTATTTTCTTCACGATAGTTGATAAGAGAATAAAGAGACCAATCTTCAGTGAAGGCACATTGTCCATGATTTGGAATTCGGAGAATGTAAGCAAATTGCCTAAGGGTTAAAACAAACTTTTGGTTTTTGATCCCAAACCAAAGAGATAGAGATCGATCCTCGTTACGAACGAGTTCAACTTGACAGAAGAATTACAATACAAACCTTTGACAGATTTTCTCGTTAATTCCGAGAAGGCATTCTAGTCCTATGGTTCGGAAAGAGGTATTCATACCTTCTTCGTATAGTAGAGGTGTGTCGACAATACGTCCTTCATGGAAGTGACGAGTTTCAAGATTATTGAACTCACGGACATGATTGCTAGGTGTGTTGGGCTCAAGAGAGATGTTAGGAGTGTAGGCATAAGTGAGTGAAAAGTCGAACTCATACTCATGAGACATGACGAGACCTGTGGAAATGAGATGTTAATATGATGAGACGCATTAAAGCAAAACAATGATCACCTAACGTTTTTACTAGATTTCTATTAACAATGACAATTAACTAACTTAGTATTTAACATTATAGTGGGATATTTCTTTTTAAGATGAAAACGGTTTATATTGCATGAGAATCTGTTTTTCAGTTCCACGGTTCTCACGGTTCCCTTCCAAGAGGGATCCGGCTAGTAGAACTCTAGGGATCCGTGAATCTGTAGTGACAGAAAAAGGATTTGATGAAAAATAGATTTTTGCATCTTATAGGATTATAAAAAGAGATGTATTTTAGCCAATATTTACGTAGTTATGCATGCATTGTAGGTTTCTAAGATATCACAAGGCCAAAAGTATGAAAGACAAAAAATAGAGGAAATGACAAACACATTATGAAAAATAAACTAGATAAACTAAAACATTAGTAATATTTCATTTCAATGCTAAGAACGATACAAAGGATTGGGTATATAAAACCAATGTAGATTAACAACACAAAGTACATGTCTCCAAGAGAAAGCTTGATCATGGGATACACTAGATGAGTGTCAAGATGAAGAAGCGTGTAAACCATGATGATGAAATTCTTCCTTGGTTTTTATTTGAGATGAGATGAGATGAGAAGGAAGATGAAGTTTGAATGAGCGATAATTTTTGAAAGTGGAAGATTTGAAAAATGAGGGTTTGGTGGAGTTTGACGATCGAAGGGGATATTTATGGGGAAGGAGGAATTTTTGAGATTTGTGTTTTGTTATTATTAGAAAGATTTGGATTAAGTAAAATAAGACACAAGTTTATAAACCTAGACTATAGACGGAAGAGTTACACGTATGCAAGAAAAGTTTCCTAACGAAGCTACGTGTAATATATGAGTATATGAAAAGATAATCATATAAGTTCCTATGTAAGCATACTTATTCTTAAGCTAATGTTATTTAGAGATAAGTAGGAAGTCATACCTCTAATGCACTTATGAGTGTCTTTCTTATGACAAGAAAAATGTAAAGAGACAACTCCGGTTCCTTCGTGATTAAGATACCTTCTTAGGGAAGGTAATCTTGTTACCAAGCAATTCCTATGGCTTGATAAATATGAGCTTTAACTAAGTAAAATGACAAAGATGGTTAGTGCAATTTAGTAAGATAAAGAAAGAAAAAAATATTGTTGTCATCTAATCAACATCCTACAAAAGTGTTTTTAAGACATGGTATTTATTTTTGTAAAAGACCTTCTTTGTAGTTTTCAATTAAACACGGATCGTATCAAGTTTTTAAATTACAACATACTCTAAGAATCTTGGTAATTAAGCTCTAATGCCAATTGTGGAAAACTAGAAGGGGGGGTTGAATAGTTTTACCGATTAAAACTTAGTTTTAATCTATTTGGATCGACTTATGTCAATCTATTTGTACGTGTTTGTTGGATGTTGATAGACAAGCGTATAGATAAATAAAAGATAAGATAAAGAGTAAGAAGCACAAAACCACAACGCGAGTATTTATAGTGGTTCGGCTACAAGGACACCTTCCTTGCCCTACTCCACTCCCCGAGTCACCTACTCGAGAGTTCGTAATCACTACACAACACCAACTCCTTGTGGCAGAGAATCCTTCACAACGTCGCCTACTCTTTATCCGGTACAAGGCTAGATACCGGGTTCTTCCACGAGGTAGAACCAAACCTATCTCAACGTTGCCTACCTTTTATCGGGTACAAGGCTAGATACCGAGTTCCATTATAAAGGAGGAACTACTACCCAAAACTACACAAATCCTATCCCTAAGGATATCCGCTCCTTATGACAATATCAACAAGGATATCAATATCCTTTGACCCAATACACATCTATCTTATACATCGACACACCATATCGAATGTACACCTTAGGCACCTTTCACTAATGCCTTTGACTCGACTTCTAGGCACCCTTCACTAATGCCTTGTGACTAGACTTCTAGGCACCCTTCACTAATGCCTTTTTACTTGACTTCTAAGGACCCTTCACTAATGCTTTTAACACGGACGTTCGGCATCTGTTGGGTTTTTGGTTCTGGTTATCAGGAATTATACTAATTATGGAACCACTGCCAGCATGAATGTAACCACGGCTAGAAGGATGGAACCACTACTCAAGATAAACCACGACTAGTAGAAGATTGGAACCACGGCTAATGCAATAAACCACTTCTAGTATTGTTTAGGTCGGTTTAATTGTAATATTCTAGAATATCATGAGTATGACGTATTGTATGGAAAGTATACTTATCTTGTAGAATACTGTTATTCCCTATTCACTATTGTTAAAAAAGGGACAATTAAGTACTTAAAGCAATTTAACAGTGAATAATGACTGAAGTTAACATAAGTAAAACACACAGAGTAATTTTCAACATCATATTCTTATTAGAAATAAATCAAAAGAATACGTTACCCAAGTACTTGGAATAGTACTTAGGATTGAAATGACAAAGTTTGGGGTGACTCCTCTCTAAGCTCAGGCTAAGTCCTGAGCACTACTCTAGAACCCATCGAGCTAGCTCAAGGATAAAGTTAGATTTGGAGGAGTGAAAAGATGGCTTGTGTGTGTGTGTTTTTACAATTCACAAGCTTAAACTTTTCACTCATTCTCTTATGCTATTTATACAAGTATGATTATTAACTTTATCCTAGAAGACAAAAACATGGATCACAAAGAAACACCCGAATAATATTGATATATTCGGTTACGCATTTCACTTTTCTATAGTAGAAAACTTCTTTCCTTGATAGAGAATGGCAGCTTACTATAAATGGGAAGATATGATTTTGATAGATTGAGACTGTGTATAGACTGGATAAACACTTGAGGGACTTAGTTTTATCCGGTAAAACTTTCCGCCTAATCCAAATTTCAATCTTCAGATCTTTAAAGTTTCAGTCTCTTTCGCTTTGTCTTGAGTGTTTAATTTGTTGGAGAGTGAAGGGATTCCAGTGTGAGTTATTGTCATCACTCACAATCCACTATCTTCTTCTTGACTTAGTCTTCACCCTAAGTTTCGCGAGAGTGGAGAGGCTCTTCTTAGCCTCATACTAAGTGTCTCGAAGATAGCTCACCTTTGAGAGACTATGCCATTGACTGATTGTGTTTAATGATTAAATACTTAGGATATTTTCTATTCAAATCCTAGTTTAAGGGTTTGGGTATTTTATCTGAACCCAATCTCCCCTATTTGGATATTCAAATAGCCTAAGTGTTTGATCAGTGTAAGTGAGCAAAAGGCTTCTTCTACACTGAATGTACTAATGAATACAATAAGGAACATTTAAGTAATTTGACAAGAACATACATCTTTTATTGATCAGATTACATATTTCCTATCACTAGTACAAAAGGATAAAATGATGTCACCCGTCGGATGGATACCCGTGCTTCGAGCTTTACTTTCTTGGTGATGAGTGTTTCCCTGTCAGGATGGTCTCTTATCTTTGTATTCGAGTCTTGACAGAACCTAATGTTTCTTTGCCGATTGGATCTCAGAGGCCATCGGTATATAGTCGATCATTGCAAATACACCGGCTGATCAATATCACTCCATCTTTGAAATGTTAGGTTTCCATAGACATCAATGTGAAATAGCCCTCTTCGGAGCTCTTCAATCACCAAGCAGTTCACAAATTTGACACCCTCAGCTGACTCTAGCATTCTAGGCCGCACTTTGATTTGTGTTGGAACTCAACTCTTTCCTTTTCGGTGGAAGCTTGTGGTTGAGATCCTTGAGGTGCGATCAATTCCCATTGGTGGTGCATCCCTCTTTCATATCTTTTTCTTGAGCATTTTCATCGATCCTTGACCACCTTGTTTTGCTTCTTTTCAATAATTGACCAAGTTCATCGAGTTCATGATCCCAAAGTCGGTGAATTTTAGTGGATCATGAATCTCGAAATGTCTCTTATCATCCCCCAGCAGACATTCATTGCCGCTGGTTTGGTATTGGGATGATTTTAACATCGATGATTCTTTCAGCTTCCTTCGGCTTGTCATTGTCCGCTTGTAATGTAATGATCAATCCTTTCTAGCCCGAGCTCTTCTTTCCTTTTCTTTGCTTCATATACCGCTCTCATTGGGTCATTTGAGCGACTCGAGCAAATTTGAAATTTTGTCCTGCTCGACCCTTTTGAAGCTTGCTCGCATCTAGTCCCATGTTCTCGCTTCTTCGGCGACAACCTTAGCCAGTGCTTCCCTGTTCCTTTTCTCTTCCTCGGCTAGTTTCAATCTTCTTTCTTCTTTAGCAAGATGTTTACTTTAGCCGATCCGTGTGGCAGTGTATTCGATGTCACCGATTTTATAGGAATCTTCTCGTTCTCAGCAGCTTGTCATTATGCCTTTGCCTTTGTTTGGCACGAGGAAGATGATGCGACCAAAGGAGGTGTAGTTGTCATGATAGGTGGTGTGACTACTATCAGTGTTGTTGTTGTTGTTGATGTTGGTGGTGGACCGGTGAGATTGGTATTGCTTACGATCTTGGAGTGCGATGATGATGTAGGAGCAACGAGACGGTGGTGTTTGCTCCCCCTCGGTGTGAAGAGGAGTTTCTTCGCAGATTCTCCCCAATCAAGCGTGGCCGAGTCGTGAGGGCAAGTTAGTGTTGGTGCCGAGGGGACGGGGCAGCTTGACCCGAAGGCCCGATAGATTTCGGTCATCATAGCCTTAATCTCCGAAGTGCAATGTCAATGCGGTGACCTTTGCATCCAAGTTAGCCTCGAGAAAGCTCCACGGCGGTCCATCCGGGACCAAGATTCCGTGGCCGGGAAGAGGGTTGCGAGCCATGGTCGCCACCGCGGTATTCAGAGAGTCCATTGTAGCTCGAAGAGACTGGATGATGATGGAAGACCCGAACATGTGTGCATTTGGCGATCTAATTGATCAAGTAAGGCGTGAAGATTGTTGCAAGTATGCCTCGGTAGCCTTTAACACTTGAGAGTTAAGAGTGGGTCTTCTCGACAAACTCCTTGATTTCATCGATCTTTGTGCGGCATCACAGAAGGTGCCTTAAGAAGTTAGCCATATTTTCATCGGTCGGTGAATTTGGTCATACATCATGTCCACTGTGCTCATGAACATTTTCATCGGAACCTCAGATCTCGTTTTAAATCGCATAACTTGCAGCAGACCTCTCGATATGTTGTTCCCACAATGTTTTAGTAACCCAGTATAGCTTCCTTGAAGCCACGTGATCCACCGAGCCAACTGCCTTTCAAAGGAGGGAAGAACATTGTCAAACTCTTTGAATTCATCGAGCTTGAGGAGGATTGAAGCATTATCATCATGTTGGAATGGGGATTCAAGATGCTTCGATCTCCTTTGGAGGCTAAGGCTCTTGTTGATTGAACCTCGGCCCATTTCTTCTCCAACTGATAAATTTCATCTTCGAGTTTAAGCCAAGATCATCCTCTGAGAATAGAATACCAGGTGACATCAACGCAATAGTGAGCAAGGGGTTGGTGATGGGTTCCATATCACGGTGGTATATATCCTCTCGAAGTCTTTTCTCCGCTGTTGACCCTCGGACGGTGGAGTTTCCTCAGGTGCCTTCTCCGAGTCGAGGATTGGCTTTGGGTTCCGTATCGGCGGTTTTTCTTTCCCTCCAAGTCTTTGTCCCCAGGACCCTGAGACACCGGTGGGTGTTTCCCGTGCCTTTGGCGGAGTCGCTGATTGTTGTATCCCTATCGGTGGTTGTTTGTTTCCCGAAGTCTTTGGGATCGTCGGTGCCCTCGACAAAGACTTGGATTTGTTAATGTCATCATCGGGCTTGGTGGAAGCGCCCCTACCAGCCGAGTTGTTTGTTTCCCTCGGATCTTGGGAGTAGTAGGTGTGACCAAGGGCACCGGCTGGATGTATCGTGTCCTTCGTTGTCACGGGGTGGTTGTTGCCCGGTTAGTGGGTGTCTGCTTAGTCTTGGGCTTAATGTGCCTCTTAGGTGCTCCCAAGCCTCAGTCCACGAGACTTTGGTTTAGTCTTAGTCCCAATCCGAGACTTCCCTTTCTCTTTTGGAGCAGGGTTTGGAGACACGATCCACTTTGATTGTTTCATCATGTGGCCGTCAATTCAATGGGAGTGACAAGGGATGGGTCCTTTTGAAAATTTGATGGGCCAGGATGCCGGTAAATTTCCAAATTTTCATCCCGAGTATAATTTGAACCCGATAGCGATTGCAAAGCACAAGAAACAAACCTAGGATACGAAAACGCATTTCGTCCCTAGTTTTGCTCAGAGCCGTTACAAGATCACTTGTAAATGATCTCCCCTATGTCGAAAGTGACCCCATTCATCAATATGCCATCATCAATGAATAGAGTTAACTTGTTCGGTGGATGAGTGGTTCCTCACGAGGACCTGAATCACAAAAGTGAAGAGGATCCTCCAAGCCACGGGGAATGAGCTTTTAGTGACCGGGGTCTTGTCCAAAAAAGTTGGATCTAAAACAATTTGTTTTAACCCATCCTTCAGCTGTGGAGGGTTCATGATGGGCGACATAAGTACCTTTGTTATAATCTAAACCTGTTGAAGTGCAAAATGTTTTGTAATCAGGTGTATTGTTGCCCCCATTAAGGCGCATCGATGAGATATTCCCTCGAGAGTGGTCTAAGGTTATTCTCATCGTTAGAAGGTGTCGGGTCATAGGCTTTAGGCGTAGCCCAAAATTCCTCGAGGTAGTTTGGGTACAGATCTTGAGGACATTTACAAAGGCCGTTTTGAGTGGGCAAATTGAATAAAATTTTTATAATGTCTTTATAGGTTGGGACACTTTCAGGGTATTCAAAATTTCCTATGACATTATTTGTTTTAAATTCAACGTTAGTAAGATCCCCTACCCATCGAAGTTTAAATCGAGAGCTTGTGTTCTAGCCATTTCTATTAAAAAGATTTTAGGGTAAAAAAATGTTTTGACTAGAACAATCAAAGTATTTGGATCTCTCAAGTTTGTGATGAAAAACTTTTTGTAAATGTTTACAAGGAGGGTTTTCCAAAAGAGTTTTTGAAGATTTTGAGAACACACAATTTTTTTTGGATTTGAGAAAGGATTTTGACAGAGTTTAGTTGCAAAAAATAATTTGTGTGTGTTTTGTGGTTTTTTGAAGAGGGTATTTATAGAGAAGTGAGAGGGGTGGTTTTTGTATAAATGTGGATATGTAAAGACTATTTTTGAAATCGTTTGATATTCCACATTTAATGCCACCACCACTTCACGCAAAGAAAATCCGTCTTTCAAGGAAAACAGTTGCAATGCAATGATAATAGTGCACTTTAGCGAGAATAAAATATCCATAGGATATTTTATGTGCGAGAAGGCATTTAATGCCAAGTGGGGTGAGGTAAATGATGATACTCCTGACATAAAGACATGTATTCCTATATTAAATTGGTGGGATTACCAACCTAGGACATTTAAGTAACTAATACTTGGAGCATTTAGTTACTCATTCAATGCTTTCTGTCGGGACCCCGAGTGAGTCTTACTCATTCAGTGAGAGGTTTGTTTTGGATGTTCAGGGAGAATGAACCATTTTAGTGATCTTACTTGAGTTTGGTTTTCGGATCACCGACTTTCAATGTCAAGCATTCCCAATTCACTTCAGTCTCAAGGTAGGTTCATCCAAGGGTTTTGTGAAGATATCACCGGTTGATATTCATAGGGATGAAATGAAGTTCAATGTCTCCCTTCATTATGTGATCCCGATGAAGTGATATCGATATCAATGTGTTTGGTTCTTTGGTGGAGGACAGGGGTTGTTGGAGATTGCAATAGCACGGTATTATCACGAGAAGATGGGCACCATTTTGTAATGGATGTCGTAGTCACCGAGTTGACTTTTCATCCATAATACATTGGCAGACAAAGATCTGCCGCACTACATATTCAAAATTGGTAGGACATAGCCACGATTGTTGCTTTTAGCACTCCAACAAACTAGTTTTCCTCCTAGAAATTGACAGACCACGAGGTACTTTTTACGTCCATGTTGCAGCAAGATAATCGAATCGAGTAACCTTTGAGATCAAACCCCGAGCATCTTGGATAATAGAGTCCAAGGCTAGGGGTTCCCCAGTACACGAGTATTCTTTTGGCTGCAGTGAGATGGGATTCTTTAGGATTGGACTGATATCTTGCTATTAGACAGGCTGAGAATTGGATATCTGGTCTAGAAGCAATTAGATACATCAGTGAGCCTACAATCCCTCTGAAATGAGTTTGATTAACTGATTTCCGGGTGAGATCGTGTCTAAGGTTGTTAGGTGGGACCATTGAGTTTTCACCGAGGCACGGTCGGATATCTCATATTTTTCAAGAGATTCCGGTATATTTCTCTTGACCGATGGATAATCCTTTGTCAGCTTTTCGATTTGTAGTCCAAGAAACTATGTGAGTTCCCCATCATGCTCATTTCAAACTTCTTAGTCATCAGTTTTTCAAACCGTTTGCAAAGTTTGTAGTTTGTTGAGCCAAAGATGATGTCATCAACATACACTTGGACTAGAATCACATCCTGTTGAGTTCTATAGACAAACACATTGTTGTCTATCTTCCTCCGACAAACTTGTTTTGTATCGTGAAAGCCGAGAGAGTTTCATACCATGCCCCGGAGCTTGTTTAAGTCCAGAGAGCTTTGTCAAGCTTGCGGACATAGTCGAGGAATTCACTAATCTCAAAGCACCGGAGGTTCTTGAACATATACATCTTTCTTGAGATCACCATTTAAGAATGCACTTTTAACATCCATTTGGTAGACCACGGTTCATGTATGTTGCATATGCAAGAAAGATCCGATGGCTTCCATTCTTGCAACATGAGCAAATGTTTCATCATAGTCAATGCCTTCTTGTTGACTGTAACCTTTGGCTACAAGTCCGGCTTTGTTTTAATGATGATCTGCATTTTTCATCGGTTTTGTTTCCGAAAACCCACTTCATTCCTATGACGACTACATCCCGAGGACATTTGATCAAGGTCATGACCTTATTTTTATCAAATGCTTGCGATTCTTCTTGCATAGCCTGAACCCACTTGGGTATTTTAGAGCCTGTTGACACTTTTGGGTTCTATTTCGATAGTAATCACAGATAGACATTCATTGGGTCAAGCTGCTGGAAAAATTAGCGACCATGCTTCTAGTGAGCATTCCTCCAAGTGGGTTCACCAATAATGTTTACAAGCTCAATGTCCTGAGATCTTGTCCACTTACTTTGTGGTCTAGGATCTGAGCTTAAAGATGTCACCGGGAGTTGTGTGAGTTCAGTGTGAAGTTCGCAAGAACCACAAGATCATTTAGATCATCTGCCGAGGTGACTTGTTCAGTAGAGGTTCTTGAGTTATAGGATCCCGATCATATGGATCAGTGTTACCTAACCCAGTAGGGGCATGGCGATTATCAATGAATTCACTGACAGTTGGTTGTGACAGGTTGTGGGGCAAGACATAATATGAGATGTCGCATCGCCTTGGTGTGAGGAATTGGTTTCGTGTTGTACTCATCGTGAGGATATCTTGATGAGTTATCAATTTCAATTTCTTCCACTGAAGTGTTGGTGAATCTGATGCTTTCTATACTTTCATCAAAGGTGACATGATAGGTTTCCTCAACTTGTTGTCTCCTTGTGTTAAATATCCTGAAGGATTTGGAGATCAGTGAGTAACCTAGAAAGTATCCATCATCGCCTTTAGCATCGAACTTGCCTAGATGATCCTTGTGGTTATGAATAAACACAGACATCCAAACACATGGAAGTAGTGATGTCGAGAAGTCTACCTTTGAATATCTCATATGGGGTTTTATTATGTCGTTTGACAATGATTGACCTATTTTGAGTGTAACAGTCAAGCTTTTAACGCTTCACGTAAATGCTTTGAAAGAGCCGAGCCATTTAACATGGTTCTTGCAGCCTCAATGAGAGTTCGTTCTTCCTTTCGGCTACCCCATTTTGTTCAGGGGGTATATGGAGATGAAAAATTTTGGGAGATTCCTCTCTCATCACGAAACTCTCAAGCTCGGCATTTCTAAATTCAAGACCATTGTCAGCTTCGATTTGTTTCACTGTAATGTCATTCGGTTTTCAATGTTCCGATAAATGACATTATAGTATCACCGCCGACTCTTTTGGAAAGAAAGTATTCCCAAGTGTATCTTGAATACTCATCAACAATGACAAGTGTATACTTCTCATGCTTTGGATTGATCTAGACTGGTCCAAAGAGATTCATATGCAAGAGGTGAAGGCAACTTTTGATAGAGAAGTTTTGCTTGGTTTTGAAAGATGCTCTTTTATGTTTGCCTTTTTTACAGGCTGAGCATGGTTTATCTTTTGCAAAACCAGTGATGGTAAGCCAAGGACCTTGTTTTGTTTTGCCAAGTTGTTGATGTTTTGAAGTTTAAGTGTGAGTCTCTTGTGCAGCCACCAGCTTGATAGTTTCAAAGTGGCTTTTGGCAAAGAGACATGTTCTATCTTTAGAGAGAGTTGACATGTCTAAGACATAAACATCGTCTCTCCGGGGAGCAATCAACACAACTTCCTTGTTGGCATTGAAAATGATACCTTGTTTGTCATTGAATTATACAATGTACTTAGCATCACATAGCCGACCGACATCGATGAGATTGTATTTGAGACCATTAACATAAGCAATCCTAGAGAAAACTATTCCATTACGTTCTTGAACCATAACCTTCATGGGACATGATGAGTTATCACCAAACACTACCTTTGGCCCCGGTTCCTTTACATACTTGTGCGATATTCCTTCACACCTCACCATACTTCTTGAACATCCACGCCTAGATGCCGGATAGGTTCCTTGGCATGCCTCTGCACAAGTAGTAAATCAATTATTTTCTCTTCGTAACCCACTTACTAGTGGGTTTGGGTCTCATGGTCTCTTTGAATTGAGCAATCGATCATGGTCGAGTGGAGTGCAATGAGCTACCACAGTTTTACATCTAGAGACAGGATGACTCGTGGATTTTGGTTGTTTTGAACTTCTTCTCTGCATGGATGACATTGTCATGTCGACATGTCTTATGAGCTGTGTTACCGCAAATATCACAAAGATGTGTTCATAAGACAATCATCATGACGATGATCATTAAAGCCACAATGTGGGCAAGGAGGAAAAGGCTTTGCTCTCAACTTTTGAGCTTTGGATGAAGAAGCATACCGATGACCAACTTTGGTGTAGTTTTCTTGACTGAGAGAGCTCACATATTGCAAGTGGTCGTTAGCAGATCCTGTGATCATCCTTTTTACATGATCATGCAAAAAGGATTCTATAACAATTGTCGCTGGTATGATCGTATAGTGTATGCATCATGATCACACTTCGCTATTTTTGGTGGTGGCTTTTGACTTTGAGGAATCTGAGGAAGGACTTTGTCTCCTTGATTGGTTCATAGACCTTTTCAATAGATTCCATTTTGTCGCTAGCTTTCTCACAAGTTCACGATCAGTTTCTGAACCGACTCAGCTTGATTGGGGAATGAGGATGCGAATTTTTCATCGGGGTTGGATTCTTGTTGAGTTGGTTTTGATGGTCTTTTCAAAATGGTTCTACCAAGTCCGGACCTTTCTTTGGGAGAGTGTGGATCAATGAAATGGAGTAAGCTCAGAGCTAGGATCAGACCAAGAGGTTCCAAAGGTGGAAGTGGTGCTTGAGATTCATCTTCGTGACTCAGAGATGTGTTCAGGTACATCGGGCACATCCGGGAGTCCAAGCATGCTCTTTAGAGCTTGACTTTCGTGCTCTAGAATTTTTCCGAGTCAAAGTTAGGAACCTTACTATCGATTAAGTCTTTCAATCCAATCACCGGTCTTGGGAATAGACAACATATTGGTAATCATGCCACCGTGACACAAATGGTTTAGGACACCGGTCTTTGTTGAGAGAGTCAGAAGATGATGTCCACCTATGACTGACTTCTTTTTGCTACTTTTTACGGGCACCACAAGATCAAAGACTCTTGGATTCTTGGTGGTCCAAATGTATCAATGATTTCCTTTTCTTTCTTAAGTTCATCTTGAAGAGCTTGATTTCTTTTAACTAATTCAGTGTTTTGAATCTGTAAGGTGATAGCCTCAAGCTTGTTTTGTTTTAACACAAGTAACTCATCCCTACACTTATTCAATTCAAAACTTAACTTGTTGTACTTAGAAAAAGATTTAGTCTTTGCTCCTCTACAAACTTAAGATCTACATTGATATAGTTCATATAGGACCGCCAATCGTAATCATCATCCATAGAAAGTAGAATATTTACCTTCTTCATTGTGATATTGACACATTCTCCATTTCTGGCATGATTCTTTCCAAATACTGCTAGCTTGTCTTTCTTAGAGAGGGCCATCGCTAAGCTTGTTGACATGCACCATTTCATCATCCGATGAGACCGCTCTTCATCGGTCTGTAAAAAGGTTTCGCAACAAGACATTTGTTTTACCCCGCATTGCGATTGAACACTTTGGTTCTGGCCTCAAGTAATGAAAGCTTAGCTTTGATCTTCCTATACTTAGCTTCAAAATCTATTGTTTTGTTCTCGTCGATTTATTCCGAAAGTTTTGATGAGACCGATAGATTTTAGGTTGAAATTTGCTAAAGCCGAGGACTGATTTGACCCCGATGGTTCGTAAGAAGGTTCGAAATTGTTTTGAAAAGCGTGTCCTTTGCAAAATGACCTTTTGTGACACTTAAAGCATTCTGTCCTCAAGTAGCTTTAGCAGTTGAAAAACCTTTTCTTTTAATAAACCTCTCGAGAGTTTGCAAGGAGTGCCCTTTCCCCGAAATTCAACGCTTCGTGTCATTTAGGTACTCCTCACTTGATCTCTCATCGTGCTCATCATCGAATTTTCTTGAAAATCTTGAACCACATTGTTAGAAAAGAAGGGAGTTGATATAGGTGAGGTGATGGTCGTGGACTCTTGACTTCGAGACTTCTTTAAGTCGAGGTATCGTCTTGATGAGGTTTTCCTCATAGACAAATTTCCATAAATTTCGTGAAGCTCAAGAGTTTGGATGTGATTTGCATTTCTAAGTCCCTCTAGAGAAGTTTAACCATTTCTCATGGAGACAATTAACAAAACCAACATTTATCTCATGTTTGGATAACTTAACACCATCATTAGCCAGCTCATTTAAAAGAGTTTTGTAACGGGTGTAAGTTTGAGAGAGTTTCGAGTCCTTAGCCCCGAAGGTGTTATACTCAAGTTTCGTGTCCATTATCCTATTTTCCTTGGTATCGATGGACCTTCATGGCTATGGACCGTGTCATCCCGTGTTTGTTTAGCCGTGTTACTGCCTTATCCGACTCCATTATATCATCAGAAGACATGATATGATGATACTTTTGATTCTTTTGGTCCCGGTTGACCACTCACCTTTCATCCGAGTCCGAAGTTCATCGAGCTTGTGGTTGGGCAAACCTTGCTAGCTCTTTGGGACAAATGAACCCTCATTAATACACTTGATATAATAAGGTTCCATCCCAATCAAATAGCAAAGCATACGCTTTTTCCATTTGTTGAATTTGCCAACTTCAAGTCTAGGGAACAAATTGGTGAATAAGCTCCACCCTTTTATCGACTAGTTGGGGTACATCAATTTCAACCATAGGAATCTGATTTAAAAACGCTTAGAGCTGCATAAAAGGTTTTATAATCACCGCTCGATACCACTTGTTATTCCCTACTCACTATTGTTAAAAAGGACAATTAAGTACTTAAAGCAATTTAACATGAATAAGGACTTGAGTTAACATAAGTAAACCACACAAAGTAATTTTCAAAATCATATTCTTATTAGAAATAAATCAAAAGAATCGCTACCCAAGTACTTATAATAGTACTTAGGATTGAAATGACAAAGTTTGGGTGACTCTCTAAGCTCGAGGCTAAGTCCGAGCACAACTCTTAGAACCCACCGAGCTAGCTCAAGGATAAAGTTAGATTTGAGGAGTGAAAAGTTATTGTGTGTGTGTGAGTTTTTACAATTCACAAGCTTAAACTTTTCACTCATTCTCTTATGCTATTTATACAAGTATGATTATTAACTTTATCCTAGAAGACAAAACATGGATCACAGAAACACGAATATTGATATATTCGTTCGCTATCGCTCACTTTTCTATAGTAGGCGGTGAAGCTTCTTCCTTGATAGAGAATCGCGCTACTATAAATGGGAAGATATGATTTGGATAGATTGAGACGGTGTATAGACCGGATAAACACTTGAGGGACTTAGTTTTATCCGGGTAAAACTTTCCGCCTAATCCACCAATCTTCGATCTTTTAAAGTTTTCGCCTCTTCTTCGCTTGTCTTCAGTGTTTAACAGCCAATTGGTAGAGTCGAGGGATTCAGATGAGTTATTGTCATCACCACCAATCCACTATCTTCTTCTTGACTTAGTCTTCACCCTTTAAGTTCCGCTTTGCAGAGTGGAGAGGCTCCTTCTTCGCCTCATACTAAGTGTCTCGAAGATAGCTCAACTTGAGAGACTATGCCGACACTGGACATGTTTTAACAGATTAAATACTTAGGATATTTTCTATTCAAATCCTAGTTTAAGGGGTTTGGGTATTTACTGAACCCAACAAATACGTAATGTAGATTGTATAGGACTCTTTAGCCTATAAAAGGAGGTCCTAGGTTAGAGTTAGATATACGTATTAGTTATATCTAATGTCGATACACTTCAAGGTTGTAAAACCCTAATACTATTCAGAGTATTCGTATAATAGATATATTGAGGTGTTTAGTGATAATCAAGTTATTCTTCTTAAGGTTAAATATTAAATTCCGCGTAGTGTTTAACAGTTTGTTTTAGTTTAAGTCAACTTCTATACAAGATCGTTTGCTCAACTGGGATCAACAAGTGGTATCAGAGCTTGTGATCTAGAAGTTTGTAATCAAGAAGAAGTTATGTTACTCAGATTCGTATTAATTCTAAAAGTTCAAGATGTCTGACGAAACTCACATGGTTACTGCCTCCAAGGTGCTCATGCTGAAGCAGGGAGAGTATCAAGTTTGGAAGATGCGAATGAGACAATACATTCGCATGATTGACTACAACATCTGGGAGGTGATTGAGAAGGATGATACTTTACCCACTAAGGGTCCTGATGGAAAACCTGTTGGGATTGTTAGTGAACCTGACAAGGCTCAAAGGAAGTTGGAGATTAAGTCTTATAGTATTCTCAGTATGGGAATACCTAATGAGTATGATTTAGACTTTCAAGAGTATGAGACTGCTAAGGAACTGATGGATGCCATTGAACAAAGATTTGCTGGTAATGATGCTACCAGAAAATCAAGGAAGAATATGCTCAAGCATCAGCTTGAAAACTTCACTACTCTTAGTGGAGAAAGTCTTGATGGCACTTATAATAGACTGCAGAAGCTCATCAGTCAATTGAAGTTGGTGGACTATAAGGTTGCTCAAGAAGACATCAATCTCAACTTCATTAGAAGCTTGTCACCTGAATGGGCTATGCACACAGTTGTTTGGAGAAACAAGGATGACTTTGAAAAGATGACTTTGGACAATCTCTACAACAACTTGAAGGTCTATGAGTCTGAAAAGAACATTGCTGGCTCATCCTCATCTACACAGAACATTGCTTTTATGTCTACCAACAACAGGAGCACTCAGGAAACAATCACTGCTACATATGATGTTTCCACTGCTAATACTAATGTTTCTACTGCTAATGATAACATTAGTGATGATGCTATCTGTGATTTTCTATCTGATCTAACAACCAGTGTTACAGTGCTAAATTAGGATCTGGATCAAATTGATCCTGATGATCTTGATGAAATCAGTCTTCAGTGGCAGATGGCTATGCTCACTTTGCAGGCTAGGAGATTTTTAAGAAGGACTGGAAGGGAGATCAAGTATAATGGACAAAGAAAAGCTGGGTTTGACAAAAGCAAGATGGAGTGCTTCAACTGCAAAAAGAAGGGACATTTTGCAAGGGAGTGCAGGGCTCCAAAGAGGATGGGAGAAAACTTCAAGAAGGCACCTGAAGAACCAAAGCCTTCTTCAGCTTTGGTGGGTCAAGATGGACTTGGAGATTATGACTGGAGTGACCAGATAGAGGAAGGACCCAATGCTGCTTTCCTGGCTAGTGAAGCTTCCAAAGTGCATAACTTTTCACTCATGGCTTATGCTTCATCATCTTCTGGTTCAGATTCTGAGGTATCAAATGATTCAAAAAGTTCTACTTGTTCTTTTAAATCTTGTCAAGGTAACTTAGAATCCCTTAAAGCAATCAATGAGAGTCTTAGAAAAGAAGTAGGTAGACTTGCATTTGATAACCTAGGTTACAAAGTTGGTCTTCAGAATGTAGAAGAAAAACTTAGGTACTGCACCAAGTGTGAGTTTGAGTATGTGGATAAGATAAACATTGTAGGTGGTCAAATTAACATTAAAGATAGGGAAATCAAGGTTCTTAAACAGAAACTTGAAGAAGCTGAAAGCATAAAACAAGAAGCCCTAGAAGATAAAGAGAAACATATAGTTAAGATTGATAAATTAACTTATGCTTCTGAGGTTGTTAATAAGTCAATTGTAAGAAACTTAATGAAAAAGGGTTCTGGGATAGGGTACAATGATGTGCCACCACCCATGCTAATGAAACATGCACCACCTGGTACTGAGTTATCATTTAGTGATGAGTTTAGTTTTAACAAACCTATAGGTGAGAATTGTGAGTCACCTAAGGTAGTGTCTGATAGGTCATCTGATGGTCCAATCATTAAATATTGGGAGTCAGATTATGAGGAAGAGAGGTCTGAGTCAACACAGTCTGATAAGTTAGAAAATGTTAAAACTGTTGATTCTAAACATGCCAACCTTTTGCCTAGATTTGGAGCACAAATCTCTAGCAGAGTTATAGGGTATAATGAGATTCCTAGGGACCAGATGAAAAGATTCAAACCTAGGGGTAATCAAAGAAACTTCAATGGTTTAATCTCAAACAGATTAGAAGATAAGTTTAAATGTGTTAAAAAGGCTTGTTTTAAGTGTGGTAGTTTTAAGCATCTACAGGGAAATTGTTATAAAAACCAACCACAAGTTTGGAATCAATGAAGGAGGGTAAATCATAAAAACTTTTCAAAACAAACCATCCCTCACCCAAACAGAAACATGATTCCTAAAGCAGTGTTAATGAGAAATGGTAAAAAAAAATTATAATCACTGATGCACCTAAATGGGTTCCACCACTGCTAAGCAAAATGTTTCTACTGCTAAGCAGAATATCAACACTGCCGAGACAAAAGAAGTTTTAATTGTACCAAAGGTGATCACAGATACAGTGGTTGGAAGCCATTTCTATGTCAGAAAGGCCTCAGCTTGTTAGCAATGGAAACCAAAGACAAATGTCTTAGAACATGTCAACAGTGCATCAATGAACTTAAAAAATCTGACTATGTTGATGCACAAGGCAGACACAAGTCAGTATTGACTTGGGTCCCCAAAAGGAACCAACTTTTCTAATTTCTTGTGCAAGACAAGTTACAGGATGAGCTAAAAGATAAAGAGGTCTTAGTCAAAGGATTGGTGTGTCAGTGAAGTTTCCACTGCTAGCATAATCTAATCACTGCTAGTTGTGGGCAATCCACTGCTAGAGCAGTTTAGATGAAAGTGGAAACTACAGGGGCTGTTCTAAAACTTTTTGATGATAACGTATTTAATCCCCAAATCACTGCCGATCATTGGTGCACTACACAAACCCTAACCACTCCCAACTATTATTTTCACAAATCCCACATCCTATTCACCCACAACACACAATGGCAATTAAATATTCCACAACCCACAACCTTGTAGCATACCTAGTCAAGAACAACCATTCTGAAGGCTTCCATGAAATGATTGATTTCATCAGACATAGTCCAATTCACTTTGCATTAACTGTTGAACCTATCATTGCTAAATCCTACATTCATCAGTTTTGGTGTAACGCTGAAATTCAAGAAAGAGATGGATCAGAGGTTATTAGGGCTATTGTTGATGAGAAGGAGATTCTGGTCACAAAGGAGGTGATTAGAGGTGTTTTGAAGCTTCAGGATGCTGAAGGAGTTGTTAATTTGTCAAATGATGAAATATTTGAAGGTTTGGAGAGAATGGGTTATGAGAGAAGAGGGGATCGTATAAAGTTTCACAAAGGTATGTTTTCTCCCCAATGGAAGTTCTTAATCCATACCTTGCTCATGTATGTAAGCAATAAGACCAATGGATTTGATGAGTTTCCATCTAAGATTGCAACTGCTATCATCTGTCTATCTCAAGAAAGGGTATTCAATTGGTCTAGGATGATTTTTGATGGTTTTCTGAAGAATATTAAGGAACAGGGAAAATATTACTTATATCCTAGGTTTGTTCAGTTGATAGTAGAAAGTCAAATAACTGAACCCATTCCTCATAAAAGGAAGTATGAAGTACTTCATATGATTCCTAAGGTGTTTGCCCATATGAAGAAGAAGAGTCCAAACTTTCCAGGGACCATTACACCTTTGTTTCCTCACATGCTCAACCTGCCAGAAATTATAGAAGAGGAAAATCCACAACCCAACCCATCCACTGCTGAACCCACTGCTACCACATCTGAACCCACTGCTACCACATCTGAACCAACTATTGAACTCTTACCCTTAACAACTGAACCCCAAAGGATCTTATTTACCAGAAGGAGGAGGAAGGGCACCAAGCTACCTCAGGTTGGTGTTAGTGTTGTAGGTAATGAGGCTGTCATAGGTGTGGGGGGTGACATGATTGGAAGGGCTTCCACTACTGACTCAGGCTTAGATGCCGAAAGGTGGCAAAGGAATCATAAGTAAGTCCCAACCTTTGGCAACTCCTAATGTGGAGAGTTCTTTTGTGCTCAACACAGGTAGAGGAATCCCCAGCCAACTGGCTACTATGGGGGGTATGGATGTTCAGGCTAGGTCTGATGTCATGTTTACTCAATCCCATAATTCACCTCTCGGAGCAGGTTACACAGCTCGAAGTGATGAGGATAGTTTGGGACCACAAAATGAATTGACGGGTACTGAACATGTACATGATGACAATTCCAGGGATCCACCTCTCGGACCAGTTAACACAGGTCGAAGTGGTGAGGATACAATGCAACTGATACTTGAATTGATGACTAGACGCACACATATAGAGTCTAAGATCACTGGTCTTCAGAAATTGATAACCTCTTAGTCTGGCACAATTAAAAGGTTGAAGCACGGGGTAGCTGTTTTGGAAAGATTAAGGAGACCAGGGATTGCTGCATATAAGCGAGTCAAAAGGATGGGAAAGAAGGCAAGCTCCTCAAAGGATCAGCGTTTGGAGGATGCATCCAAACAGGGGAGGAGTAAAGGCACAGATTCAGGGGAGGATTTGAATTTGGATGTTGACTTGGATTTGGATAGTTCTGATCATGGTAATGATTATTTGGTGATCAACAAGGAGGGAAAAGAAGCAGTGATTGAAGAAACTTTGAAAGTCAGTTGTTGAAGAGGAAGAAGTGCAGAACAACAACCACTTTACTAATGTGGCTACATCCACTGCTAGTACGTAAGTAACCACTGTATCCACTTTGCAACCACTTCCGAGGTAAATCTAACCACCACATTCAGAAATTCCCATTACTATCACAACCACTTCCACCATAATCACAACCACTGTCACATCACCACCAAAGTCAAAAGAATCTGAGAAGGAGGTTGCTAGTACGTTGCTAAACCTAAGTAAAACCTTACCAATCTCAGAACCCATCATTGCACCTGTTCCTATTATACTTAAACCGACTGGACCTAAACCTTTGGCTAAAAGTTTGAAAATTGGTGAGCCTGTGAAATATGTTGTTGCTCAACCAGATATTGGAAAGGGTAAAGGAATTGCTGAACCAGTGTTGAAGTTTAAAAATAGACAGGAACAGAAGGCTTACGATTCAGAAGAAGCTTTAAGATTGTATATGGAATTGAATGCTGAAGAACTTACTAAGGAGAAGAAAAGGCAAGAGGATGAGGAAGCTTCTTTGAGACTAATTGAAGAGTGGAACAATGAACAACCACTATTTCAAGCTGCTGAGAGTATGCAAAAAGAATGGACTGAAGCTGAATGGGGTCAATTGGATATTGACACAAGGTCAAAGATGTTGGTTGAGAAGATGAAACAAATGAAACAAGAAAGAGCATTTAGAGATTATCAAGCAAAGAAAAATAAACCTCCAATAAAGCAAGAAAGAAGGAATCAAATGATGAAATTCATTAGACACATGGAGATGAAAACTGAAAACCTGAGGAACTGTACTTATGAGAGAATTGAGGAGTTGTACTATATTTGAAAAAAGAAGGTTTGAGTTCATTCCTATGAATTCTGAAAGAGAAGATGAGTTGTGGAGGAACAGACAACAAAAGAAAAAAGGAGCTAATCATGAGGAGTCTAGTTCTAAGAAACTGAAGATGGATGATGAGATGGAGAAGGAAGAAAGAGTGAAACAGTATCTTATGGTGTGTGATCGACCTGAAGAGCCTATTAATCCTACACCAGTAAGATCTATACATCCCATAGTAGATTGGCAGATTGTCACAACAGATGAAAGAGAAGTTATTGAGATTACTAGAGGAGATGGATGGAAGAGTCAATACTTCAATTTTGGAATTTTGTTGTTCTGTATGTCTAAGGTTGATTTGGGAACAATGGGAAGATTATGGATTTCAGATATGGTAAGCTTGGACCAACTGGAACCCTAGCAAAGTTTGTATGGACATCTGTGAAGAATATGTTTCAACCCAATCCTGAGGATAAATTTTGGGAAGACTGTGAAGTGGTAGAATGGATGCTTTATCAGACATGTAGATTGCATGTTGTTCAGACTACACAGGAGAAGATATTCATGTTCATAGATAAAGATTATCCACTGTCCAAGATCAAGTTGCAAGAAAGATGTTGGAAGCCAAGCTTGTACCACAGGGGACTAAGCCAACAAATCCAATGATTGACCAGTTGTTTCTGAAGATTGAGAAAATTGTTGATCTGCAAGGTCCTCTAGCCATAAAAGCCAAGCCTCAAGGAAGATTAAAAAGGAAGGCAAACATATCTAAGGCTGCTGATGAAGAGTCAGGATCTGATAAAGAGACTGAGGAGGTTGTTGAGTGTTTGGATACATCCTCCAAATGAAGACATTGTGGACTTAAAAGAAACTTGATAATTCTGTTAGAAAATATCAAGTTTAGGGGAGGATTGTTGGGTTTTTGGTTCTGGTTATCAGGAATTATAATAAGTATGGAACCACTGCCAGCATGAATGTAACCACGGCTAGAAGGATGGAACCACTGCTCAAGATAAACCACGGCTAGTAGAAGATTGGAACCACGACTAATGCAATAAACCACTTCTAGTATTGTTTAGGTCGGTTTAATTGTAATATTCTAGAATATCTTGAGTAGGACATATTGTATGGAAAGTATACTTATCTTGTAGAATACGTAATGTAGATTGTATATGACTCCTTAGCCTATAAAAGGAGGTCCTAGGTTAGAGTTAGATATACGTATTAGTTATATCTAAAGTCGATACACTTCAAGGTTGTAAAACCCTAATACTATTCAGAGTATTCGTATAATAAATATATTGAGGTGTTTAGTGATAATCAAGTTATTCTTCTTAAGGTGAAACATTAAATTCCGTGTAGTGTTTAATAGTTTGTTTTAGTTTAAGTCGGCTTCTATACAAGATCGTTTGCTCAACTGTGATCAACGGTACCTTTTACTAATGGCTTCGTCTTGATCCTTTAGACATCTTTCACTTATGTTTTCGACACTACACTTCTATTGAGAAAGTAAAGAACTATCAACAAGATACTATTAGTAATCTTGATGATGACGAAGCTAGGAAACCCATGGACTTGAGCTTGCTCGACTTCAAGAGGTGGTGATCTCGCCTTTAAGAGGAACCTAGAGAATCACTCAAACATAAAACTACATACAAAGATCACTTGGATCTGTGGTTAGAGAGTTTACAACTCAAAGAGAAAATATGTGTGAAAGGGGTGAGTTACAATGAAGAAATGGCTCACTATTTATAGAGGAAAATAAGCTACTGTTCCACGGATCCCTTACTTGAGGGATCCGTCCAGTGTAAACTGGGGGAACCGTGGGACGCTCCTCTTTGCCCATGGGTTTTGGGTCATGGGTCATGGGTTATGGGTCATGGGTCCTAGACTTTGGACCATGGGTATCCAAGTGGATACAATGTATCTATTAAATACAATGCATCTAGTCCATGGGTTATGGGTTAGCTCCATGGGTCATGGGTAATAACCATTTATGACTTATGCATGATGTCATGCAATGGGTTATGGGTTATGCTCCATGGTTATGGGTCATGGACTTTGGGTTAAACCCAACTACATTCAATGTATTTAGTCAATGGGTCAAATACTTAAACTTATACCCATTATAATACATACTAGTTATGTATATATCTACCCAATATGTAAACACTAGTTGTTGTACATATGTATACTAAATCATGAAAACACTATTACTTGTTTGGTGTTTTATGTGAAAACGTAAGTATGTTAGTAAACTATTGGCTCAAACCATTTACGTATTTTATTTGTTTTGTTAAAATAATTTTATGTTTGTTATCGACAAAACATTAGAAGATCGTAAAATTTAAATAAACGTTTTTATGGCTTATTTGTATTAACAGGTACTGGTCTAGTAACAAACTTATTAGCAAGGTTAATCCTGTTCACATTATTCCACACTGTTTTATTTACCCCATTCCCAATGTTTACAGCCTTTTTCTTTCTTTCCTCAACTTCTCTAGCCATTTTCTTTTCATGGAAGTCACAATCTCAGTGTTTACAGCCTTTTTCTTTCTTTCCTCAACTTCTCTAGCCATTTTCTTTTCATGGAAGTCACAATCTCTAATCAGATGGCTTAAGCTATTGCAGACAAAACATCTTTTAACATCAAAGGAGTAACCTGCACCTAACTCCTTTTCCATTCTAGCATTCCAGTTAACCTTATCAGTGCTATGTATCTCTATTTTCTGCCTAGGAGTTGTCCTTTGAGGAACAAAGCCAGGTGAATCTGATTTTAGCTTAGATGGAGACATATTAGATTTAACTGATTCAGGTTGTTTTGGCACATGAGGTTCACTTTTTAAAACTGGTTTAGATATCCTTATAGGCTCAGACTTAAGTTCTAAAGAACATTCAGAGGTATTTCCAATGGATCCTTCATTGTCATTAGATTGACAGGAAGAGTAATCATTGGTCTTACCTTCTGAGACACTGATGTCAAAACTTTTCTCATAAAATCCTTTACTGTCATTGGATTGAAAGTCAGTAAATTCAATGGAATGGTCCTGAGAAGCAACAGTTTCAGGGTTCTTCCATTTACTATAGTTAAATAAGGACTCATCATATTCTTTCTCAGGTTTAGGAGTATAATCATCATTAATTGGTGTTGGAACTCCCTTGTAATTGTCATTTTTAGCAAATCTGTGATATTTTGGTTTACCTTCAAAATCACCTTTTGAATTTACAAAAACATTTTCCATCACCTCTTCCTCATATCCTAGAACCTCTTTATCAGACTTTATCCCATACCCTAAACCAATTTTACTTGTAGAACTCATTCCTGAATTCACTAGCCTCCACAAATTTTTATTACTGTTTTGCCATTTTTCAACTATCTATTGCAGCTCTTCTTTATCTTTAACTGCCTTCATTCCTATTCTCCTATATCTTCTAAGCTTCTCATCCTTTTCAAAAATTTCATTACCTTGAAAGGTAATCTTTTCATTAAGAGATGCATTTTATTTTTGAAGATTATTTACTTGTTTTTCTAATGTTTTAACAACACTTTCATAAGAAAGTAATTTAACTTCTTGATCACCCATTTGACCCATCTGTTCATCATAAAGGGACTACAATTTATTGTATGAATCAGTACATATTTTTTAGCATAAAGTTACCTCACTGCTGGAGCTTATGGCCATGAAAGCATGCTTGACTTCTGTCCCTTCTGTAGGATGCTCTCCCCAGTTAACCACACCAACTTCTAAAGTAAGCAGCCCAGTCTGATTCTTGTCTTCTTTCTCAGCATGTCTAGGATATAAGGAATCCCTTTTCTTCTCTTCATTAGCCTCCTTTACAGTACACTCCCTAGCAAAGTGACTTGTCAAATCCTACTGGTCTCTTTCCATCAAAGCGCACTTGCCTACCATTCTTCTAGAAGAATTTTCTCATCCTTAATGCAATCATGGCACACAGCCAGTTGATATCCATTTCCTCCATATCCTCATCTTCAATCTGATCCAATTCTTCATTTAGAATGTTCTCAGATTGATTTGAAAACAGAGAGTAGATGATCTTATCTGCAAAACTAGCAGCCTCATCCTTTTCCTTTACACCAGTACTAACTGTATAGCTACCAGAACTAAAACCACTACCAGACTTAACTCTGGTTTTAGTGTTTCTGACATGAGAGACAAAGGCAACATTATTATCACTTGAAGAAGCTTTTGAATTCCCCTTGATGTCTTGTTCATACACTCTGAGATTATTAAACAAGTCATCTATTGACAAGGTGTCAATATGTTCTTTATTCCTCATGATCATTGCTAGATTTGACCATTCATTGAGCAATGATCTGAGGAATTTCATATTAGCATCTTCATTTGATACTTCAGATCCATGTGTTTCCAATTGTGACAGGAGTTGTTGGAACCTGTCATAGCCTTTCTCCAGGCCTTCAGAACTGTTGATTGAAAATGCCTCAAACTGTTGTTTATAAACAACTTTTTGCATTTTCTAGGAATTGGCATTTCCTCCAAATCTTGTCTTAATAGCCTCCCATATCTCCTTAGCATCGTCTAAATTGTGGAACCTTCTCAGATGTTCCTTTGGTATAGCCATCTTTAGGAGAGTTCTTGCCTTCCTTTCTTTCTCCTCAGCAAGTATCTCTGCATTTCTGACTTGTGGAAGGATCCTGACGGTGCCATCTTTGCCTTTGTAAATTCTCTTCTTAGAATTCCCATTCTGGATCACTTTCCAGACCTCATAATCTACATATTCTAGATATTGTTCCATCTCCATGGCCCAGATGTCGTATTCTTCCTTCTTCAGAATAGAAAGTTTGAGGTTGGAAATAGTTGTTGTTGCAGGAAGTTGTTGTTGTTGTTTCTGAGATCCTGCTTCTGATGCTTCAGTTTCTCGCTCAGAGCCTTCTTCATCACTATGATGATTTGAGAAGTTATCCTGAAGAGACATTCTTAAGAGTTTTTGAGAGATGAGATGAGTGTTCTTGGTGTGTTTTGTTTCTTCAATTCAGAGTCCTTCAACAGGCTCTGATACCACTTAAAGGTCCAAAAGTTTCTGGATCTAAGTAGCCTTGAATGACTAATACTAAACTTGAATAAATTCAATTTACTATATGAAGAACTCTTTGCAATTGCTTAATGTGTTAATGCGGAATCTTAACACACAAGAATGAAGAACACAAGAATTACTAACTTCGTATTTTCTATTAATTTGCTCAAAGACTAATGTAAACAACTCATACAATAATGATCCGCTCCGAACGGTCTATCTTTTATTAGTCAACCACTTGTGAATGGTCAACCATAAAATTCAAACAGCTCAGAACAAAATGCAATAAAGTCCAGAGGAGTATAGTGTTTCCCCGGGTCGTTAAGTCCCAACGAGGTGTGTAAACTGTAATACAACGAATCTGTGATCGGGTGAATATCGAACAGGAAAAGGGTTATGATTGATTACACTAAGGAAATTAAATCTAATAAAGACTTTGAAGTCATTTTAATTCTATATTTAAAATTGTTAGATAAAAAAAAATGCAATTTACATCCTACGAGTGCAAATATAATTTTCCTACGTTCTACATGACTAAAAATGATTTTAGGAAAAAACCGGGTATTTTTTTGACTTTTTATTTATTTATTATCAATTAAAAACTAGATTTAACTAATTAATTAATTAAAAATACTAAATGATTTTGGAAAAATCTGAAAATTTCACAAAAACTACTATGTTGTATACTAAGCCTAAGAAAAATAAGAAAACATGTGCTTGTTTTGGAAATGAGCCACGAATTAAGCTAAAAAGGAGCTTGAGCTTAAGCCTGCTAAGTGGGTTATGTACCAAATAATGCAAGTTAAAACACAAGAAAGTCCCAAGGGCAACTGGATTCCAGGTACACCACTAACACTCTCATAAAGGTGGGAGTTCTCAGGTTCGAGCCTGCCTCCCCACCTTTTTGTTTATTTTGGTTTTAAACTTGGAATTCGACTTTCTTTAAAACATTAATTAAACGCATTTATAACAAAAATGTTCCCAAGCTCAGTTGGTTTAAGTTGTGTGGTGTGTGGACGTGTGCAGCAGACCTACAGGTCCCATGTTCAAATCCCACTCCTGACTTTTTGCTATTTATTTTATTTTTTTGAAATTTTCTTTTGGAAACCGAAAAATAGAACAAAATAAGCTTATTTTACAAACAATTTTAAACTTGACAAAGCTTGAAATAAGCTGTTAACAGCTCACAAACACAACAGAATGGAAAAAGAAGCTTGAATGGGTCTGTTTGGTTTTTAGAAGCTGATAAGACCAAATTAAACTTTAGAAAACTTGGACTACTCTAATAAGCTACAAACAAGCCATGATAATCCTAAATAAAACTATCCTAAATGAGACTAAAGGCTGTAATGAGCAGATAAGCACTATAAAAGCAAACTGCAATACCTTAAAAACACATCCAAACACCCCTTGAACAGATTTTCAAGCACTTTAAAAGTTAAATAAGCACTTAAGAAAAGGGAATAAGCTGAAATATTACGTCTACAAACTGAAGTAAACCAGAATAATGAAAAAAAAACTAACTAATCTAAAACGGAAATAAGCAGTAGGGACTAGCTAATCTATAAGGAATCCTAAGACTAAAATAAATGGACAAATAAGCAAATAACAACTAATAAGCACTGAGGAAGCTAAGAACTGTTCTAAATTATCTAAAAGCAACTAAGAAATGTTAAATAAGCAAGTCTACAACCTAATAAGCTAAAATAAAGAACAAGGAGTCTGCTGACCTGCAGACCAAAACAGGCAAGGGACCTACTTTTGAGCTTATTCTGAGTTAGCTACAGTGGTAGTGAGCATATGAGCTTATTGGATCCTGCTTCCTACCCAGCTAACTTGCTTTTGCCCCCTATGGCAGGCCACGAAAGAGCTTTTACAAGCTTGTTGGAGGCTGCAGAATGACTGCAGGGACTGATGAAGAATGTTGTTGCAGTAATACACAGAGCAGGATCTCACCAACCTTCCAACTTCAAGGCATAAGCAGAACATGAAAATGAATTTTCCAATTTTTTTTTTCTTTTGGACAAAGTTAAACAAGCTTATGAAATTGTGATTTTTAATTTTTACAAATTTTTGCAACCACCAGAATTTGCTTAATTCACTTGTGAAAACTTTGAGAAAAATCCTTTAGACACTGTTTGACAGATTTGAAGTTTAACCTTAAAATCACTAAAATGACTTAATCAACTTGAAACTATTGCGAGTTACATGAAACACAATTTCTAAGTTACTTGGGTCATTCCTAACTTGAAAATTTTACCAATACTCCAAAAACTATTTAAAACCAAACACTCGTTTTAAAGACTTATCTCAAAACAAAAAAATATAAACATGTAAAACTTAGACTTATACTGATTAAAACATCATTACAAAACAGATTTAGAACAACTCTTGATTCTAAAACTGAGTTTAACTTCCGTTGACTATTTTAAAACTTTTTGCAAAACTGAATTTGAAACAAAACCAGAAGCAGAATTATATTCACATAAGCTTATATGAGCTTAATTTGAACAGGAAAAGTAGCTAGTGAACAATAACTAACAATATTGAAAGCTTGCAATGAAATTGAAACAAGAATTTAAAAACTGAAATTAAACGTTCATTAATAAAACTGAGAATTCAACTTACAACTGAAAATAAATGACTAATTAGCTAATGACAGAAATAAAATTGGCCTAAGTTTTCTAATACATAAAAACTGGACCCCCCCTTGAACAACTTCCTAAACTTCTATTTATGCTAAAACTAAAGGAGAGTCTTCCTCTTTCTTAGCTTCTTTCTTTTTGCTTGCTGCTGCATCCAAAGCCCGACATTGATGGGCAAGAGATGGGCAAAAGGAGTAGTGTGATTGTCAGGGACAGTGATGGGATGGGTTTTATTATTGGTTTGGTGATAACTAGGTAAAGGACGGGATGGAGGTTGAGTGTGTCAGGAGAAGGAAGAAAAGAGGAAGGAAAAAGGAGGGAAAGGGGGGGAAAAGGGGTTATGGGTTTTTTTATTTGTGTTCCTGGTTTGGATTTGGAAGTAATACACAAGGACCATATTTGCCATTTGACCAAACTTGAAGGACCAAAACTGTAATTTTTCAAATTTCATCATAAGGACTAATTATGACAAGATTAATTTTTCCAAGGACCAAAAAATGATAATTTTCAAATTAAAAATGTCCCGGGGTAATTTCTGTCAATCTTTGAAACTTCAGGGACTAAAGTTGCCATTTTGCAAAACTGAACTTTATAAGGGTAATTTTGACAACTTAAAAATTCCTGAGGGCCTTTTATGAAAAATTACATGTTTTGAATAACCAGGGACTAGATTTTGACAATTATTGCATAAAAATAAATGAAGAACACTAAAATTCTACTTTTTTAACTTCGTATTTTCTATTAATTTGCTCAAAGACTAATGTAAACAACTCATACAATAACCTAACACCTTAGGAATCCTTTTATACACTAAGGAAACCTTAATTATCTAACAAACTTGTAGAAGGATAAAGATATATTCTCCTAAGATATCTCTACACGTTCATATCTATTCCTAATATAATTCTAACAACTATTCTGTTTTAAACATAAACAGACTTAACCAACAACACTTTGTTCTACCAGACTTAACATCTTTAGTACTGCAGACTTAACTAGAACAGACTTAAGTCTGACCTACCAGACTTAACTATTAATACTACCAGATTTAACTACTAAACAAGACTTAAACATTATAAAATATAATTCCCAACATGAGGTATTAAAATAAAGTATAAAGGTCCTCTTATGTTTATTTGAACATGAAAGATAATGATACTTTTTTCGTTTTTAAATTATAGTCCATATTTTTTTAGGATGTTTGAAAATAATTGTCCACTTTCCTTTTTAAGTAAAAACTAGAGAATTTAGAAAGAGAATATTTTATTTGAATGGTTAAAATTCAAGTAACCAAAAAGAGCAAGGTTGGATCAAGTGGTTAACACCCTTGCCTCTGGAGACAGAGGTAAAGAGTTCGATCCTCACCCCTTGCAAGGCCGGAGGTCCTTTTCTACCTTTGGTAGAACCGGAAACAGTCTCTCTATCTTAGGTAGGGGTATGGTTGTCTACGTCTTAACATCCCCCATACACCGTAGAAGACGGTATTGGGAGTTACTCTACTTTACTTTACTTTTTAAAATTCAAGTGTCCCCACTTATATTAAATTATGTGATTCTTGTCTCGTGACAATAATTTTGAGACGGAGAGAGTATATTTTTTATAATTATACATTGTCATTATTAGAAAATATTTATTTTATTTTAATCAAAATATACAATTACAACAAACACAACATTCCATCTCATGTTCAAATGAACATGAGAGATTTCTTATTCTATAATGATACTGAAAGGCTGACAAAATATAAAAATTATATCAATAAGCGCTACCGTACCAATGACATAATTAAGGTATAAGTTAATAATTTTCTTCTTATTACTAGTATTAACTCAAGCTTAAATAAATATTCTAACAATTGTAATTAGGTTACAGTACGAGTTTAAGGAATTATACAATAAGTAATATCACTACTTGAATAAGCAAGGTTTTTTAGATCGGGATCTTACCTAAAATCGTTTTCGTCTTTGCAAGATCGAGATTCTAAGATTCTACTACAACGTCATATTTTAATAGGTTTTGTAATATTATTCAATCTACAAATATTGTATATTATAAATAAAAAATTATATAAATATTTTATAAAAATATTGTCCTAAATTATGAATGTTGAATGTTTAGGAAAAATCACATGTTGTTTTCTTAATTCTATTAAACGATACTCCATAACTTTGTAGTTTTTTAGTTTGCGGTTCGAGAAATGTAAGATCAGATTGGATTACATCTTAAGATCCCACGGTCAAGATCGGGATCCTGTAAGATCTTAAGCTTTCTAAGATCCTACGTAGGATCCGGATCATTTTTGCTTTGTAGAATCGTAAAATCGTAAGATCCTAAGATCAGGATCGGGATCCTGAAAACTATATGAAAAAGAGTTAGGTGCATTGTCGTAAAATCAAATTACTCAACCATGTTACACCATTTACAATAATAAGATAAATGAATAAGGGAGTGTTTGCTTGAGGGGTATAAGGCTTAATCAATGGGAAAGGAAATGAAACATGGTGCTTGATTTGCTCTAATGCAATAACCCATTACCCAATAGTGGGTAATGGGCCATTACCCAATAGTGGGTAATGGGCCATTACCCAATAAATTAGAAGGAATGGTTTCCTTACTCTTTCCCTTTCCTTAGTATTCTCTTTTCCTTTCCCTTTCCCATTCCTTAGTTTGAACCAACTGCACCCTAAAGGTTTAATTTCACCCGAATGTGAATGACCATAATTAGTTTATCACAATTTATAGTTGGATAAATTATGAGGTTAACTTACACCTAAGTAACAGTAAACAACGTGAATGCACGATTTAAATAAAAACCTGAGTTATAACTGAATATCGTTTTTAAGCAGCGAGTGTGTATCATAAACTTAATATCAGTATTAGCAGCAAATACTAAATAGATTAGTCTATAAGAGCACCTGGTACCCTTGGCTGGAAGGGGTGAAACCAACCTATAACTTTCTATTATAAGGCGAGAGCCACACCAAACATGGTGCCATAGGTTTTTAGTGGCGCCAAAATCACCAGCCACGTTTTTTTTTTTTTTTTTTGTTGTATTTGTGTTTTAATGGGCTATGTGTGAGTCAAGTGGTGCCCTATAATCCTGAGTTTTGGAGGAAGAGTGTTTTGTATTGAGTTATAAATTCTGATGTTATAAAAAAATTGCTGATGTGACAACATTTTTTTTCCTATAACAAGAGCCTATGGCTCTACGACAACTTCTGCTCTAAAAGTCTAAAGTTTGTTTATAAGTATCTATGTTTTAGTTGTAAGAGGGCTAGGTATGCTAACATGCGAGCCAACGTTGAGCTGATGTGGCGATGCATTGGCCAGCATTACCATACCGGCCTTGTTGCGTTTTCCACGGCGTTGGGATCCAACTTATGACAGAAACATAGCAAGAAACGTAGAAGTGAAAAAAAAAAACAAAATCAGTTTACCCCCTTAATTCAGATTATATATTTTTTATTTTATTTTTTTATTTTCTTTTCAAATACCCACCTATATATATTATACCACTATCTAATCATTTTTCAGAAAAATAATTCAAACCATCTCTACAAAAAAAACTTGTTCTTTCACAATGGATCTGAATCAAAGTGACAAAAAACGTAACAACCGATTCGATGTCGATGACGAAACCTACGTTTACTTTATGATGGTCACGTACAAGTATCACCAACAGTTAGAACAAGAATAAGCTCGACCTCACTTGACCCTTAACACGATCTACCATGAACGGGAGGTTACCAACTACGTTTGATTGCCGACTATTTTAATGAAGGTTTTAAGTATCCGTTATCCTATTTTCGACGAAGATATCGTTTGAGCCGGAAACTATTTCTAGAAATAGTCAAAGGTATTCAATCTTATACTGCCAATCCTCTTCCAAAGCATTTTTTGTACCGCACCTGATTATACGGGTCGAATGAGTATGAGTGTTATTATGAAATGCACATCAGCCATACGCCAATTGGCATACGGTACTTCACCCGATGCATTTGATGAATATTTGCAAATGGATGAGCATACCGCACGTGATTGTCTAGATAATTTTAATAGGTGCGTTATTGATTTATTCATGTCGGGGTTTTTAAGAAAACCAAACTATAACGACATTCAAAATCTTTATGCAAGACATGAGCATCTTTATGGTTGGGGAATGTTTGGTAGCATTGACTGTATGCATTGGAAACAAAGAAATTGTCTTGTGGGATGGCAGAATCAATATAGTAGGGGTGATAAAAAAATACCCAACTATAATACTTGAAGTTGTTGCTTCGCACGATTTGTGAATTTGGCATGCATTTTTTGGGGTAGCGGAAGCAAAAAAGGATATTAATATTTTAGATAATTCTCCGTTATTCGACGACATTTTTGATGACGTCGCCCCTATAGCTCCATAAGAGGTAGATGGAGTAGAGTTTGAAAAAGGATATTATTTAGCTTACTGAATTTACTCATAGTAGGCAACTTTCGTCAAATCATTCACGATCGTAAATGACGATAAACATGGTTATTTTAAAAGGCGACAAGAAAGTGAATGAAAGGATGTCGAACGTGTTTTTGGTGTTCTCCAAGGACGTTGGGAAATAATACAATAATCGGCATGTCACTACCATGTTACCAGGATAAGTAGAATCATGTATTCTTGCATCATATTATTTAACATGATTTTAAAATTTCAAAAGTTTACAATAAGTGAGTACAACGAATTGTGGGTGAATTCGGTACCACATAGGCAACAAAGATGGATCGACAAATGTGATGTCCAGCGTCGAAAGGCAAAAAAAAAATACGTGACAAAAAGACGCATATTAGTCTCCAACGAAACATTATGGATGCTTCATTGTCCATCCCACCACAAACGCAATGACACAAGTTTTTAAAATTTAATAGAATAACTAGAGGTGTTATAAAAGCCGACCTAACCCGACCCGAGCCCGAACCCAAACCCGAATAAGACAATTCAGGTCGGGCTAATCAGGTTTAAAATTATATTCGGGTCAACCCGAATGAGCCGAAATAGAAATAAAGTCAGGTTTTAGGTTTAATATGTTTCATTGCGTGTTATATGTTGTTTCAGTATTACATGTATGTTTTTTATGGATATGTTATTCCAGTAGACAATATTACATAACCGCTGAGCAGTAGACAATATTACATATATTAAGCAGTATGCATGTTGCCGTTCACATGATGTAACATATATTTACATATAAACATATAGTCAGCAGCAACATATTAGAGATGTCAACACATTCATGTAGACATGTAGTATTTACAATAGGTACTTGTCAAAGATAGAAGAAGTATAGAACAAGTGATCAAATATATTATAAATCTTCAAACTATCCACTCATTTATCCCATCAAAGTATATTCCTAAAATGCTCCATTTTACACTTACATTAGCCAAAAATAGAACAAATGAAACATCAAAATCAGAAGAAAAAAAAAAATCAAACTTGGGTCATTTGGGTTGACCCAAACCCGAATAAGAAAAATATATTAAACCCAAAACCAGACCCTATTTATATCATCGGTTATTCGGGTTGACCCGATTAACCCGAATATAAATCTGAACCTAATTAGCTCGACCCCGAATAGTCTTATTCGGGTTCGGGTTACGTCAACTTTAATAACACCTCTAGTTACTGTATTAAATTTTTAAAAACTTGTGTCATTGCATTTGTGGTGGGATGGACTAGGGGTGTTAACGAGTCGAGCTTTTAATGAGCTACTCGAGCTCGAGAACTCGAGTCGAGCTTGATAATATTCGAGCTCGAGCTCAAACAAAATGTAGAGCTCGAATAATTTCACGAGCCAAGCTTTTAAAACTTGTATTTAGCTCGGCTCGTTCGAAAGCTCGTTTAGTTATTCAAGCCAAACGTGCTACTCGAGCTAAACGAGCCGAATGAGCTAATCGCTAAATATGTAGTTTCAAAATATTTCGATTATAAACATATTATGAATCATTAGATGATTTCAACGAATCTTGCTCATATGGCTCACGTGATTTCGAGAGTTATATCGAGCTTTTTTGTGATTAAAAATACAACAGTATGTATAGTATATATAAATGATTCCCTTTTATGATTTTCAGGCTTACACACACAAAAGACACATACGATGAAATTCAGATAGTTGTTATCACATGTGACAAAGATATATGATACTCAAATATGTATAGACACATAGGACACGTACATATGAAAGCCAAATATGTATGAACACAGACATATGAAATACATAACTGCGACCAATATTTAAATATAAAGACACATATTTGATATATACATATGCATAAACTCATTGTGAGGTTGCTAAAAACAGCTTGTCCATGATTCTTAGACGATAGAACATAAATAATGTTTTTTTTGGGTAAAAGGGTTAATTCACCCCGGTAAAATTCATTACACCAAAAAACGTTGAAGTACATAGGATGAGGGTGACTTCCTCATCTCAATTCCTTAGGACACTTACTAGAATCACATATAAGAATAACACGCCATTCTTATAACTTACATTGAACATAAACTACAACGACTATAAAAATAAACAATAAAGTGCTATTCAAGTAGAAAAATCCTTGAATCTTCTCAAATCATAATTGTTCAAACTTCCAAATTTCAACCAAATGCGTCTTCTATTAGTATTATGCAAAATGAATAATCTAATAACCTGATAAGAGTGACTTCCGTAGCAAATCGACTTGAAGCATAAACATGGTCTAAGCGACCCAACCTTCCAAAGATATCCAAACTTGACCCTTCTTCCAATCAATACGAATGAAACACATGAAGACAGTAAATGATCAAGTAAAAATGCAAAACTCCTTAACATACATCAGCATCAATCCATAGCACCAATACAATACTCAAAGATGACTTTGAAAGATGAGATGTGTTGAAACCAAATCCCACATAACAATGATCAAACCCAAGTTAAATAATATCAAATCGTTCCAAAGAAGGGTTTACCATCATCACTTCAACCACCGTGTACAACTTCTAATTAACCACCTATAGCAGCATATTAGTAACAACCAAACCATGCCGCACATAAAATCAAATCCACCAACACGCAGCAGATCTAACTTACATTGAATCAATAATCACAACCCCACCATAGATGTTACAGTATTTAACCATACCAAAATAGAAGAAGAATGTAACACCAGCTTCGAATCAAACACGTGTCAAAGTAGCGACCATGGAGCACAACAATCTGAACCATACAATATGGAATGAGAATACCAAACAATAGGGTTTAACGCCCCTAACCTCGAATCTGTTACTCACAAATGTACCTCTTGATAAGAATCTCAGCCAAATACCAGTAATGCGAATAACAATTGCAAAGAAAACCCTAACGAGGGCTTACTTACAGAGAATAGGGTCTAACCAAACCCTAACTTACAATACCAAATCCATCTCGATCACTAACAGCATGATCACACGTGATCCGGATAGAACATAACATAGGGTTATCGACACCCTAACATTAGAATCGATCGTCAAAAGGGAATAGCCAAGCACCAAACCCTAACTTACACCAAGGGTTATGAAACCTCACATCAGAATAACGCACAACCCTCTCTAACCCACGTTCAATCAACAGAATCCATTTAGGAATTAACCAAAGAATCTAATACCACAAGGAATAACTTGCAAACCCACTCAAACCCTACGAAACCACGATCACACATGATTCGTTATAAAAAACAATAATAGTAAAACCGACAGAAAATAAAAGAATCGTTAGGGTTTTAAAGACATATGGACAAATCAAAACAAATAACCTAAACTAATCAGATATAGAACGTTTATCTAATAACCACACGGATTAAAAAAGAAAACGTTCATAATAAGAATAATAATAGTGATGAATGGAATAGGATTATAGCGGCCAGAAAACCCTAGAGAGATATAAACCATAATGCGCCTCTTAGAAGAAAAAACAGTCCCCAAAGATCGATTGCATACCAATAAGACAAATCAGAGATTGAATACTGGTAGAGAGGCGATTTTAGGGCATGTTTTGGCCGGAAAATTAAAGAAGAGGTGGCGGCCGGAAATCTCCCCAAGGGAGAGAGACTTTTAGGGTTTTTTTTTGGCTACTGACTAAGTTATAAGGCAACATAAATAATGTTATCCATGGTTCTTACACAATAGAACATAAACGACGTTATCATCTTCGATCAATCTGATGATGAAACACGGAAATTGCTGTTGGTAATATTCTTGTAGAAACTCTTATTCTGAGTTTAGTTATGAACTAACTAACTCTTACACTCATTTAAATCAAGTTAACTAGTTGATATATTTATGATTATGGTTTATTGATTATAAACCATTACATGTGAATACAAACATGTTTATTTGTCACGTAGTATGTCTCTCATATGGGCATTTATACATTCAAACACATACATACATTCTTACATATGATACACACATACATTTACAAATGACATATGCAAATAACAATCTCATGATTTACTTGAGCTCATTAAATAATTTATGATCTCTAGCTTGAATAACAAAATTTCCTCGACCAATTTCATGAATCAAGCTTACAAAATTATATACTTGGCTATACACATTCAAAAATCATGTATATAGCTAGAAAGAGGTAAAACATATGCTAGAGAATTATAAATGATACAAGATATCAATTATGTGTTCTCTATGAACCTTAATTAATCATTTATTGTATTCTTTGAGCGTCAACTTTTTTTCTTTTCTATTATTAGATGGAGTGTATTAAGTTTGTTATTTAGTTTAATTAGTAAATTTGTTAGCATAAGTTAATGAAAGAAATATAATTCCTTAATAATAATTATAATTATAATAGAAAATGTAACAATATAAAATGTATGTTTTGAAAATTTTGTATAGTATGTAGTGGCATATTGCCTAATTAAAAAAAAAAAAAAAAAGTATCCAACATTAAAAGTAATAAAAAAAAGTGAGGAGAGATGGACACTATAAAACAAAGACCCAATTCATTTTTATAAAGAACCATATCTACTTGAAAATATGAAATATATATTAGTATGATTGTTATACTCTTTTTTTGCTTCAAATGCAAAATAGTGTTTATTATAAGTTACATAAACTTTAGTTTAAGCACTAGAACAATTTTTACAATTGTAAATGAGCTTTCGAGCTTGAGCTTGAGTTCATAAACGAGCCTATCAAGTTCGATCTTCTATACGAACATCTTAAGCTTGAAAGTTAGTTAATTGTAGGATTACAAAAAAAAAATAATAATAATAATAATTAAAAAATAAAATAAAATAAAACGAGCTTCGAGCTCGAACAACAAAAAATATTCGAAATAGCTCGGAGCTCAGCCAATTTATGTTTATTTATTTCGGTACCAGTAGTAAATCGAGCCTAAATCGTTTAGAAATACTCGACTCGGCTCGGATCGTTAACACCTCTAGGATGGATAATGAAACATTCAAACATATAATACTATTTTAAATAAATTTGAAAGTACTCATTTTGTTAAACAAATTTTAAAAGTATTATGTTCAAATAAAAAAACTTTGTTAATGTAATATTATGATAAGGGATTATTTTTAGATGTTAATATTAAAATGTTAAAGTTGATGTGACGCTATTTTTTTTTATAACTCAAATCTTATACCTTGAACTCTAAAACACATTAAGTAATGTTTTGGCATGAAATCATATTTGAAACAAACTTCTTTACTCTTAAATACATGGGCTTACAACTATCTATTTTCTTTCGTGTAAAAGACATAACCAACTCATAGATTCCTTAGTAAAGTTATTTTGGTTAATTGAATTATACAATTAAATAATGTAAAAGTTTTGATAACCTAAATCGATGAAGTTATGCTAAATAAATAGAAAAAGATGAAAGGTAGTGACGGAAAGGTAGTGAACACACGCATACAGCTTGCGGAAAAGAAGTTGCGAAAGATGGTGACAAACTTTCGAGATGCCCTCTTTCCCCGATGACAATCTTCTGCTTGTCTTTTGCCTTTCACCTTTTTTACTTTTGTATTTCCCAACGTTAAAGTTCCGATTATTTTTGAAACGGTGGGATGATAAGTTTCTTTTTTTACTTTTATATTTTTCAAAAGAATTAAACATGAAAAAAGACATTGCTTATTAATATTATTTTATTTTCCTTTAAAAGACAAGAATATATATTAAAAACGGGTCCTACTATTGGAACCCTCCCTATGGAGTCACATCCATAGGGAATATTCCCTTTGTCCCCCCATTTTTTTAATACAACGCAGTTATATTGTTTCAGTATTGACAGTTTTAAGCGTTTAACTTATTAAACTTTATATTTACAGTTCCGCATTTTCAGGTTTATAGCTTTTTGATATAAACAAAATTATAAAAATAAAAAAAAAATAAAAAAAAATAAATAAAAAAACAAAAAAACTAGGAGGGTCTTAATAAAAAACTAGGCACCGTTCTAATAACTCAACCCATTAAAAACTGTAACAGCGATCAACAAGTTAATGATTAAAAACATTAGTACAAATTTTGTGATCTTAGACCGGATATAATTGTCACTAAATACATCATGGCATCTCAATATTCATTTTCTTTATCAAACTAACCATTAGAGCACAAGGTATGGTAAATGCGAATAACGTGTTATTCGTCTGCCACCTCAATGCCACATCATTCTTCTCCCAATAACACACCATTAACTAAAACACCCTCCTCAACAAAAAAAACCAATAACACATATTGGGTCCCACAAAATACCCCACAAAAAATACCCATCCACTCACAAAACAAAAATAAAAAAGCAAACTAACACCAATGGCACCAGCCATTCCAATGGCTAAATTCCCTTTTGGCTGACCAATGGCACGAAGGCCGGTTTGGGTTTGGCGTGTTATTGGTATTGATGGTTGCAATTTGGCGTGTTATTTGCTCCCTCACCGTGCCCTCTTAGGCTTAGGCTGAGTGTAACGGTGATCAACATTATCACAGTCAACTTAGCATCACATTACATCTTCACTCCATTACCAACAAGATATAATAAGACCACTAACTTTATCACCCAAACATACTCCGCTGATACACAAACATACCTCACAATACACACAGCAACAACGAAAACTAAACAAGAAGTCGGTCGTCTGCACGACCAAAATCTTCATGTTTCCCACCTAAGACTCATCGTTTGTGGGTATTGTTTTAACCTCAGCGCGTTGTTGCAGAGGGGTTTGGGGACGCGTTTTAATAATTTACCATGCTCCATGAGTATTACATAGGTGTCTTGAATATGGAAGACGATTCACGAAGAATTAGTAAAAGAATAAATTAAAGCAATGACCCTACAAATTACTACCATGAAAATCTAATAATTGAAGGAAGATCGAACCCTCACTATTCAAATCAAAATAAGACACACAACAACTTAGAAGCAATCGATTGGTAGGCCACATGAATCAAGGTGTAGAACGAGCCATGACCACTTTCACGAAACATGTGAGAACCTCAGACTAAATAGTTTCGCCCACACAATCCGACCAACTAATGGTATGAAAATATTAAAGGATAGTTGATGGATAAACTACCCTAAAATGTAAGACAACTAAACGTGGTGATACTATGACCTTGGCTGACCTTGACCCATGCTAAAATGACACTAGCTATAAGAAAAAACAAACCTAAGATGTTAATGTTAGCATAACCGGCACGTAATCACAAACCAAAACTTTGCATCAACTACCAACCTAAAGTACATGATTAAACCATTTAGTTATACCCAGGAAACGACCACAACCTTGGAACCATTAACGAGAACTCTCTAGTGCGTTTTAAAATGACCATTATTTTCGAACACTTGCCCATAAGCCAAAAACCTAAAAAGAACTCTTACAACGCCTTAACACCATGGAAAATTTTAAGTTCTCAATTATTTTAATAAACACAAAAACTATATATTTGATTAAATATAAAACACCACTGTTAGACTAGTGGTGGTAGTAATAGATGCAAGACACGTTTTGCGTCTAGGTGGCAACCTCATCAACACATCTAACTCTAAGAGGGGAAGGTGTGGGAATTTTGTAGCTCGCCGTCGTCCTACGTGGAGCCTCGCCGTGGCTCGCCGCCACACCGGCCCCCTCGTCATGGCTCGCCGTCGTGTGGTTCTTCGTGGTGACAACGAGCTAAATCCTCTAACACAGCAACAGGTTTATGTGTGTGTAATGGTAGGCCCCAAATGAAGAGGTTGAGGTTTGTTATGACTTATGAGTGAGGGGGTTATTTTGTGGTTAGTTGTGGAGGTTTGTTATGATGAGATGTCGCTGACGTGGCGGTGATGAAGAGGTAAACCCTCTTCACAACACCTTCCCCTCTAATAGCATCACCCCTTACGTACATACGCGTCTTAGGTGATGTTTTGGGAGAACTCGGTCATTAAGACGATCGAGTTGTAGGAGGTGTGGTTGTGTGTGTGATTTTGGTTTTAGTAGAGTGTATTTGTGTTTAAGTAGAGTATATTTGGGTAATGATATTATTTGTCTTATTACAGTATTTGATGGTGATATTGGTTGTGAAAAAAGAAGACAACATGAGGCTAAGTTGACGATGATGATGGTGGTCGTTATTACCGCTACCTTATGTTAAAAACTACTCTCTAAAAGATATGGGGTTGATACTAACATCATTTTTTTTATACTTACATCAGGCTGCCCACAGTAGGGGGATTCAATCCCCCTACTTTTCCTGCCACGCCGTTTTCTCTCCAAATGCACTCAAGGCGATTAGGTGCCCCAATGAGGGTGATTGGATAATTTTTTAACAATTTTAACACAAAATAAAATTTCATTAATAATTAAAACGTTACATAATAATTCAAATAAAATTAAAACATTACGACAATACAACGACTAAACTAGTTTTGATTCTGACGATGCCAAATGTCTTCAACCAAATCGGCTTTGAGGCTAAGATGAGTTGTTTTGTCGCATATCTCCTGGTATTTCAAACGATTCCACATGCGTTCTAATGGGATCATAAGAACCGTCGCTTCACTGGAAAGAATACGGGAGATATCGCCATTGTTCGTCTGAATTTATCATATTATGTAATATGATACATGTGTACATTATATGCGATAGACGCTTTTTGTCAAACCCTCTAGCCGGATATTTAATCATTAGCCACTTCTTCTTTAGTACACCAAAAGCACGTTACATCTTTTCTTGCTGATTCGTGCATCGTCTTATACAATATTCGTTTGTGATCATTCGTTCCTGGATTTTTAATGGACTTCATAATAACCGACCATTCCGGATATATCCCATCAGCAAGATAATATCCGGGTTTATAAGGCACGCCGTTAGCAACGAATTCCACATCCGGAGCTCGTTTTGAGATCATTGAAAGAGGTGATGCACGTAAAACATTTACGTCGTTATTCATCCCGCAACACCAAAGAACGCGCCAAATCCATAAATCTTGGGAGGCGATCGCCTAATAAAATGAAAGGATCCTACCCGTGATCACCCCTACAAAATTGAGCTTTTAAAGCATGTGGGCAATTCGCCACGCCAATCAACGCAGGAATCGATGCTACCTATCATCCCCGAAACCCATGAGTTTCGTAGTGATGAGCATAGAGTTTGTCAACGCTACTAACCGCTTCGCCAGCAAATACTGCACCATATAACTCCATTATGACCACAAAATTTTCGAGACACTCACGAATTGTTGACGCACCCATTTGCACGTATTCGTCTAGAGCATCAGCATTGACTCCGTATGCCAATTGACGGATTGACGAAGACACTTCATCAAGGAGAAATACCTAGTACGCCTGCATAATTAGGAGTTTGTTAGAAATAAGGTGAATGATCGGTTATATCTCGGACAATTCGTGTGAATAGTCTTCGGTTCATACGGAAACGATCATGGAATGCTTGATAGCCGATCTTGGGTTCTCGGGCTGAAGTAAGCATCCACTAAACGGTTATGAGCACCCACACGATCCCTAATAACTTGGGTTCGTGAGACCTTTTGTGATGCTTGAAAAGCCTCCCAACAGCCTTCCTCAAGAAACATCATAAACTCGGTACTAACTTCATTTTCATCATCCGATGACGAATCAAGAATGAATAGCTGTAGAATTAAAACTCATAGTGTCTAAATATAGAGTAGGATTTTTTGGTTTGGATATAGAGAATGTGTGAGATTTGTGTGTAAATAAGTTGTATATTTATAGGATAGTTTTAGTGGTAATTTTTTTTTTTTTTTTTTTTTTTTTACAACGGATACATTTTTGCACCTCAACGGCTAGCTACTTTCTTCCTTTGTTTTTGTCGATCGCTCAATAATTTAACGACAGTTACATTTTTTGACGATCGATACAACCCACAATTGGGATCGACGCCTTGGTGCTCGACATACACACCATCGAACAAGGGATTCGTGTTACTGCGTGTAGCCTCACATTTGTGCATTACAGTGTTATATAATATGCATTACAATATTATATAATGTGATGTACGTATTAAAAAAAAATAGTGTGAGTATCAACACCCAAAAGATATAGTCCAAAAAGAAAAGTAAGCCTAAAGCAATCATGACTCCAATGAAGAGACTTTTTACACACTTTTTAGGTACATCACATTTGCAACTTGAAAGAGATATACAAAGAGAAAAGAATGAGCAAGAAAAAGACGTTACCACACTCTACCCTACCACAACCCTCACCCACCCCACACTCACAAACATCCAAACTCTCAGACACCCTTTCACTATCAATATCTCCTTCACAATTTGTACCAAGAATCTTTTCCCACTATTCCAAAATCAAGTTTTAACCTTCACACACACAAAAAAAAACACAATCATCACACCTTTTTCTCTCATTTCTAAACTTAAACCAGTATTTCAAATGAACAAATCATCTCTTCATTTCGCTAACATTTTCTATATACTCTTCTTAACATCTAACCTACTTACCCTACCCCGGTCCAGTTCCTCCGGCTTACTAGCTGAACCGGTTCAGCCCTTAAAACCACCAAACGACGACACACCATCCAACACTGTCCCATCTTTCCCGGTTCAGACCGAGTCAGAGCTATGCAAGCTAGACCTATCAGCTGAGCTTTTTGGCGGCGTGAACGCTGCATGTGGGCGTAACCTAGACCGGTCTAGATGCTGTCCGGTTCTTGCAGCATGGTTATTTGCAGCACATGCTAGGTCAGCCCTACAAGTTAATGCATCAGCTCCTACATCTTCTAGTTCTGATGAAATGCCCATGATGCCTGATGATTCTCAAAACTGTGTGAACTCGTTACAAAGCTCGTTGGTTAGTAGGAATATAATAATACCTCAACCTAATGCGAGCTGTGATGCTGTGTTGTGTTTTTGTGGGATAAGGTTGCATCAGATTGGGTCGCTGAGCTGTCCTGCGGCGTTTAATGTTACAAATAGTTCGAGGATTGCTACCCCGACAGCAGCTGTTAGGAACTTGGAGAAGAGTTGCCGGAATTCATCGTATGCTGGTTGTACTAGGTGTCTTGGTGCTTTGGAAAAGGTTAACTAGTTTTACTCTACTTTTTTACTTTATTTAATTCCCATGCTTGCTGATTTTCTGTTTACCCTCCAAATGTTTTTTAGTAGTTTTTGAACATTCTATCTGGGGTTAATTTTAAAAATAATTTTGTGCCTGAATTTATTTGTTAGTGTTTTATTGGGTTGTGAAAGAGTGGTCTAGTACAACCAATATAATGCTTACACATGTGTTTAATTATAAAAATAAACATAATTAGGAGTCCAAATGAAATTCTTTTTTTATAAGTCTTGAAAATGATAAACGAAAGAATGTCGGAGTAGGTAATAATGTCCAAAGTAATTATAGAGCTTGACTACATAATGTGACAACACAGCCACACAATTATTGAATTGTGTTTGTTTTTTAAATGTTCCCATGAGCTTATTATACTTCTGATAATGAAAAACAAACAAATGTAGTAGTTGTACACGGTAGAAAGTGTCCAAAAGTGATTTTAGAGAGGTTGACGACGATGTGATTATTGACTTGTGTGTGTTTACATTCACATTTCTTTATATCATAGTTATCCATTAAAAGTGATTATAGAGGGCTAGAGGCTGAGATTTCCCAAACAACTTTGTATAACATTTCAAACCTGTAAGGCTTTAATCTTCGAGTAAAAGGTGCAACTAGTTTTTTTCACCTAAACACTTAATTTAATATAACCGATTATTTTAAGAGTACATACTACAAAAAGATATAGCCTAGCTAGTCTACTTTATGTTTGCTCAAATCTTTTTTAGCTTTACTAGAGCAAAGCATCCTAAGTTCAAAAGACTAAAACACCCATGTTGAATAATTGTACGTTACAGTTAAACGATGATGGCAAAAACGTCACAAGAAAAAGTCATCATGAAGAAGGCAATCGAGCAAGCAAGATACTATCACGTGACTGTCAGCTGATGGGACTAACATGGCTCTTAGCAAGAAACAAGACAGCTTACATACCCACGGTATCAGCTGTATTACGAGCCATAATGTACAGTGCTCATCCACCCCATGAGTCCAAATGCAGCCCAGATCAAGAAAACATGCCGTTAGCTGTTGATTCATTACAGTTTGATAAATCTGGAACATCATCTTTGTCACGTGGTTATATGTTTGTAATGACTATATTGGTCATGGTTATTATGGGATTTGTGTAATAGTTGGTTTGTTAGCCTTGGTTTTTTTGTGTAAAGTGCATGTTACGTTTTTTTTTTTTTTTTTTTTCTTTTTTTTTTTTTTTTTTTTTTTTTTGTGGATGAGAGAATGGTTCACGTGAAAGGTTAGTGATGCCTGAGGATATTTTTGTCTTTTTGTCTCGAGAGTACATCTGTATTAATTTTAGGTTTTTGGATTCTAGTTTAGGAAAGAATTTCCGGGCAAATCATATGAAAATGTAGTTAACTTGTCAATTTTTATGGTTGTATGTATCTATTTTTTTTTTCACATTCTATCACTAAACCTCCGTCAAGTTCTTTTGCAATTACCAAAAAACATATCGTTAGTCCTTTATAATAACGACCGTTAATAATTAACTTAAAATTTGGTTATCTTACGCTAAACTTGCATCGTTGGTCCTTTATACTAACAATCGTTAAAAAATAACTTAAAATTTGATTTTCTAACGTTGTCGTTTATTTTTTCACGTTTTGGCCGCGGCTTTTCACGTTTTATCCTACACGCCATTCGTTCTTAACGTTTTGTTCGCTTTTCACGTCATCCGTTGTTATATCGCCTCATGTTTAGCATGTTTTCGCCTCGTTATTGGTTTCGCCCGTTTTCACGTTTTCTCGCCACACGTCGTTTTAACACGTTTTTGTCTGTTTTTTCACATTTTCATCCGTGTTTACACGTTTTCATTCGTTTTTGCACGTTTTCGTCTGTATTTACACGTTTTCGTCTGTATTTACACGTTTTCGTCCGTTTTAACACATTTTCGTCCGTTTTAACACGTATTCGTCCGTTTTAACACATTTTCGTCCATTTTTTTCACATTTTCATTCGTTTTTACACGCTTTCATTTGTTTGCACGTTTTCATATGTATTTACACGTTTTCTTCCATTTTAACACGTTTTCGTCACTTTTTTCACGCTTTTCATCCTTTACCGTTTTCATTCGTTACACATTTCGTCCGTTTTTGGCACGTTTCTGTTCTTTTTACACGAGTTTTTAGTGCTTTCATGCATTTTTGCACGTTTTGTTGCATTTTTTGACGTTTTCATACGTTTTTACACGTTTTCATCCGTTGTTCCACGTTTTCGTCCACGTGCAAAAATGGATAAAAATGTGCAAAAACGTACGAAAACTTGTAAAACGGACGAAATTGTGTAAAACGAACGAAAACGTGTAAAAATAGACAAAAACATACAAAAACATATGAAAAGGTGCAAAAATGGACGAAAACGTGTATAAACGGATGAAAGCATGTAAAAATGAACGTAAGCATGCAAAAACGGACGAAAACGTGTAAAAACGAATTAAAATGAGTAAGGAAGGATGAAAACGTGAAAAAACGGACGAAAACGTGTTAAACTGGATGAAAACGTGTAAAAACAAACGAAAACGTGCAAATACAGACAAAAACATGTAAAAACATTTGACAACATGTAAAAATGAATGAATACGTGAAAAACAGACGAAAACGTGTTAAAGGTGACGAAAACGTGTAAGAATAGAAGAAAACATGTTAAAACGAACGAAAACGTGTAAACACGGATAAAAATGTGTTAAAACGGATGAAAACGTGTAAAAACGGACGTAAACGTGCAATTACGGATAAAACGTGTAAAAACGGATGAAAACATGTAAAACGGATGAAAACGTGAAAAAACGAACGAAAACATGTTAAAGGTGACGAAAACGTATAAGAACAGACGAAAACGTGTTAAAATGAATGAAAACGTGTAAAAACGTACGAAAACGTGTAAAACGGATTAAAACGTTTTAGAACGGATGAAAACGTGAAAAAACGTGTTAAAACGGATGAAAACGTCAAAACGACAAAACGCAAAATCAACAACAAAAACGTGTAAAAACGGATGAAAACGTGTTAAACGAACAAAAACGTGTAAAAACGGACGAAAACGTGAAGAAAACGGACAAAAACGAAAGAAACTAAATTTTAAGTTATTTTTTAACGAGTATTAGTATAAAAGACCAACGATGCAAGTTTAGGGTAAGATAACCAAATATTAAGTTATTTATTAAAGATAGTTAGTATAAAGGACTAACAATGCAGGGTTTTTTGTTAACGGGTACACAGAAAGGACTAACGACGGAGGTTTAGTCATAAAATGTGAAAAAAAATAGATACATACAACCACAAAAAGTGGTAAGTTAACTACATTTTCAAGTGATTTGCCCTTTTATTTTCGGCAATTAATTATGATAATTTTAACTATTAAATAATCGAAATGCTTTTTGATATGAGATTATTATCAAACAAAAAATTGTTAATTTTGAGTTTGGTTTATCACATATGTGAATTGCTGAAATTAGGGGTGAGCAAAACCGAGATAGACCCGAACTGAAACCGACAACCCTGACAAAACCGACTCGAAATCGAACCGATTCAAAGAAGTCGGTTTAAACTCTGGTTTTTTTATTCGAAAATCGGTTTCGGTTCTGTTCGGGTCGGACCCGGTAGCTGATAGTAAACTTTGTACAGGTTTGATGTCTCCAGGATCTTCATGATCAAACAATTATCATGCTATCGCATTCAAAAATCAATAAAAAGGAAAACAAGGAGATTGGGTTGAACCCTTTAATATAGAGTTAATTGCATTTTGTTCTGTTGCCAGTTGCAGTCGTGCAGGTCCTCAAAACTTTAAAAGTGCAGCGATAGTCCTCATTTTGAAGTTTGGATTGCATTTTTTGTCCCTGAATCAAGTTAAATGACTAAAATACCCTTTGTCTTCTTCAGAAAAAGACAAGGGTAATTTGGTCATTTCACATTGATAAGGACAAAAAATGAACCCAAACTTTAAAATAGAGACTATCGTTGCACTTTCAAAGTTTTGGGGACCAAACCTGCAACTTGGCCAAACCACAAGGACCAAAAATGCAATTAACTCATTTAATATATATGATATAAAACGAATGGGTTGCTTTGATTACAGAATTCTATCCTATTTATACAAGATGAAACGCTGCTTCATAAAAGACACAACGATTCCCCAAAACGTTATAATCCTTCTAAATGTTGTAACTCTAAAACTAAATAACCGTTTATACCCTAATAAAACTAAACGACCCTTTTGATCCAGCCCATATCCAAAGTTTGTTTACAGGCTTTACATAATATATACTAAACTATTTTAATTTATAATTTTTAACCAAACTATAACTTTAACTATTGTTTTGTTATTATATTTCCAACAGTAGCTCTAAAAACCGATTAAAACCATCTAAACCCGAGACCGAAACTGACCGAAACCGAAACCGAAACCGACAAAACCGAGATAGTTTCGGTTTGGTTTTTTAGCGAAATTCGGTTTCGGGTTTGTCTGTTTCGAGTCGGGTCGGGTTAACCCGATTGATCACCCGGCCTTAGCTGAAATAGTGTGAGATACTATGTGTGTGATTGTGTGAATAAATTGTTGTTAAAGTAGTACTTAAATAAATTTAAATTGTATAAAAAATGTTAATCGTATATAACTAATTTATATTTCCGTATTTTGCAAACAAGCTCTTTTCGAGTGAACATTTGGATTGCGATTCTCCCACATGTTCAAACAACTAGCAAGATGACATTCGCATATAAATACTCACATGCAAAACAGTCTGCTAACCTTGATAAATAAAACTGAGACAAATTACAAATCATTTTTTAACGCATAGCTTGAATACAAAATTTGATTTTGTCTATGACCAATTAATTATAATTGATTGAAAAGCATACCATCTAAATTGTATATGGTGCATATTTAAGTCATTTGAATCACTCGTTATCAGTATTGTGAAATTATTACTAGATGTTATATACTGAAAACAATATATATGAACCATCTTACTTTTTGGAAAGTCATTAAATGTATAGGTAATACTAGGGATTACAACTACACTGCACAACTAGCGACTTTAGTAAAACGAAGGAATCCGCACACTGCAATAATCCTCAAACAACGACCTTCAAAAAACGACTCTGAAACCACAAGAACCCTCAAACTACAATAACCCTCAAAATACAACGACCTCAACGACGCTCAAAACTATAACGACCCTCAAAAGTACAATGACTTTCAAACTACAACGACCCTAAAACTATAATGATCTTAGGTAGTGTTTGATAATGACTTAAAGAGGGTGGTGTTTGAATTCAACTTAATTGACTTAATATGAAAAATATTGTATTCATTAAGTCATATGAAAACTTTTTGTTTGTTACTTAATAAAAAAAATATTAAGTAATAAAATTGAGGGTTTCTGCATTAACTCATCTCTTAATTAAATACGATTTAATAGAAAATTTTAACAAACGGAGGTGTTTGTTTGTGACTTAATTGACTTAATATGAAAAAAAACTGAATTCATTAAGTCATATGAAATTTGTTTATTTGTGACTTAATTGAGAAATATGAATGAAAATATTAAGTAATAAAATTGAGCGTGTTTGCATTAAGTCATCTATTAATTAAACATGACTTAATAAGAATCTATAAATTAGTAAATTTATTAAATCATTAATTGAGTGTTTATTTGGTACTTAAAATATATAAATGACCATATAGAAAAAAGTTGTGAGGGTGAGAGTCTCCAAATTAAGTTCATCACTTTTATTATACTTTTACATATTTATCTTCCAACCACTTTTATTTATGTTGTGAAACAATAAAGTAAAGAAGATAAAGAAGAACATAAGATAGAGCTAATGAAGAATTATATTATTCATCTCTCAAAGGAGGCATGTATATATAGTTACAAAGGTGGAGTATTTCACAAGATACATTAATCTAGTTAAGATAACTATTAAGAATAAGAGATATGGACATCCATTCTATATTTATCCATAACACTCCCATTTGGATGTCCATTTGAGGATTATGCCTCGTTAAAACGTTACTAGACAAACTCAATGGGACAAAATCTAGGGAAGGAAAAAGAGTACACAATTCCTTTATACGCTCGGGGATGTTGCATCATTAAAAACCTTGCCGGAAAACCCTATGGGGACAAAACCGTGGTTAAGGGAAAAAGAGTGCAACGCTTATCTTCTCTCCCCCTGATGATCACATCACTTAAGCTCATTGAATCGCTGAATGCACCTTAATGTGTCTTGATAGAATCACATGAATAAATTCTATACATGTTGTTCGCATATCTAATTTAAGGATTAAGATACGTCATACATCTCATTTAAGTACATCTTTGTACTTCACATATACACATTTTAGTATGACACATGCAAATTGATATTGTGATCATCATCTTTAAAAGTCAAAGGGGTCTTTTCAACATCATGTGACCTCATAAATATGTGTGTCGTTTATCCATATAAAGATAGATAGCATCTTTCTTTAGTTGATGCACACATATTTCATCCTTCTTTTGTTCAATTCGTAAGCTAAGACAAAATGTGTCTTTTGTTTCAAATTCAATTTTTATACATTCACTTGCCTTCATAAAATCATTCACTTCTCATGATCTTTTTATAAAGTTTCATATACACACATAACTCTTTATTTGGCACAATACTATACACCAATGAGATTATAAAATATATGTAAAAAACATGATTAATTCAATACAATCAAGTAGTATTCTTAACAACTTTTCTTATATGCTTTAAGCATTAAAAATCACTAGCATGCTTCATGCATTTTATATCCTAAAATTTCAACATCACATGAGCTCTATTCATTTATCTTTTAGACTCATATCGATTAGTTATCATGTCGCCAGACTTATAAATATTAAATAGATTATTGGATCCACAAAATGAGATCATGTCTCTATATGCAAAGTCTTTGCGAAAATATTTGTGTGCCATCAATTATGTCTTAAATATAATAGTTTCAATACTTTAATTGTTCTCTCTCATAATGACCAATGCATATCCAATAACCTTACACGTTCATATGTACGGACTTCAAGTCTCAGTAACCATGTCTCGTCACAAGAGACTTTAATCTTTCATTAGTTATTTGCCTCTTTACTTCTTTTGGCCATTCATTTATACATCTGCACTTCCTGCAGGTATACTTTCATGATCCTCACCATGATTATAACACTATCTTACTTATTTACATAATCACTACCTTATCGACGTCGGTTCGTTACTTTTCGATTCCACACTTTACTAGACATTGCATTGTATCATTTATTGAGATCTCATAGTTTTTCACGTATCCGGGGTTTTTTAAATTACATTCATGTCTAGTGTCTCTTTAGGAGACTATGGGGTCTTTATTACCTCGATTTGACCATCTTAATTTTCTTGCTCCATTTTTTTTATTCATTCGAGGACTTTTACTTTAAATCGATTAGTCTATCATGCTGCAGCCATGCCATAGGCTCACTACCAATCATTGATTATCATGTTGGGACATAAATTATATTTGGAGCACTAGCAGCGTATATATTATCTAGTCACTTTAGGTTACTAAACATGTTTGGCATTTACTAGATCTGGAATGTTATTTGTCCCTTGAACTTTAAGTTCATATTCATTAGTATGAGGATCAACATTTGTATCATAATTCATTCCAAATTTCTCGCTGCTCATTCTTCCCCTGAATGAATTATCAATTTCAACATCCCAAATTTGTGTGCGTTGTGGTGGATTTACAATACAAGTTCCGCACATTGACAGAAAACTTTATATGCAAAACATATGGTTCGTGACCAAAACCCTTCTAATGGGGAGGATTCATTATAGATTAATGGCAAGATGCGAAATCATATTTTATCATTTAAAATTACATGCCCCATAAACTAATAGTTTTGTTCTCACAGTTATTGGCTTTGCAATCAACTTAAACGTTTTATAAATGTTTCAACAAAAGCAATTCGTGCATGAAAATAGGCTACTTTTAAGTTCAACACTTATTCCAATAATCGGCCAGTACTTGAAAGTATTCACCACCATTCTCAATAATATAATTTGGAAAACCGTGCTCGCATTTTATGATGAGCCACTAATCACGCTAACCTTAAGTTGCGTATTTGATGATCATTTTGACGATGCATCGATTTTAAAACTCAAAATGATCCACATGGCGGATGTATAGGCCTACATACCCCCCTTTATGTTATTTCCAAAACTTTATAGGACAAAATATTTCTGTAATTTGATGGTGATGGATGAACCATTAACTTCCAATGAGAAAAATAAAATCTATCTTTGAAGAAACTTATGGTTTTGCTATACGTTCGCATCATCATTGACCCGACATGGTTTAACCGGTCATGCCACTTAATAAAATAATCTTTGCTCATAAACTAGGGTTTATGACCACATGGGCTTCAAGTGCACTTAATTTATATATATAAAAAGTCAAATAATATAAAGAAACAAAAACATCTTCGCATTTATACTTTTGTTTCTCTAATCAAATTTGCATGATCACTTTTATGGCTTTTACAATGTAATTGTACATTTAGGCAAACTATAAAGTGCATATCAAGTAGGGATTAGACGCTAATTGCAAGTATTAATACTTTCATACGAAGAAATGAAGGCAACTGATCATGAATCAACATCATAAGACATGTAATTACATAGTCATATAGAAAGTGTTGTCATAATGAAACTCTAATTATGAAAAACTATACGCCACAACAGTATCCTATCATATAGCAAGTTAAACGTCATTTAAATATTTTCTAACCAGTAATCAAACATACAAATAAATAGAGAAAGATATATGTAAATCGTGACAAAATCGCATAAACCATTACGATCACCCATGCACGTTCATCCGGCACTTTATAAAATTGATAATACTTAAGGAGTGCAAACATAAATATAAGTATACAAATCTTAGTGATATCGCCACCCGCTTCATGAATGTATGGACCCGTTTTTTATGCCATGATCTTCTTTTCGATTAGTAAATAAAGTTCAAACAATGTAAACGTACGTATCAAATCATAGCTAAAGTGATAGGTACGTATCAAACAATATATCGCTTTAATGCATATCTACGTAAATATTAAATGCTAATTGCTATAAGATATTAAACAAATTAACTAAATCAGGTTGAAGATCATGACAATATGAGAACATATATGCAAAACTTTACGCTATAGTTCACTTTATAATACAATAAGTTGTATACCGGATAATATTGAGATATTAGATAGTGATTTTGATTTCAAATACTGTTCAACTAATAATCAAAGAATGAGCGATGTTGAATATACACATGCACAATGCACATAGGTTTAAAACAAAAGGTAATTACCAATATGGACTAGTATACCAATAGTTTTACAAATATGAACCAAATTTTAAGCCATTACCAAAATGAAACTGACCTCTGACACTCCTTATGTGGTGACATATTATTCACATGTTACTAGTAATATTTTATTCCTATAAAACAAAAACCAATCTCTCTTCTTTTACCCTCTTCACACACATCTCTAGTCATTTTCCCCCATACACTTTTTCATTTCCAAAATAAGCCATCTCTACACTCAAGATTCTTAGCTTCATCACACCATTACACAAACCAAAATCTTCACTCCAAAGCACAACAAATTACGTTAAAAGGCAACATATTCATTATGTTAAACTACAACATATTTGATGTTCAAACAGAAGAGAGGAATCAATCTTATATCCTAGTAACCACAAGAACAGTAACTGTTCTCACAAGCATGAATTAAGTTTCAACACCATGATCGCCCAGCAGCACTTAAACTCGCCTAAGACTCGCCTGGGACCTCGCCCAGCAGCATCGCCTAGGACTCGCTCGAGACCTCGCCCAGCTCCACGCCCAGCCCAGGCTGCCACGCCCAGCTCCACGCCCAGGCCAACCTCTCGCCCAGGGCACGCCCAGAACACGCTCTCACTTCTTACTCATTTGTATCACGCCCAAACTCACGCCCAGGAAATTGGTTATACACGTGTACGGTTTAAAATATATTTCGGTAGAAATCTAACGTATAACATTCAAAAGTTCATTTTCAAAAAATATATAGGCGAGGTTCATTTTCGAAATCTAACGCAGGAAAGCGTTCGTTTAAGAAATTTCCTCTATAGTAAAAATAAGCATAGATTACTAACAAACATGTAGGTATCGATATATCTAGCGGTGGCGGTGCGATCAAATAATATATTATTAAGAACAACGTAACACATGCAGTAAACATTGTTAACATACTAAAGAACTGGACACGTACCTCTAATAATTCAAAATAGAAAATTCATATGTAGAGCGGATAACGTGTTATGAAACAATAAAGTAAAGAAGATAAAGAAGAACATAAGATAGAGCTAATGAAGAATTATATTATTCATTTCTCAAAGGAGACATGTATATATAATTACAAACGTGGAGTATTACATAAGATACATTAAGCTATTAAGAATAAGAGATATAGACATTCATTCTATATTTATCCATAACAATTTAATTATTTTTTTTATTCAACACTTATTTCATTTAAAAAGGTATAACGGTCATTTTTTTTTAATTCAGACACTTTATTTAGCACACAAACAAACAATTATTTATTCATTTACAAACCCGATAGTCACTTTAATATTATAGGACGTAATGCAAAAACTAAACAAACAAGCCTTTAGTATCTATGGCTCTAAGCTTCTAAGGCTGTGTACACTCGATCAGAATAAATCGGTTTGTCGTGTGTAGTGACCGATTTTATAATCGGTCGTGAGGTCGGGTCGAACATCGGTCGAGAAAGGGAAAAAATAAGTATCGGTCTATTTTTCGACCGATTGTTACCGTTCGGGTGTTTGAAAAAAAAAAAAAAACTTCGGTCATCGACTGTGACAATTTAGTCGTATCTGGTCGCCGGAGAGAGAAAACTGAGTGGCAAACGATGACCCAAGTCACAATCGTGGGTAGCCTAACATACAATGATCAAGAAGACGAGCTCCTGCCATCCAAACCCAGGTATAAAGACAAAGTCTAACCACTAAGAGCAATCACTAAAGTAATCATTTTCGTTGCAGAAATATGCATGAATTGAAGAACATAATTTTTTACGTTTCATTTTCATATGTATACGTGTAAGAAATACCATAGTGTTTGGTCTTATTTGCCTATCGAGAATCTTATTGTCACCAAATTTCAAGTTGTCCCTCCGTTTTTATAGTTGGGCTATGCACAGTGGTGACCTAAGTCACCTGTGACATATCAGCTTTCTTTCTCTGACGATTTAGTTATCACAATCATGACCTAGTTATTTATTATTATTTATTTATTTTTTTTAAAGTTATATCTTATCTTGATTATATACAACATATTACTTGATAAATATCCTTTAGTTGATAAAAAAACGTGTTTCCTTGTCATGCAAAGTTTCAAACATACAAACTTGTTATGTATATAAGGTGCCAATCACGCAATACCAAAATACGTGTTTCCTTGTCATGCAAACATGCTATATATTATGCAAACACAACTTTGCTCCATCATCCATGAAAACTTGTTATACTATAGATGCATTACCAAATGTTTCTCAACATCTTGCAAGCTCAAACTTGTCTTCCCAACTCACAAATACTCAAATTCATATATTCCATCTAGTATTTACGTGTAAGAACTATCATCTTGCATACTATCATCTTGCATCTAAACACACACAAATACCAACGAGGAGGAAATGGTGAAAATGAAGCAAAGAATGGACACAAATAGAAGCCACGAACTAGTTCTCCATGAAGCAAAGAATGGATACAAGAATGGACACAAAATTGTTTGTTTGTGTGTTCGCAAGTCGATCGATCGACTAGACGAACTAGTTCTTGCATTCTTCACCTCACGACCGAGCACAACCAAATTCTCACATTGGGGCGACCGGCTGCAACCGATCGATCGACCAACGGTGCAACCGGTCCACTGTGGCTAGCCTTAGAATTTCCATCTACTGAGCAAATACTCAAATCACTTACAATTACTGTAATATTTAATTAATAGTATGTCATATGTGCAGTTTAGAACTAAAAGTCAAGGTACAATAAGAGCATTCCCAACAATAACACCATAACATCAATAACACCGTCCACGTCAGCGCCACATCAGCTTTAACATTTCACATTAACATCCACAAAAAACACCCACAACAATAACATCCCAATAACATCAATAACATTCCCAACAATTTACAAAAACAACCCTCATTTAGGGGCATTAAAAAAAAAAAAAAAAAAAAAAACCCAATAACGCCCGTTATCTCCTTAACGCCCAGGGACTAACGGCGCAATAACGCGCGCCCTCCAAGGGTTTAACGCCAAAAACGGCGTTATTTCGCCTCATAACGGCGTTATAACGTTATGGTTGTAAATGCTCTAAGTTAAGTGTTCTTAGAAAAATGTTGTTAACGATTTTTGTCTTAAATACTGTAAGCTCTCGTGACTTTGCAATGGCAACCACGATAAATATTGTTTTGGGCATCGTATCTACTTAAAATACATATTTTCATTTCAAATTTCGAAATTTGAGTAAGATTAAAAGAAATTAAATATTGGTTAATTACCGAGTTTACCTATTAAATTTTACTTGGAGAATAAATATTAAACTTGTTGGGCGTTTTCTTTAACGTAAAATAATCATTTGCTTAATTTATAGTCAAAGTGTTTTATTTCACTTTCTATATAAGACTAGTGGTAATAAAAGACACAAGACTACGTCTCTTGCCTCAGTGGCGCTCCATCAAGACTCGTGCTCCTTACTAAACCCACCTTACGAAGATGCATCATAGGACAAAAATGAGATAACTCGGTCGTGCATACGATCGAGTTAAGAGCTTATTTTATTTATTTGTTTATTTTTCGATATATTTTGTGCTTAAATGAAGTATGTTTTAATGATGATGTTGGTTTTTTTATTATAATAAATTGGTGATGAAATTAGTTGTGGAAAGAAAAAAGTAATGTGACGCTGATAAAGTTACTTGTGGTGACTCTTTATTACTCACCTAGGAGTGTAAATTATTATTTTTTTTTGAACGGCGGCAATATATATAACAAAAAAAGAAAACCAGATAGACGCTAGTAAATTACATAGCAGTATAAATTATTAACCATAATACTCTTGCGATGCTTACCCATATTTTAACATAAAATTACATCGTTCGTCACTGTGGTTTGAGCCAAATCCCTATCACATCTGTAACACACGGTAAATTTTCACTCATATTTAAATAATAAATGATAATTTATTATTACTAAACCTAGTCATTAAGCATGCATAAGCTTTGCCTGATCATTTGAGTAGATAACTCGCATACAGTGGCCTATTGCATCAATTTTGCATTCATCTCATTATATGAATATTGTGTATTGTCTTATGATTAAAATTGTAAGACGAGAGGTCATCTCGTTTTCCCCAGTGACCGACAATGCACGCGTACCGACACTATGATAAGGGCAAATAAAACAAATGGTAAATCCCTGTAATGGAAAATATTACCAAGACAATAATATCTCAGAAATGTATCCGTAAGATATTACATTATAAAAATTATCAAACATTAATACTTCAGTCACGGCTTTAATATCGTGGGACACAAAATACTTAATATACTTTCACTTAAATGATGACTCTTAAATATTTATAAGTATATTAACACAAAATGTACAATATACATAAACTTAAGATGTAAATAAAAACCATTCTTTATAAAAAATAATATAACTTTTCCTTGTGTCTTCACCCCACACGACAAATCACCAAAAGCAGAAAAAGAAAAGTAGTCACCTAGCCCATATTCTTCTACCTCTCTACCTGCCATTCGAGTAGGTCAAGTATCCCAAAGAAGTAAACCAACGTACTCCTTTCATCATTCTCAAACTTCCCTCACCAAAACCATGTATTATTTTGTCTCACAAACCCTCCCCATGGAGGCGTGTACTGTGATTCGAATGAGTCCAAGGGCTTCAAGACAAAAGCCACCAAAGGGAAGCATATATCACCATCAACCCACCTAGAGTCAAAGCTCAAGACTCCCTAGGTTGTAGGAGTTTAGATCAATTCGGCTACACACCAAGACTCAAGAGGAGAAAGAAGGGCAAGGCTTTCCCAAAACACTTCCTTTATCTCTAGTAGAGATGTAAAACGCCCCAATTCAGTTTCTTCATCATTTGTACCAAAAATTAGGGTTTTTGGAAGTTAGGGTTTTCAAAAATTAGATTGGGGGTTTTGCAATTCAAGGAGTGTTCAAGCCGAGACAAGTCTCAATTTGGTGATATCAAGCGTAAATTGTGGTCGATTGAATCTTCTTGGGTCGACTTCTGTTGGATCGATATACTTTAATCAAACTAACTTTAAATAGCTTGTTAAGGCTTAATAACCTCGGATAAATCCTAAGTTATTAACAAAGAAACACTGAGCAATCTTTATCAAGTACGCCGAATTTACTTAACAAAGCTAAGAAGAATAACTTTTATTATTAACTCTAAATCTGCTTATTATGCAGATACTCTAAACAACTCTAAGAATATCGAACTTCTCTCTAAATCTCTAAATAACTTGTGAATTCGTAAACTCTAAGACTCATAGACTCGTACCTCTAATGCCAATCTAGGAGTCCTTTTATAGGCTCAAGGATAACCCTAGTCGGTTTACAATTTGTATCCTTGTACGACAAGTAATCTAATACAGAACATTCTAGAGTTACAATACTTTCCATAAACGAATATAACAGTTCTTTGTTCTTGCAGTACTTTGACTTCGTTGTGCAGTACTTTGACTTTATCTTTAGCAGTACTTTGACTCTTTGACTCTTTCCAGTACTTTGCAGCTTACAGTACTTTTATCAATCTTCAGTACTTTCATATCTTCAGCACTTTCATATCCCAACAATCCTCCCCTAACTTGAATTCTACTAGCTTGACTTCAAGTTCCTTTGTGAATTTATCTTTAACAGCTTCATCTTTAAGGACAGATTGTTTCTTAGTCTTTGGATTGTATCTTTGTAGTTTCTGTGCTTTGTCAAAGTATCTCTAGAATTATTCCTTTACAGTATCATCCAGCAAGCTCCATCTTTTCAGCAACACAACAACATATGACAATTTGTACATTAATTCAGTTTAAGTTGCATACTATTCTCATCACTTCCAGGTGTGTTAACTCCCGTGAGAGGTGAATCATTGAAAATTTAATGGATTTAGATCTCTTTACCAAAGCCATTAACTCTGGAGTAGCCAAATGTTTTGGTGTGTAAGACCATGGTACATTGATAACCATATGATTTTTAGCAAATCACCAGCTATCAACAGATTTGAGTTGTTTTTACCAAAAGCTGTACCCTTCTGGACTAGTTAGTTCTTTTATCTAATGGTGAACTAATTACCAATAATGGTTTTTCCACAGCCTTTACCACAAGCCATTTTCTTGTGAGCTAGCCAACTCTTCACATTAACTGATATGGTGAGTTGATTACCATACAACTTATTAGCAAGTTGTCAACTAAAAACGGATTTGAAATATCTTTACCAGAGCCCTTTGCTCATGGATTAGCCAATCCTTTTGTAACCATGGTGGATTGATTACCTATTGATGTTGCCATCTCAAAAACCATTTATTTTATTCAACCTTTGTTTCAAAATATTTGTTACTTAACAAAAAGGTTTCTTTCAAAAAGCACTTAACTGGTTAAAAAGCTGCAAGCAGTACTTTGATGAAAGTACTGTTTGATCAGCAGTACTTTGAATAAAGTACTGATTTATCAAAAATAATTTATTCAAATAAGATTCATACCAGTCATTCATCCTCATCAGCAATAGTAGTCCAATTGATAAACAGATTGATGACCATGCAAGCAATTTCATTATCCTCTTCAACTTCCATTCCATGCTCTAGCATCCTCCTCATAAGATCTACTGTTATAGGATATCTTCTATTTTCAAACATGTGTATCATTGTACCATTTTCCAGCTCTAAAACATGAACTCCAGATTCTTCAAAGAATCTCCAACAAACAATTTCCCAATTCTCTTGATTCTTCCAAATATCATCAGTGCTCTCTTCTTCAGTTTCCCATGCAGTTGTGAGATCTCCAAGTAAAACTAAACCAATCCCTTCTAATGGATTATGTTCAAAGTAAGCTCGCACCACATGATATAAATAGAATAGATCCACTCTATCTATGATGTGCAATAAATCCCATAATCTGTTGAATACTCTGAACCTTTCATCTTCTTTATGAAACATCAGATAACTCCCTTCTTTGGATTCCACAACTTCAAAAGCATTAATCTGAGATCTGTTCATCTTCATGTCAGCATCTTCTTTGGAATATTCAAAATCTACTACTCTGAGATAATTTCTTAGTTCATCCCTAGTCTCAGATCTTAACTCAACTTTTTCTTTCTTTGAGAACTGAACATCTTTAACTTCAGTTTTTCTTTTTCTTTTTAAACTTTTCTTTCTCTCTTCTTCTTTCCAAGTAGCTTCATCTCTAAAGTCTTTGATGCTTTCAACATGTTTCTTATAAGCTTCCCTAGCAGCATCATACAATCGTTTCATCTCAAAATAATTAAACCTTTGCAATCCTTTATACCCTTGACTTTTAAGATAAGCCATCATAGCATTTCTGTCTTTAGCTTTATTTGGCCTTCTTGGTAGAAATCTAACAGGAATAGGTGACTCTAATGGTTCATCAGCTTCAGCATTCAATTCCTCTTGCAACTTCTTAGCTGCTTCTCTACTCTGAGCTTCTTCAGCTTCCTGAGCTTCTCTATCTATAGCATGTAATTCCTCTTGAAGCTTTCTAGCTGCTTGTTCATTCAAAGCTTCTTAGGCAGCTCTTATTTGTGCTAAAGTTAGTTTCTTCTTCTTTACTTCTACCAAAACACCTTTCCCTTTATCCTTAGGATCAATTGCAGGTTGAGAAGTTCTTTGTTGTTCCTCTTCTTGCACTCCTGGAATATTAACACCACCTCTTGGTTGTGATAAACTTTGCAACATTACAGCAATAGTTTCATCATCACTTGCAGTATGGATGGGTTTGAGTGTAGCTTCCTCTTCTTGTATAACAGTTGAGGGACCAACAACTTCTTCATGTACAGTTTTTGAAGGACCAGCTTCCTCTTCAAAGTCCAACAACCTTGGAGTTAATAATGCTTGCCTGTAGGATCCTTGTTGTTGAAAAGCAGTACTTTGATCTTCAGTACCTTGATCTTTAGTACTTTGAACTGGAACTTGAACTTGTTCCTCAGTATCTTGAATGACCTGTTCTTCTGTCTTTTCATGTTCTTCAGTACCTTCAGGTTCTTTCTCCTTAACATCTTCTTTCAAATTCTCTTCTTCTAAATTCCTCCCCAATTGGACAGAAGATTGTTGGTGAACCTTTTGGCGTTTGCTTTTCCTAGACTGCCTTTGGTCCTTCTTCTTTGATTTGACCCAGATACGAAATTCTTGAACCAAAGGCCACACAAAAGTATTTAGCCTTCTAAACTTGAATTTCAATTTCTTTATCTGCTTAGCTTGAGCCTCAGTAGTCTTTTTCAACTTAACTAACTCCCTTGTCAAAACATAATTATCCAATGTCATTTCTTCAGGGGGTATAGTATGTGAATCATCTCCTTGAATTGGTGAATGTTCCTCTGATTGAGAAGCAGGAACAGATCTTTGTGGAGATGAAACTGCAACATCTTCTTGAACTTCAGTACTTAGAAAAGCAGTACCTTGAGATGTAGTACCTTCTGGAGATGCAGCACTTTGAGATGCAGTAATTGCAGATGCAGTACTTGCGACGCAGTACTTGCAGATGCAGTACCTTCACTAGCTTCATCTTCTTCAGCATCAGCTCTAACAGCTTGAACAACTTCCATCATAGAAGTAGTTAAGGGAGTATCCCTTCCAGTGAATTGATCACTCTTCCTAGCCATAAAGGTGAATATTTTGGCTTGTTGAACCACAACAGGTAAAAGATTTGTTGGCTTAGGAATATCTGAAAGTTGTTTATTGAGGAATACTTGAACAAACCTTGGATACATCAGCCATTTTGATCCATGAGTGATGTGGGAAAGCATACCATCAAGAATGAGCCTTGAAAAATTAAAAACACGATCTGTAGCCAATCCCACAATAGCAGATGCTATATTTGATCCAAATTGTTCCCATGAAGTACTTTTTGCACTAATACAGTGAAGCAACACCTGTACTAAAAACTCCCATTGAGGGCAAAAGAGTTGTTTCCTAAATGTTTGTTCATTTAAAGACCCTTCATAACTAATATGTCCAAAAGTATCCCAAATCAACTGTTTATCAAACCGAATAGCCCCATCTTCATCATTAAACAATAAGTCTTCTCTAATGGAGGCTTCAGTAATCTTCACAGTTCTTCCAGCAACTGTAGCTCTAAGATTAAATTCATCATTCTCCATATTTTCCATAGCAGTAGCCCAAAATTCTTGAATCTAGGGCTCAATTATATCCGGCTCCACCAAAAGAGCATAACTGATTGGCGACCCAGTAAGATAATCAATGATATCATGAAAAAGTGCATTCGCTTCAGTCTTATCTAAATTAGCCACTATATTGTGCTTTGAAACCCTCAATATTACCGTTGGAACAGTACTTTAATAACACAAACAATACTTCCATGTATGCAGTACTTTCCCAAGCAGTACTTTCCAAGCAGTACTTTCATAAAAAACAGTACTTTTCCAAATTCTTCTGTATAACACAAATATCCTCCCCTCAAGCAATGCATAGGACTATACTAATACTAAATAGTCCTCCCCTTAAATGTAGCTTACTAACTAATAATACCAATCTGACAGAATTTCTTGTGTCTTCTGTCATGCTACCAGATGAACCACTATCAACAATAAAATGATCTTTAAGCTCCTCTTCTTGGTTGCCCTGTCTAATAAGATGAAAACATTAGTTTCTTTGAGGAACCCAAGCCATTACTGACTTGTTTTCCCCTTGTGGAGTGACATACTCACATTCTTTGAGTATATAATCTCCACTATTTTTTAAAGCAAGATCCAGTATTATTTTCTGATTTTTAGCATGTGGATTTCCAAAACTTTCTGGTTTTTCAACACAACTCTCTTTTACAAGTTCATTCTCTTTTTCTTGTATCACAAAAACATCTGATTCACTTTTTGTTGAAAGTACTGTTTGTCCCTCAGCAGTACTTTCCCTCTTAACCCATTCTGTTTTAACACTTGGTTCTTGTGATCTAGATCCCCTATGTGAATTGTAATACCTTCTAGGTTGATAGTAATGAGATCTCCTAGGGTTCCTATTCCAATGAGTGTGATCAGTACCTTGTTTTGGCTGAGCAGTACTTTGAGAAAGTACTGGTCCAGAATTAACAGTACTTTGGAAAGTACTGTGAGATACTGAAGGTTTTGAAAAAGGTCTTCTCTGGTGTGGGTATCTATGATCTGGTGAGAAATTTCTGTGATTGACCCTATTTGAATTATTCCAGACTGGTTTGTGCTCTCTAGGTTTCTGGTTGGCAGACCTGTTCTTTGGAAATTTGCTAAGGTATTTTGAGTGATGTTCACAATCCTTGATTAAATGATTAGGACTAAAACACACAAAACACAGTTTTTGACCCATACTTCCAAAGTGACTTCTTCTATGTCTATGCCCAAAACTATTGTGCCTTCTAGGTGAATGATGAAACTTGTTTTGACCAAAGTTATCCCAAAAAGGTTTAGCAGTACTGTTATGAAAAGGTTTTCCTGAAGGTACTGCTTGTGGAGCAGTACTATGAGTTGAAGGTACTGCTTGACTTTGAACATTAGTTTCAACAGTTTCTTTGGGGTTTTCAGACCTAGATTGACCAATTAGCTTTTTCCTAAACTCTAGACTGTCTACTCCAAAACGAGAAACATCAGGCCTAGGGGGTTGATGACTTCCAGTGGGATGGGGAACTGCCTGATAACCATTATCTTTCTTATACTCAGGAGGTGGTTCACTAATTGAATCCTCATTACTAGATGTATCTACATAATTAATGAGTTCATCATCACTAGTGGTTACATCCTCTAGGTCATCATCAGGTTGATTCTCTTCTATGTTATCAAAGTCCATTCCAAAACCTAAGCCAGTTTTAATATAAGTTCTTCTCTGTTTTTGAACATAAGTAACATGTGACAGACCAGACTCACCTCAAGCAGCAAACTTAGCTAACAAATCATCTCTTTCCTTAGTCAGTTTCTCTATTTCAGAAATTTTACAGTTTAATTTCCATTCACTTAGTTTTAACTGATAATCCTGTTGTGCATATTTTTCAGCCCAAGCTACTTCATTATTTTCATGTGTTAAGATTTTAGCTTCCATAGATTCTAAGGTTATTTGGTAACCAGCTACCTCAGACCTAGCCCTAACACAATTATCTCTTTCATAAACATAAGCATTAAGTACTTTCTGATAAAAATCGTGACACTTAGAACATACCTCAGAGATAGGGGTTGATGCAGCTTCAGTTGACATCTTTAGGTTTTCTTCTTAGTCAGAGTTTCCACACAAGCTCTGATACCACTTGTTGGATCGATATACTTTAATCAAACTAACTTTAAATAGCTTGTTAAGGCTTAATAACCTCGGATAAATCCTAAGTTATTAACAAAGAAACACTGAGCAATCTTTATCAAGTACGCGGAATTTACTTAACAAAGCTAAGAAGAATAACTTTTATTATTAACTCTAAATCTGCTTATTATGCAGATACTCTAAACAACTCTAAGAATATCGAACTTCTCTCTAAATCTCTAAATAACTTATGAATTCGTAAACTCTAAGACTCATAGACTCGTACCTCTAATGCCAATCTAGGAGTCCTTTTATAGGCTCAAGGATAACCCTAGTCGGTTTACAATTTGTATCCTTGTACGACAAGTAATCTAATACAGAACATTCTAGAGTTACAATACTTTCCATAAACGAATATAACAGTTCTTTGTTCTTGCAGTACTTTGACTTCGTTGTGCAGTACTTTGACTTTATCTTTAGCAGTACTTTGACTCTTTGACTCTTTCTAGTACTTTGCAGCTTACAATACTTTTATCAATCTTCAGTACTTTCATATCTTCAGCACTTTCATATCCTAACAACTTCTATTCCTACCCGCCACATATTTTGTAAGAATGAGTCTTCTTTAATGTTCACTACTTCATTTGTATATCAAGTTATGTAATAGGTTATGTTATAATTAAGCTTGATAATTGTTTTTGTTAATAAAAAAAAAATGTTTCGATGCTAAGTACATGACGAATTTGTGGAGATTTGATTTGGTCATTCATTTTGTTGGGTTGTTTTCTGTCGAGGAGTAAGAACCAAGAAAAGCAAAAGAGTTAATTTTATAAAAAGACTTACTAGTAACATTTAGTATTAAATCTGAAAAACTAGTGTTAGTTGTGTCAATCGTGTCTAGAACTCAAAACTTGCGTATCGAGAATTTGGCTATACATTTGATCATGTTAATCACCTCATTCCTTGTTAGTATGATGGGTTTTGCCTCGACTGAGAACCCACTCGGGTACTCGAAGTATTCGTCATTCCATGTCTTGTCGTTGTTTCATGTAGGTATACATTTTAAGATAAAAGAGTCACCTCTTTGCCATTATAAGTTGCTTCGAAATCTAGTGATAAGTTGGTCATCTTAAGACTTGCGTTCAATCTAGACATAGGATTGTGTTTGTGGCACCTTGTTGGGTTTTTGAAACTAAGTGTTGTTAGGACAAACAAGTAAAACCGGAGTCATAACGACCCGGATGCATAAGTAGCATATGAACTTGTGTACTACATGTCGAGCCTTCTCCACCCCCACTACATCGAACTAGTGACAATGTTGTGGTAGTACCACGATATAGGGGTTCTTTTTAGATCGATGTCACATTAAAGTTGCGTATGAATCTTGTGTTTAAATGAGCCTAATGTTTCTTTTAACTATGTAATGATATTGCTTCGAGTCGAAAGGAAGAGAACTCTCCCCGTGGTTGTCACCACGATAGGAGGATGCTTATTCCCTAAACAGTATTAATGTGTTAACTTGAGTCTTGTGAGCCTAAGCTCTTGTTGAGAAGTCTAGCCATCACGACTCGAGACCTGTCCATGTTAAGAACCTAGTGTGAGTTCACTAGCACTAGAACATGAAAATGTTATTTGTCCTCCAAAAACTCATATAAAACTTGCAAGTGAAACTTATGTTATTAACAGATTTGTACACAAAAAAAATTTCTCTGGTGTTACATTGGGCCACAGCCCATGTCTTGACTTGTAAAAGTACCTTGGATGGTCGATGGGCCTAAGTCCAACTCCCTGCGTATGCCATTGGGCCGCAACCCACCTGCGAAAATAAAGACACTCATTTCGTCACTTGTCAGGTCAACAAATAAAAACTCGAAATAGATGTTTTCCAAAGCCCATACTAAACTCGTCCTCGCATACTCCATTCTTTCATTTCGTTATATACTACCATAATGTCAAGTGTAAAAAGGGTCTAATACAAGAAGCAAGTGCTTAAAAATAAGATATACGTAATAAGGTTACATCAAAGTTTAACGTCAAGTGAACTCGAATAAACATACCTATGTCAAGTAATTCACTAGTCGAAATTATAAATATTAAGAACCCATTTCTTGATAAACAAATGAAGACCACTACATCATTCTATCACTTATTAAATTTGATAGTCTTCAAATTTAACTCAAATATTTTCTAAATACAATTAGAAAATAAATAAACTAGCATTGATTTTGACACTACTATCATGTGTCAACTTAAATAAGTATATACACATTATATACTTACTAAAAGAATAACATAAATATTTTCAAACCAAATTTTGAATTTTAATGGTTATAGTGTCAACATGAAAAGTATATATACTTTCGTATACTTACTAGTAAAACAATTTAATCATTTTTTTTACAAACTTAAGTTTAGTTTTAATACAATTATAAAAACAATTGAACTAATTTAAGTAAGTGATACTTAAAACAATGAACTAAACATTGCCCTCCTTATCTAGGTCGCGTGTCGGTGCCGCTTCACAACATTCACTAAATCCCACTTTTGGATTGCACGTTTGCTAAGGTGAGTTTTCATAGCCCTTCTTTTACTTGATAAACTGTTTTATACATTTTGGGGTGAGAAAATATGCAAAACCTTTTTATGGACCTAAACTATTGCATGATTACTATTACGTGGTTTAGCCTAAGCCCTTATGTCCCTAGAAATGCCCATTTTTCATGAACCGTTAGTTCCTCAATGGGAAGCGCGAATGCTATAAATAGATCTATTGAGGGTGACTCCTCCGTTCGGTTGGCCATGCTTAGGCCAAGGCGAAACGTATACCATGTCGGAATCAAGTGTTGAGGGACAAAACACTCGCATTGGGCCTATATATTGTATGATATCTTTTAGCATACAGAAACTGTCGTAGTATCTGTTGCATGAACTTAGAGCTAACGTAATAGACATTCATCCATATATCATTATATTCGTTGTAATGATTATATGACTTTGATTATGGTCCAAACTTACTGTTTTAACTTAAACCTATGAACTCACCAGCTTTTAGCTAACCTTTTTAGCATATTTTCTCAGGTGCTTAGTTTGTGATCATGGATGCAAGGCAAGAGGCGGTAAATGGTCGTAGTAATATCTAAAGAAGTGTTTTTACACATATGATGTTTTTAAATTGGGACCACTGAACTTATGGGATGTGCCCATTTATCTAAACAATGTTGTAAGATAATGTTTCAAAACTATTTTATGAAATCAAACGGAGTATGTATTCCGTTCTTTATTACTTGTGTTATGATCTCCGATTTAGTAACATTCCCCATAACACGTATGCTTCCGCTAAAACAAATTTGGGGGTGTTACAACATCCTTGATATTCACCCCCCCCCTCCCCCTTATTTGCTCCTTTTGGTTTTAATATTGCACGGTGTTCATCTTTATCTCTAAAAGCACTTGCAATCATAACGCAAGTTAAACTTTAACCTCCTGCCACGTTAGCGCCACATCAGCTTTAACATTTCACCTTAACTCACCCAAAAAACACCCACAATCATAACTCAACTTTAACTCAACATTTTGGGCTCCACTTTTATTTGAAAAATAAAATTTACAAATTAAACCTCTAAACTAATATTACTTATTTTAATAAACAATATAACACTTTAAAAAAATACAAATAACATTTATAAATTTAAAAGTAAGTTAAAAAAAATTAATAAAAAAAAAAAAAAAAATCTTCCTCTCTCTCTTTCCTCCTTCCTCATTCTCCACACACACACACACACACACACATACACACCCACCCACCCACCTGCAACACACGCACGCACAAATCGTTACAAACACACACTTAAAACACACACACGCAACACCAAACCCATTTAAAAAGCAAAAAAAAAAAAAAATCAACTTTAACGCTCGTTATGGGTATAACGTGGGCAAGATAACGCCCGTTTAACGCCGAGGATGGAATGGGTAACGTGGTCTAACGCTGGTTAACGTGGGTTTAACGCCCCCTCCCAAAGTTCTAAAAGCCACTGAAATTAGATAACATAGTCGTTAAAATCATTATTATGATTCAAATTGAGACCAATCACAAATGTATATAAATCAAGTATCAAATCTTATTACAAAACAAAAACAAAATTATCAAAATCAAACCCACCTAAAACATACTAAACCTATGATAACAAAACAAAATGAAAGTCAAATTCGATACAACCCTGATTCTTAAAGCAAACACAAATCTGAATATCACGAACACACACACTCACAGATCTAGCCTCTGAGTGAAGTATGATCGGTGGAGTGAAGGTAGAACAGTGGATGTTGGTTGTCAGGTGGCCAGTAACGGCAACCGACGGTGGATGGTTTGGTGAAATTAAAATCCTAGCCTTTTTTAATTGAGGAAATGTTGGATTGGGTTTTGGGTTTTGATACATAAATGATTTTGATAATAGGTTTGATGAGAAATGATTTTGGTAATGTGTTCAAAGTGGTGGCAGCTATGATGGTTGGCAGTTGTTATGGTGGTGGGTGTTGTTGGTGTAGAATTTTTGAGAGAAGAAAACGGAAAGAAGCATATGGGTGCTTACATATTAAGAAAAGGTAAAAAGACAATTGTACCTTCAAGTAGGATTGAGCATCGCAGACCCGAAATTGACCGAGACCGAGAGGACTGACTGGACCGAACGAAAACAGATTGAACCGAAGGACCAGCGGTTCGGTTTCGGTCCGAATTTTTTCCTTATTTTGGTCTCGGTCCGGTCAGGTACAGACCGATCTTACGTAAAACCCGACTATTATGACTTCTTGGACCGGACCGACTGAAGGACCGGACCAGACCAGACCAACTCGGACCGGATCGAACACATTCGAGCCGGGCCTCGGTCTAAGGTTTTAGGCTAGTTCGGTCTCGGTCTATTTCGGTTTTGGCCTGTTCGGTCAGGTTTTGGATTGTTTATCAACCCTACCCACATGTACAAGTCACATGAGGGGATTTAACGGGCAGATTTAAGGGGCGTTAAAGATAAAGATGGACAGCGTGCAATATTAAAACATTAAGGAGCAAACAAGCAAAAAAAATTATCAAGGGCTGTGGTAGGGACTTGGTCCAAACCAAAGGGATGAACGCTGTAATTTTAGGTGATATCATATTATTCATAGGTACATAGTAAGGCGTCACATTTATTTTCTACATAACACATTCCTTCCTGGTGGGTATATTTGGTCAAAATTATTTCACATGTATACCCGAAGGTAGAATGGGTCTTTTAGACTAGTGGTAATAAGCTTATAAATACGCTTGCTATGCTTCTGGGGCACCTCGAAGACGCATTATCCATTATTAGGGACACCCAGCAAAGATGCGTCCTTCATGCTAAAATGGAAAAGTCGGTCGTGGTGAAGACCGACTTGTGAAACGTGTGGTTGTTGTTGGAATTTACAAATATTATACACGTAATATAAACGAGTAAACGCTGCGGATATATGGATATTGTATAGCATATAATTAATTAACATAAACACAATAAACTACCGTGTTTACCTTTTCTTGTAGTGGATTTGATCAAGAACACGAAACTTGTTATCCTTTGAGACCACACAAAAATAAAAAAGATTCAAAGGTATGAATCCTCTATGATCTCACACACAACACATTTTATAGGAAAACAATTAGAATGCTAATTCTTGTAAACGATAAGCAAAACGAATCACTTTGATTCTTAACCAAAAGTCGAAATCCTTGCCCTAAAGGGGTAAACGATCGGCCTAAGAGATAAGGAAGGGAAGAAGAAAAGTCTTGCTTAGGGTTTTTAAGAGATGCAAAATAATAAACCAGGGGGTTCATTATATAGCATAGAAAACTTGCCTTGCAAGTTAAGCAATCCCAAAGCCTATGGGATACCAAAAACCGATCGGCCCTCTATAGGGGAGAGGGTTCAAGAACTTTCCTTTTCGTCGTTTTATAATTAAGTCCCTTTAATTAATAACTAGCAGCCGTTAGTTAATTCCCGTTAAATAATTAGTTCGTTAACGACCAATATATATACTTATCGTTAAATATAATTAATATAATACTTTAATATATTAATTACATTATAATTGTTTTTACGTGTTAGCGCGTGTGACCCTATACGCTCACATATTTTCCAGAAATATATTCATTTGTGATATGGACATATCTCAACAGTTGTGTGTGTTTGTGCGTGATTTGGGTTTTTTTGGGTACATTTGTGTTTAGTGAGGTATTTTTGGTGGTGACGTTAGTTGTGTTATTAACATTATGTTAGTGGTATTGTTAGTTGTAGAAAGAGAAACTGACATTGAATTGAGTTAGCGGTAATGATGTTGGTCACTATTATGAGGGAAGATTTTGTTTTTTGTAACGGTTTATAATTCATGACATCAAATTGTTAGCATTGTAGAATGTAAAATAACTAAACAGGATGATATTTGACTTAAAAAAATGACTGACCTTTATAATTCACATGCCTAACATTGGAATTTCAATTAAGGTGTAGATAATTCCAATCTATTTTCTCTAAGGTACGAATATTATAACGCATAGATAAATATCTTTTGGCCCAATTATAACTAAGGGTGTTCATCGGTTCGGTTATTAGGTTGTTCGGTTTATTCAGTTCGATTAAAAAAATTCTGGATAGAACCAAAAACCGAATTTCAATTTGGTTCAACTTTTGAGTTGACACGAATAAACCGAATTACATAATACATACATACATACATACATACATACATACATACATACATACATACATACATACATACATACATATATATATATATATATATATATATATATATATATATATATATATATATATATATATATATATATATATATATATATATATATATATATATATATATATATATATATATATATATATATATATATATATATATATATATATATATATATATATATATATATATAATCTGGATCGATTGAGAAGGTTTTTATTTTGAGAAGATTGAGAAGGTTTTCAAAAACGATAGATTTGTAACTTTGAATCATGTTTTTCAAGCGTAAAACTCATTTTAATGTGATTAAAATTCAAAATGTGTAAAAGAAATTTGAATCAATGTTAAAAATATCTCGATTTTGCGATATATGTAGAATACTGAATCATCTGTACAGATTTAATGAATCATCATTATAACTCGATTTTAACAATGATTTATGAATCAAATTTGTTATTTATAGATTCGATTCATCATAAAATGATGTTTACTTATGAATCAAATCAAAATAATGAATCAGTTTGTTCAAACGAAGATTTCTCAATCTTCTCAAAATAAAAATCTTCTCAATGGAACCGGAGCTTATATATATATATATATATATATATATATATATATATATTTCATTTAATTATATAGATTTTTAGCAAAAAAAAACTTCAAGTTTAAAATATGTTATATTTATATTAGGAAAGAGTTTTAATGATTTTTTTCGTATATAAATACATAAAAATATTTTATTTATGTGAATTCGATTTTCGATTCAATTTGATTTTAGCAAATTCGGTTTGGTTATATATTCGGGTTCGTTCGGTTTTAGTTTTCGATTAGTGTGGGTATTAAACGATTTGTGATCACCCCTGGGTTCAAATACATTGCTTTATTCTGTCAATTTGGGCTCTTAAAGATAGAAGACTCAAACTACTGGGCCTCTTTTGTTTTTGTTGTTGTTTAAATTTTAGAACACTTGAATTAAGTTGTACGGAGTATAGACCACGCCTACGTAATTGAGTATTTGAGTAGTCCTAAACCACAAGTTCATAAGATCTAAATTTTAATTACATCCAAAACTCCCTTTTCTATGTTTCTTGCATGGTCGCTAATTGAGTTGATAACATTTAGAAAGTGAAAATATATACATTCCTGCTAAACATTGTATTACAGCGAGTAAACTTTACAATTATAACAACTTTAGATTTTGAAGCCTTATTAACACATGAAGTGTACTTCCATTTACCAAGTGTTATTTTTATTTAAGCCAAGTTCGTCCGGATGTTTTGCAATGTATCATAGGTGTGTCTCAAATTTACTTTTTCTCTGTATTTCAAAAAATAAATAAATAAATAAATAAATAATAAATAAAAGAAGCAAGTTCTTGTTAAAAGTAAGTGTACAAATCTAGCACTAACATAATAACATCGGAGATGCTTTAGTTTTGCACTTTTGCTTAAACAATATATATCGTAGGTGGCTCAATGGCTTGTTGCTCCCTACTTTTTAACAACCCATTCTATATATATACTAATCCGCTAGGTCGGTGGAAAAAAAAAAAACTCTCCTCATATCACGTGCGAGGCACACGTCATATTTTTTTTATTGTTTTTGAAAGTCCACTGTACTGTGGGCTCCTATCAGTCCATCCAAACTTGCCTTCGCCTGTTCTTTTTTTCTTCTTTGTGCCAACGATAAAAACTAGATTATTCTACCTCACCGCCTCACTCTCCGTGTCATTCTTATCTGAAAAACAAAAGCAGCAACACCGACTCTCCTAAATATTCAGAAGCGATCATTTGGGACAGCACAACGGGAGTCGTCGGAGTAGAGATCGAAGGATGAAGGGAAAAAGATGGAAGGCGAAAGATAGGAGTAGTACGGGGAGAAGGAGGTAAAAAGTTGTCGCCTATAATTTCTAGAAAATGGCTCATGGCCTTATACTTGATCTTCTATGCCTTTTCCAGGATCATTTATTTCAGTACGGAAAAGTACGCTATCGGAAAAAAACAGGTTTGTCAATCCTAATTAATTTTTCAAGAATCTCATGTTTCTATTTAGTACATACCTTTTTGATGAAGGGTGTCTAAAATTGTTATTGTTTTTTATGTTACAATTTCGCAGCTGTAGTAATAACAATATTAGCAAGAGTGGATAGACCATGTAAAACCCTAAAAATATAAACGCATAATAAGACTATTTTACCCTTGAAAACAATTTTTTTTTAAATACGTAAAATATAATAACGTTTATTTAACGAAACTAAAAACCTAACTTATGAATATTTAAAAACCTAACGCGAGTATGTTAAATAAACAACCTTGGTACGACGGAAAAATTTAAAAGTCACACAAATAAGTTAATTGGTCGTTTTCTTTTGCAAGACGAGCCTTGGGTCTTGTTTCTTTTGTGAGCCGAGAGAGTCCAACGTGAGCCCATGGTCTCGCCAAGTTTGGGTTGTGAGCCGGTTGGGTTTGTGAACCGAGGACACACCCAGAAGCCCACAGACTGTTTTCTTTTCTTTCCTTTTTCCCTTGTTGAGCCGAAGCCCACACTCAAACCCTTATGACCCGATCGGTGCATATATATATAAACACAAACCTCAACTTTTGGAACCCTAGTCTACACAAAGTCACGGCACATTCTCTTGCTCCTTTCTCTTTTCCGATCGAAGCTGCTATTCCCCTTGGGTGCGTGTGTGCTTGATACGACGCAAGTGCCAAGGTATAACAACGTTTCTCCTTTCGTCTCACTTATGTTAACATGCAAACGTAAAATCCTTAAAACTGATGTGTCGATACACATATGAATCGGACCATAGGTATGAGTCGAGCCACATGATTTGAACGAGTTATATGTATGATTCGGTTATGTGTATAAAACATACATGTTAACGAGCCACGTATAGAATGGTAACCGAATCATAGGAATGAATTAGAGTCATGCGTATAAGGGTTTGTGAAACATATGAGCTTTGTCGTTTAAATGTGTTACGTATTCATGTCTTCCGAAATCTATAAATATACGTATCGATTATGTATATTAACCGGTTAGCAAGTAACTTGAGTATGGTCGTATGAAATCATAAACATGTATTATATATGTATGAGTTAACGCATGGTTAAGTATATGTGAACTTGGGTTGACTTGAGAATGGTTAAACGTAGGTGTATGTATGTGTGTCGACTTGTCTAGGAGTCGGGAAAACAATGTAGGGTAAAGGGTCATTATATGTGAGTTATTAGTGTAAAGGCATGCATGAGTCTGAGTTAACTTCCGTTTGAGTTTTCATAAGTCCTAGGTCAAGGGTATGGGTTATTAAAAGACGTAACCTGTCAATTAAAGCGTATTAAATAGTATTAAAAGTATGAGGAAAACCCTAGAACATAAATAAGAAGTCGATTAGGGTTAAAAGCTAAATGTGTAAATTTGTTATTTCATGTGAGAATGGTAAGTCTTGGAGTCATAATTAACTATTGATTAAGAGTATAATGAGCTAGTACTAAGCGTGATGTAAACATGCGTGAGTTATAATTTTATGTAAGAAACTAAGTGTCATGAATTGAAAGTATTGTATGCATGGTCTCATTAAGTTTGTATTCGAACAATGTTACATGTGAGTCGTGGTCAATCACGTAAGGTTATGAAGGCTTGTGTAAACTATTTTGGAAGAGAGTCCTAAAATCCATTCTTGACAATTATAAACCCTATACTTTGAATGATGACCATATAAGTCCTCAAATAAGATATTTATCATATTAAACCCTTAAGTTTACCGTTGTCTTTTGCAACCCATAGGTCTGGCTAATTAATAATTAATACTCTAAAAATGTCGTAATTTCCGTCCGCCACTAAGAATAAGGATATGCTCACAACTCTAAGAATGTTAATGCGATGAATCCGTTATAACTTTAATGATGCTAATAAGTCTTAAATAAATCATAATCCGTGTAGATTCGTTGGAGGAGACGCGACGTTATATCTTCGTGATTCACTCATTCGTTTGCTTTTCTCTCATTTGCGTTAAGGTACAGATATTCCGACCTTTTCAGTAAAGGTTCCTTATGACGTTCGTTTCGTTAGCTTTCCTATTTTACTTATTAGGGTTTCCGATGCCATTGCTATGAACCCTTTTCTGATTGTTTGATCTGTTGCTTATCTGAACTACTGTTTTATTGAACCATGTAATATCTGATTTGAACTTGTATTGTGAAGACTCTGATGGGCACAATTGTAGAACCTTACTATGTTTAATTATGAACTTCCAATTATGAATGTACGATTTGTGACTGTGATATGAATTTCTGACCTCTGAATATTTAAATATGAACCTTATGATATGAGTTATCTGATATGTTATCTGTTGAACTTTGTGTTTGATTATGATCTGTGTCATTTATGAAAATTTGTTTGACCTAAGTTAGTTTGATACCCGAGCCAATATTTAACTAGTCATGGGGGTTCCATGTCCGTGTCAGTGATGCACCTCTGACATGACTCTAGGGCAGTAGAGTGATGTTCTGCCACGTCCCTTTCTGTTATCTGTTTATTGATAGTATGGCCACTATCCATCTGTTGGGGCGTATGGATGCATCCTAGATCTGATCTGTTATCTGATATGTTTCTGGTGAATGATGTCGTGTGCAATACGCGTCTTCACAAAATTCTGGGAGCTAGCTACTCCAATTAGTTTATGAGGTTACCTTCTGAATAAGAAAGATATTTCTGATATGATATGTTCTGGGCTCGTGGTAGTTAACTAAATCTTTATCTGTTATTTCTGTATTAAGTATTCTGATTTTGATTCGGTATGTTCAAGTGTTTATAACTATGTGCTAGGCTTATTATATGTTATTATATGTGGTTATGCTTTTGTATGTTTAAGTGACTACCGTCTACTATGCTAGGATATGATTAATATGTTTAAATATGATTCGCATGTTATCATCTGATGTTATGTTAGTTTATCGTTACGTGAATTCGTGGATCTGTGAGATGAATGTTCTAGTGTGAAGTTGAGTATCCTGAAAGCTTAGTATGTATGATTGTTCAGTTAATTTTGTAAACTTTGCCTATTCGTTAGTTATCTGTCTACTTATGATTGATCTGCTATGTTTAGACCTTGCTTATATTAAGGTTTGATCTGGGAAATGGTTTAATTATGATATCTGTTTTGATAATTTGCTAATTGCTATGCTATGTCTTTTGCTTATTTAGTTATAGTTTTCCTACTATGTTTTCTATTTGCATGTGTGACTGCCATGATTTGACTGCTATTCCCGCTGCTACAATATTGGATTAAGTGTGTTAAATGTAGATTAATTGACTTGTATGAATGCCATGTTTACTTTCTAGAAATTGTTTCCGTTAGCCTTTTGATATTTCGTTTGGCTCATATGTGCTCGAAATTCCTGTTTTAGTTGATGTTTGGTTATCTTGATGCGTTTGCGTTGGTGTCATCAATATGATATGTGTTTGTTCTTAATTGCTATTTGTTCTTCTGGATTTCTGTATGATTGTGTTTACGCAAAATCTTCAATGATTCATTGATCTTATTCCGTTGTGACTTCGTTATTCGTTTCTTTGTTTTATTTCGTATTTCCATTTTGTTTAGTTTTCGTTTCTTTATCCGTTCACTGGGCTTTGTAAGCTCAGCCGCATTTTCTTTTCGTGCGGCAGGTATTAAGCATTCAAGATGAGCTTATGGGATAGCTGATCTGGGTTGAGAGTAGAGATGAGACAAAGATTTGAAATAGGGATCTTAGATTTATTTTGATTATTAAGTTATTTATATTTTCTTTTGTAAGTTTTGTAAAGGTTTTCCGCTTTTGTATAGTACTTAAGGTTCTGATATGAAACCATATTTGTGATATCTTTACCCTTGTCGGGTTGGGGTGTTACAATTTATGGTATCAGAGCCAGGTTTTAGGACCCTTAGAGCTTAGGCTATGACCTGTGAGGATTGGGTAGATTTAGGATTTTCCCTTCTGCGTATTTTCTTTGCGTCCACTATCGTACTTAGATTTTGCTAATAGTTGGTTATTCTTTTAGATGGTTATCCCTCGTCGTTCTAGTTCACCTGATAGGAGCAAACAAGGACCAACTAGGCAACCTAGGGAAAGGATGATGTGGACCGTTGTTATTGCTAAAGGCTGCAAGAGGATTGGTAGAGTGAAGCGGACCAACAAGAGGATACGAGTTCCGGCTAGTATGTGGCCATGCACAATTAAGGAGAAGCTGACCTTAAAGAACGTAGACGGAAAAGTAGTAGAGGAGTACGAAACAAAAGGCGTTGACAACCAAGGTTTCACCACTAGGTATCATAATAGATGTCCCGAGTTCTTTGAAGATGGAGGAGTAGGTTGGACTAGGAGTCGCGATTTGTATGCTTTTGTAGATCGTGTGCCGGAAGAAGAAGAGAGGAATCGGAGAAGTGACTTTGCTAGTCGCTTATTACCGCAGCGCGAAGGAAATAGGAACGGATGGATAAGTGAGGAAGAAGAGGAAAAAGAAGAACATGAGGAAGAATACGAGGTGGACTCGGATTTGGAGTCTACGGCTTCTAGTAGGTTTAATCCGATACAAGAATAGAAATTTGCGCTCCTGATTAGTTGTCCTCTTTATGAGAAATTTCTGACATTGGATTTTGAGTTTAGGTCCTTTTGTTTTCATATAGATGATTGAATCTTTGATTATTAAGTTTTGTTTTGGAAGTTCATCTTATGACAATTCTGCAATTTGTTTGATTAGTGAGAATAAAGAAAAATTTTGAACGTATAATTCCTGGTTGTTGTTTCTTTCTGATAGATTCGTTAAGTTTCCGTTAGTCCTCATAAGTTTCGTCTACTATGTTGTTTAATCACAGCTTGAAATAAAGTATGACCATCATGATGGTATACTCATGTGAATCTGGTCTGTTATAGTATGTTACTTGCTATCTGTATGTTATCTGTATGTGATATGTTTTGTTGTGATTCTGGCCATGTGGTTTGCCATGACCCGAGACAGAATATGATGATAATAAGGACTTGTTATGTGATGCAAGTATTATGACGCCTGATCAACGTGATAATACCGAGATCATATAATTTGAACTTATTGAAATTATATGACGTCTGGGAAAATGCCTGTGGTTGATACGTGAATGGACTTTGACTTGTATCTGTTATTTGGCACTTCTCATGTTCGTTTGAAATTCCGTACCTAATTGTGAGATTTTCGTCGATATCTGTTACGTATAAGTTTGATACGCTTGGAATCCGGAAATTGTTATGATTTGTGTGAATTATGGATTGCTATGTTTGCTTTAAATGTGTACGTCTCCGTGTACCCTTATTGTGCTCATAGGATATTTCGTGAAGTGTTTGAGGAACATTAGATCCTTTTAGTTTGATTATCTACGACTAGTGAGACCGTTAGGATTCGTTCTGCCTATGCATATGATTGTTTTCACCCTTAGATATCTGGATAAGTTAGAGCGTGTTGTTTGATTGTCTGCATCTCATCCGTTATCTGCCATTACTTTGATGAGTATATGAGTGTCGGTTGTAAGTATTTGATTATTGCTTTGATTTCTGAGAGTAGGGGTTTGCAGATTCTGATAAGAATCCGTTTGTTCTGAGATGAGTTCCGTGTTTGTTTTAATTTCCTCGAAACTCTGAAATCCGCATTTGTTTGCTGTTTTGTTCCGTCTTGTCCAATTTCGAGGACGAAATTTTCTTTTTAGAAGGGGAGAGTTGTAAAACCCTAAAAATATAAACGCATAATAAGACTATTTTACCCTTGAAAACAATTTTTTTTTTAAATACGTAAAATATAATAACGTTTATTTAACGAAACTAAAAACCTAACTTATGAATATTTAAAAACCTAACGCGAGTATGTTAAATAAACAACCTTGGTACGACGGAAAAATTTTAAAGTCACACAAATAAGTTAATTGGTCGTTTTCTTTTGCAAGACGAGCCTTGGGTCTTGTTTCTTTTGTGAGCCGAGAGAGTCCAACGTGAGCCCATGGTCTCGCCAAGTTTGGGTTGTGAGCCGGTTGGGTTTGTGAACCGAGGACACACCCAGAAGCCCACGGACTGTTTTCTTTTCTTTCCTTTTTCCCTTGTTGAGCCGAAGCCCACACTCAAACCCTTATGACCCGATCGGTGCATATATATATAAACACAAACCTCAACTTTTGGAACCCTAGTCTACACAAAGTCACGGCACATTCTCTTGCTCCTTTCTCTTTTCCAATCGAAGCTGCTATTCCCCTTGGGTGCGTGTGTGCTTGATACGACGCAAGTGCCAAGGTATAACAACGTTTCTCCTTTCGTCTCACTTATGTTAACATGCAAACGTAAAATCCTTAAAACTGATGTGTAGATACACATATGAATCGGACCATAGGTATGAGTCGAGCCACATGATTTGAACGAGTTATATGTATGATTCAGTTATGTGTATAAAACATACATGTTAACGAGCCACGTATAGAATGGTAACCGAATCATAGGAATGAATTAGAGTCATGCGTATAAGGGTTTGTGAAACATATGAGCTTTGTAGTTTAAATGTGTTACGTATTCATATCTTCCGAAATCTATAAATATACGTATCGATTATGTATATTAACCGGTTAGCAAGTAACTTGAGTATGGTCGTATGAAATCATAAACATGTATTATATATGTATGAGTTAACGCATGGTTAAAGTATATGTGAACTTGGGTTGACTTGAGAATGGTTAAACGTAGGTGTATGTAAGTGTGTCGACTTGTCTAGGAGTCGGGAAAACAACGTAGGGTAAAGGGTCATTATATGTGAGTTATTAGTGTAAAGGCATGCATGAGTCTGAGTTAACTTCCGTTTGAGTTTTCATAAGTCCTAGGTCAAGGGTATGGGTTATTAAAAGACGTAACCTGTCAATTAAAGCGTATTAAATAGTATTAAAAGTATGAGGAAAAACCCTAGAACATAAATAAGAAGTCGATTAGGGTTAAAAGCTAAATGTGTAAATTTGTTATTTCATGTGAGAATGGTAAGTCTTGGAGTCATAATTAACTATTGATTAAGAGTATAATGAGCTAGTACTAAGCGTGATGTAAACATGCGTGAGTTATAATTTTATGTAAGAAACTAAGTGTCATGAATTGAAAGTATTGTATGCATGGTCTCATTAAGTTTGTATTCGAACAATGTTACATGTGAGTCGTGGTCAATCACGTAAGGTTATGAAGGCTTGTGTAAACTATTTTGGAAGAGAGTCCTAAAATCCATTCTTGACAATTATAAACCCTATACTTTGAATGATGACCATATAAGTCCTCAAATAAGATATTTATCATATTAAACCCTTAAGTTTACCGTTGTCTTTTGCAACCCATAGGTCTGGCTAATTAATAATTAATACTCTAAAAATGTCGTAATTTCCGTCCGCCACTAAGAATAAGGATATGCTCACAACTCTAAGAATGTTAATGCGATGAATCCGTTATAACTTTAATGATGCTAATAAGTCTTAAATAAATCATAATCCGTGTAGATTCGTTGGAGGAGACGCGACGTTATATCTTCGTGATTCACTCATTCGTTTGCTTTTCTCTCATTTGCGTTAAGGTACAGATATTCCGACCTTTTCAGTAAAGGTTCCTTATGACGTTCGTTTCGTTAGCTTTCCTATTTTACTTATTAGGGTTTCCGATGCCATTGCTATGAACCCTTTTCTGATTGTTTGATCTGTTGCTTATCTGAACTACTGTTTTATTGAACCATGTAATATCTGATTTGAACTTGTATTGTGAAGACTCTGATGGGCACAATTGTAGAACCTTACTATGTTTAATTATGAACTTCCAATTATGAATGTACGATTTGTGACTGTGATATGAATTTCTGACCTCTGAATATTTAAATATGAACCTTATGATATGAGTTATCTGATATGTTATCTGTTGAACTTTGTGTTTGATTATGATCTGTGTCATTTATGAAAATTTGTTTGACCTAAGTTAGTTTGATACCCGAGCCAATATTTAACTAGTCATGGGGGTTCCATGTCCGTGTCAGTGATGCACCTCTGACATGACTCTAGGGCAGTAGAGTGATGTTCTGCCACGTCCCTTTCTGTTATCTGTTTATTGATAGTATGGCCACTATCCGTCTGTTGGGGCGTATGGATGCATCCTAGATCTGATCTGTTATCTGATATGTTTCTGGTGAATGATGTCGTGTGCAATACGCGTCTTCACAAAATTCTGGGAGCTAGCTACTCCAATTAGTTTATGAGATTACCTTCTGAATAAGAAAGATATTTCTGATATGATATGTTCTGGGCTCGTGGTAGTTAACTAAATCTTTATCTGTTATTTCTGTATTAAGTATTCTGATTTTGATTCGGTATGTTCAAGTGTTTATAACTATGTGCTAGGCTTATTATATGTTATTATATGTGGTTATGCTTTTGTATGTTTAAGTGACTACCGTCTACTATGCTAGGATATGATTAATATGTTTAAATATGATTCGCATGTTATCATCTGATGTTATGTTAGTTTATCGTTACGTGAATTCGTGGATCTGTGAGATGAATGTGCTAGTGTGAAGTTGAGTATCCTGAAAGTTTAGTATGTATGATTGTTCAGTTAATTTTGTAAACTTTGCCTATCCGTTAGTTATCTGTCCGCTTATGATTGATCTGCTATGTTTAGACCTTGCTTATATTAAGGTTTGATCTGGGAAATGGTTTAATTATGATATCTGTTTTGATAATTTGCTAATTGCTATGCTATGTCTTTTGCTTATTTAGTTATAGTTTTCCTACTATGTTTTCTATTTGCATGTGTGACTGCCATGATTTGACTGCTATTCCCGCTGCTACAATATTGGATTAAGTGTGTTAAATGTAGATTAATTGACTTGTATGAATGCCATGTTTACTTTCTAGAAATTGTTTCCGTTAGCCTTTTGATATTTCGTTTGGCTCATATGTGCTCGAAATTCCTGTTTTAGTTGATGTTTGGTTATCTTGATGCGTTTGCGTTGGTGTCATCAATATGATATGTGTTTGTTCTTAATTGCTATTTGTTCTTCCGGATTTCTGTATGATTGTGTTTACGCAAAATCTTCAATGATTCATTGATCTTATTCCGTTGTGACTTCGTTATTCGTTTCTTTGTTTTATTTCGTATTTCCATTTTGTTTAGTTTTCGTTTCTGTTATATCTGTTCACTGGGCTTTGTAAGCTCAGCCGCATTTTCTTTTCCTGCGGCAGGTATTAAGCATTCAAGATGAGCTTATGGGATAGCTGATCTGGGTTGAGAGTAGAGATGAGAGCAAGATTTGAAATAGGGATCTTAGATTTATTTTGATTATTAAGTTATTTATATTTTCTTTTGTAAGTTTTGTAAAGGTTTTCCGCTTTTGTATAGTACTTAAGGTTCTGATATGAAACCGTATTTGTGATATCTTTACCCTTGTCGGGTTGGGGTGTTACAGACCAAGTTCATTTATTTGATGGAACAGACCTGTTGACATCGTTCTGAGTCTCATCAGGTAGTTTCAATAACAGCCCTTTCATAAATTATGGTTTTTTCCGTATTCTTAGTCCTCCGGTTAAAGTAGACGGCTACGTTGAGGTTGTTGATGTCGCTGCGCCTGTGGTCTGTGCGAGTATAAGGTTTTTAATAACGGTATGTTTCTAATTTTTCATATGTAGAAGTTGTGTTAATAGATTTTTTGGAGATCGTAGAAAGTACAAAATGAAGGTGAAGTGGCGGAGATGGTGGTTGCTGAGATGAAGGTGTCTCATGGAGGTGAAGCTTAACAACCTAATCTAATGTATGTATTTATTGATTGGGACTATTTATATGCTTATGGTATTAACTATTTGTGAGTAAAATAAGTGCTTGCAATCTAATATGTATTTTCTATGGATATGTTTCAAAGCATCTTTTTTGGTGGCCATTCTCCATGTTTGCTGTTTGTATTCTCTGGTACTTTAAAGAACCATACTAATACATACTAATGTATGTATTTATTGATTGGGACTATTTATATGCTTAGAGCACAAGGTGAGGGAGATACCAATAACACGTTATTGGTATGCCACATCAGCGCCACATCATACACTTCCTAATAACACACCAATCACTCAAATACCCTTCCCTCATAACACACCACTAACATGTTATTGGGTCCCATAAAATACCCCACTAAAAATACCCACTCACTCATAATACACAAAAAAACAACAGAAAAAAAACACAAAAGAATGCAAATGGCTTGAGCCATTGCATTGGCTCAAAACTTTTGGCTCACGAATGACATGATGCTCCGGTATGGTTGGCTCACGAATGGCATGCATTTGGCACACCAATGGCACCCCATACCTTGTGCTCTTATGGTATTAACTATTTGTGAGTAAAATAAGTGCTTGCAATCTAATATGTATTTTCTATGGATATGTTTCAAAGCATCTTTTTTGGTGGCCATTCTCCATGTTTGCTGTTTGTATTCTCTGGTACTTTAAAGAACCATACTAATTTAACATGTTTCACGTTCGTACAATTGACGGTTTATTAGTGATGTTTTTCCGTGATCACAATTACTAACAATCAAGTCAAGCTGTTTCATGTTCGTGTGCGCTGTTGCACCGTTCTTTTTATTATTATAGTTTTGAGATTTGGTTTATTCTTAATTATTAATTGAAACCATGTCTTCTTTTGTAGGTGTTTTTACTGAACTTATACAACAAATGCAAGTAAAAGGCGTTTAGGTATCGTTTATTTGATAGAAGTCCTTCAGTTTTCTATTTCCTTAATTCTCCACAAGGGTTTTAATTTGTTCTCAGGTGTCGGTCTTTCTCTTCCAACCAAAATATGTGTCTGCATTTGTAACACACTATGTTATTTGCAATTTTTCCTGTAATGTTTAATGCCTTTATGAAATTTCTATTAATTAAAAGCATAAACTGAATAAGCTGTTATGGATTTCAAAATAGTAACGTTTGTCATCAAAGTTAAGGAAATTCGTTAGTCTATGTCGATATGTCATGATAATAATGAATACGCACGCCAGAAGCTTCTAACATAGCATGGATTGATGATGTAGGTTGAGGAGTTATATTCTTTGGATCTTGACTTACTAAACAGTCTCAGGCAGGTCTTCCATCCTTTTTATACTTCTGGTCATAGTGATATGACACTGTTGGTTACTTCATGCGACCGTCAAAAATGTCATCTTAATATTGTTTTTTAAATCTTGAATATGCAGGCCAGTTTATGGGATGATATTATTATTTAAATGGCGTGCTGGTGAGAAAGATGAGCGTCCTGTTATCAAAGATCCAAACCCGAATTTTTTTTTGCTAGCCAGGTCAGCTTACATAAGTACCGTCTTAATTTAAAAAGAGATGGTAAACATTATTTACACAAATTTGACCAGTAGGAACCAACACATTTTTACATGGTTAAATCTCGCACTGAATACATGTAGAAATTTTTAGTGACTTTCGCAGAAGAACAGTGACAATTCCTCCGTTTCTTGAATTAACCACAACGAATAATTATTTATGACAGTGGCAATTTAGACCCGCTTAAATTTGAAAAAAAGGTTTTATATCTAATGGGTCAAACGGATAAATTGAGAACACTTGGCTAAAGAAGAAATTCGAATGGGTCAAAAGTTGTCGAAACTTCAAAGGGTATTACCAATGCAAATAGATGTATAACCCTTCTAAATATTTTCTTTGAAAATATTTATGGTATTAATTGAAATGATATACCTTTTTTATAATATGTTACACACTTATTATGTAAAGAAGATATTAAAAATGGACAAATCTTTTAACGGTGAACCCACATTACAAGTCTCATTTTTACGTAGATCAAATGAATTCCTCTTCTAACCCCCAACTTGCCTGACCCACCCATTTTGCTTCTCTTAGGTAGGACGGAGTGGGAGGTCGAGTATCAATCGGGTATGTTAGGGTAGTGCGGGTACACCGTTCCCACTACTTCGGGTACTTGAAATCGGGTACCAAATCGAGCTCAGAAGCCGATCGAGTACCAACCTTTTCTTCTATATTTTTTTTTGTCTTTTGTGAAAGGTAGTATTAGGGTAGTATCGGGTACCACTCCGTCCACTTAGGGTAGTGTTAGGGTAGAATTGGGTAGTTTTGAGTTGGAGGGTTTTTATTGGATAGAGGTGAGGTGGCACCCAGGGTATTAGGGTACCACTCCCTCCTCCCTTATTTACTGGCTTCAAAGGTCAAAACTCCTTATGCATTCTTTTTATTGAACTTCCTTATGCATTCCAAAATGATGTTTTTAAGGTCATCAAGAATGCATGTGCCACTCAAGCAATCCTCTCCATTCTTATGAATTTTCCAGAAGTTGATATTGGTCCCGAGTTGTCAGCCCTGAAAGAATTCACCAACAACTTCCCTCCTGAGCTCAAAGGGTTAGCCATCAACAACAGTGATGCTGTCCAGACCGCTCACACCAGTTTTGCAAGACCTGAGCCGTTTATTCCTGAAGAACAAAAATCCGCACGAAAAGACGAAGATGTCTACCATTTCATAAGCTACATACCAGTAGATGGTGTCCTTTACGAGCTTGATGGGTGGATGCTGATAAGCTGTCTTGATGGTTGCTAACCCTATCTGTTTTAGTTACATATTTTTTTTTTGCTGTGAAGCGCATGAAAGAAGGAAGCCGCATTCTTTCATGTATAAGAGTATGTAACTAGGGTGATAAAAGAGTTTTATTTTTTGACATATGTGCTTAGTTTAATACCATGTATATAGAGTACTTATAATTGTGTCTCATGTACATATTATAGTAGGAACAACCGGAGCATGCATTTGAGGTTTTTTCTCAAATCGCAACGTACCTAAGGTCCCCAGAAAAAAATAAAATAAAATAAAACTCCGCCGCAACGCGGCGGGGTTTCCAACTCGTTAATATTAAAACCATATACTATTTTTCTAATGTTAGTTCTTTAACTTTGGAATTCAAAGAAAGTCATACATGGAAGATTAAAGAATTTTATATGGCATGACATTGTTTTTTACTGTTAAGAAATAAGATAGCTACATGTTAAAAGCAGTCACCAGATCTCTCATTATTTAACTTTATAAAGTTGGACGCAATCGACACTTTATTATCGGTTGGGCAACCAAAAAAATGAGTGTCGACCGATGTGTAGATCATATGCCTCGTCTGTGGTGGTCGGTTGCCACTTCGGTCGAGGGAACAAAATTGCAAACATCGGGTGCAAAACCAACCGAGGTAAACGTCCACAATTTCAAACTTTAATTCAATATTAATTTCAAAATATGACCGTTTGCAACTTTAAACAAAAAAAAACTTTTTTTAAAACCAAATTTACCACTCTATAAATACCAACTTCTCCTCAAACACAATTCACCACTCACCATTTCTCATCTATATTCAAGCAACCATTCTAACGAAATACCCACGAAACACAATTTATAATATGTCGTCATTCGAGCATTTATTCGGTTCTTCTTCGTCTTCCGACGAGGAAGAAGTTTTTAGTGAGTTTGTGGAGTTTGCGGATTTTGCTTGGAAGGCTTACAAAGCATCACTGCCAAAAACCCGACGATGGTACATACGTAGGGATCATGAGGGTGCTCATAATCGATTAGTGGCGGCATACTTCTCCGAAAACCCGCAGTTCGACGCAAGAACATTCTCTCGGCGGTTCCGTATGAGCCGAGAGCTATTCACAGAAATTGTTCGAGAGATAACCAATCACTCTACTTATTTTCGACAAAATCTTGATGCTAGGGGCGTACCTAGTATTAGCCCATTGGTCAAGTGTACTGCGGCCATTCGTCAATTGGGATACGCGGCCGTTCCTGATTCTCTTGACGAGAGTCTGGCACTTGGTGCATCCACAACCCGTGAATGTCTTCGTAAGTTTTGCGAGGTTATCATGGAGTTATATGGTCGTGAGTATTTGCGAAGGCCCACGTATTCTGACCTTGAAAGAATATATGCTCATCACGAGCATAAGCATGGCTTTCCTGGGATGGGAAGCATTGATTGTACAAGTTGGGAGTGGGATAATTGCCCGAATAGTGAGAGAGCTCAACATTGTAGGGGTGATCACGGGCCACATCCATTCATTTTGTTGGAAGCGGTCGCTTCCCAAGATTTATGGATTTGGCATGCGTTCTTTGGTGTCTCCGGAATGAATAAAGACGTAAATGTTTTACGTCGTTCACCTGTTTTCAATGATATCAAATCCGGGAGAGCACCAGACCTTGAATTTGAGGCTAACGATGTGGCTTATAAAAGGGGATATTATCTTACTAATGGGATATATCCACAATGGTCCGTTCTTATGAAGTCTATTTCAAATCCTCCCACGGCTGATCGTAAAAGAAGATTGTACAAGAGGAGGCACGAAGCAGCAAGGAAAGATGTGGAACGGGCTTTTGGTGTGTTGAAGAAAAAGTGGAAAATGCTTAAAGTTCCTGCTCGAGGGTTTTTTAGAAATGATATCCAAGATATTATGTATACATGTATCATATTACATAATATGATCATCCGACACAAGCAGCGGGCGATATGTCCTACATGGTTTGAAGATGAGGGACACCAAGATCATGATCCCTTAAGAACGCATGAAGAATCGTTGGTGGTTACTCAGGAGCTAATGGACTCAATAACTCATCAAAACTTAAAATCTGATTTGGTCGAACACATTTGGAGAAATCGTCGACATCATGTCAAAGCAGTGCCACAAGTCGATAGTGACGATGACGAAGACGAAGACGACGAAGAGTTTTTGTAATGTTTTAACGTTATTTGAATTTTCGTATTGTAATGTTTTTTTTTTTAAATTCGTAGTGTAATGTTTTTTTTAATTTCGTAATGTAATGTTTTTTTAATTTGAATGAAATTTAAATTAAATGTTAAAAATGATTGAATTTAAAAAAAAAAAAAAAAAAAAAGCTTTGGTCGTCGATTGGGGCATCCGGGTCGTGTCAGGTCGCTGGAGAGAGAAAGCTGACGTGGCGCTGGATGACCCAGGTCGTCCCAGGTTACGACTGGGACTAGCCTAATGGCTGCTGAATCAACAATACTACAATGCTTTACAAATGCATGCACGATAATTTTTTTTTTTTTTTTTGGGCATGATATCTTTTTTTAACTGTTAAGGATATAAGAATTAAAGTAAAATACACCATTAGTCCCTGTGGTTTGGCCAGAATTCGTGACTAGTCCAAAATCGCAAAAATTCACTTAGCGAGTCCCATTAATCCATTTTATTACATAGGTGGTCCAAAACTGCTAATGACGTTAGATTTCTCGTTATCTCCCATCTCACCTGCAAATCACACGAGGGTAGCATTGTATTTTTAATTTTTGTTCTTCCCAGCTACCCTCTAACTGTCATATCAATATTCGCGCCCATTATATCTCCATTTTTCAACACATTATTAAATAAAATCTTCCACTAAAATCCTCTCAAAACTTTTCCCAAATCACACACATAAACCCTAATCTTTTTCTCCAAATTATTCTTCGTAATCTTGTAATGATCGTGACACAACGGGTACTCTAAAATGGAAGATATAGGGTTCAGACCTTCAAATTAGTGATGAAGATCTACATACGTTTGCAAAGAAGGATTATAGTAACTATTATCTGTTGGTTTTGTTTTGTTCTATTTGGTGTAATTTACTTCATTTTTTAAAGATTAAGTTCTAATTATTGTTTGACTTTTTGCAGAAAATCAACCTACTGTGTTTACAATAAGGATACACCATGATAGTGGGTTCATGTTTTTTCCAGGAAGGGTCTGACATGGGGGTAAGAAAAGTATTGTTGATATGGTTGATAATTGAAACCTTCACGATTCATGAGTTAGAAGACATGGTTAAGGACCTAGGATGGACAGATAGAAGGACAATGTTTTATAAACTTCTTAAACATGGTATGAATCTTGATGTAGGGTTGCAGGCTTTATCTAGTGACGATGATGTACGTTTTTTAAGTCAAGTTATAGGTGATCCTAAGGTCATTTAAGTGTTCATAGAACATATTGTGTCTAAAGTAAGAACTTATTTCAAGTCAAATAAGACAATGAGTGTTATTATTGATGAAATAGATGAGGGTAATGGTGTTGGTACTAGTAACCCTAATTGTATTGGTACTAGTAGTTCTAGAAGTATTAGTCCTAAGAGGCTACTTTTAGAAATGTTTAACCCTCAACAACTAGAAGTTAGTGATGAAATTAGTAGGTTTACTGATTTACCTACTTAAGAGCCTAGGTTAACTGAATTACCTAGTCAAGAGTCTAGGTTTACTCATTTACCTACTCAAAAGTCTTCTTTTCGAGTGTTAGATGTAGAACTAGATGATAGCGATGGGGCTATTTGATAGACTTAACTTAAGTTTTGCTAAAAATTTTTCGTCAAGAACAAAAAGTTGAAAATTCTTTGAGGGTAGAGGATTATGAACTGAATGATATGGATGTGGATGATAATATGAGAGTACATGAAAATGAACAATAAGTAGATAATGTGGAGGATAATGTGAGGGTACATGAAAATGAAGAAGTAGTGTCTCATATGGTAGTTGAAGATCATGCTAGTCTAGAGGAACTAATGATCAAGTGAATGATAATGTAGGTGTTGATTATGTAGGTTTAGAGAATAATTATGATGATGTGTTTTCAAGGGATAGGGTTGGTGATGAGAGTTATGTTTACGAGGGAGGTGTTGATTCCTTGTTTGATGAGAATGAGTAAGATGTTATTGATAACGATGAATTTGATAGTGATATAGGAGAGGATGATGGCTTAGATAGTATTTGAAAAGAAAACTTAGACAGTTAAAAAAGGCGAATGAAAAATAAGAAGCTGTAGTCCAAAAGTATGGTTTTTATGTAGGCAGTCATATGGTCAAGTAAGCAGATCAAAGATAGAGTTTACATACATTCCATAGAAACTAGAAGGAAACTATTATTAGTAAGGAATGACAAAATTAGAGTTAGGGCCAAATGTGTTGGGCGTATCCCTGTTTTAAACTTTATTGATAATGGGCCTTTCAAAGATGGGCCTTCCAAGGAATGTCCAAGTCCATCTAGTGATCCAAGAACTAGGTCTAGGTCAACAATTGCTGCATAAAAAGACAAACGAAAGGGAATAATTGATTATGAGGAAATTAAAGAGTGTCAATGGGAACTTTATTGAACTGAAGATGCAGATAAGGAGTCTTAGATATGCAAGACTCATTGAAGTGAGCATTTATGTCTACAGTCAAGGGATATTAAAGCTTGCCACTACAAGTTTCTATCATTCTGTATCATGGATCAAGTAACTGTAGATCCAACTATTTCTACAAAAGCAGTTCAAGATGCACTTAAGAAGAAATGAGAATTAATTGTTTCTCACATGAAGGAAATCAGAGGAAAAGAAAGAGCTGACCAACTGATAAAGGGTAATCACAAGGGCCAATATTCTTTGTTAAAAGATTATTTTCTAGAGTTAACAATAAAAAATCCTTGAACCACAGTCAAATATCAAGTAGAAAAGCCTGATGATCATAGTGCTCCAACTAGATTCTTCAGGAGAATATATGTGTGTCTTGGTGCATTAAAGCAAGGATTCAAAGATTGTGGAAGAGAACTAGTGGGATTGGATGGGGCTTTTATAAGTAGGTCATTTCCTAGGCAAGTGTTAACAACCGTAGGCATTGATGCTAACACTGGAATTTATCTTATTGCTTATGCCATTGTGGAAGCTGAATGTAAAGATTCTTGGGTTTGGATTTTGAACATGTTGGGTGATGACCTTGATCTATACAGAAACTCCAATTTTACTTTCATATTAGATAGAAAAAGGTACAATATAGATAATTGATGACATCAAATATGTACTAAATATACGCATCATTTATCCCGTTTATATTGCCTCTTTTATACTATTTATCTAAGAATTGGTACTTAATTGTTCAGTTTTGTTAATCTCAGTAAATATCTGAGCAATTGATGGAAGTTAAGGAAAAGTACGTGATTTGGAGCTAAAATGAAGAAATCAAGAAAAATCCGCTATTCAGATATCTAATACGCCGTATTCACCTTTATCAATACGGTGTATCCAGATCTTGACTTCAACAAGAGTTCGCGATGGGAAGGACATTAATACGGCGTATCCAAAGGAACCAATACGTAGTATCTAAAGACGGTCTGTACTTATTCTAGAATATTTTAATCATGGAGCCCACACTATCAGAGCCCAATACGCCATATTGGAGGAGTCTAATGCACCATATCGACCAAATTTTAGAGACTACAAATACAAAACCCTTGTTACGAATTTAAAACCACTTTTTACCACCAATCTCGACTTCCAAACGATTTTTGGAGTCGTACTCTGATAAGGATTTAAAAGGTACACTTTTGAGGGGTCATTTAAGCCCTTAATTGATCACTTTTGTATCCGTTACTACTTAATTTCGTTCTTTTTCATTTTTTAGGTCTCTTGAAGGCAAATTACTGGAATGACACTTATTCGGACGAAAAGGCGCAAATATATGAATAAAATGGCCAAAGTCAAGAATCGAGACACTCAAGCTGCTGGAACTGAAGGGGACGGTGTCACAGCTTAATAGCGACGCCGTCACGACACACCTTGAGACGACTCAGAGAGCAAATTGCTATTTTGCACGTGACGGCATCTGGTTTAAAAGAGTAGGGCGTCACAACTCAGACGGCCTAGATTTGGATCCCGACGGCGTCAGAGGATGAAGCCGACGGCGTCACAAGCATAAGGTGACGCCGTCACAGAGTTGACGTGGCCAAGACGAAAACCTAATGGCGGCGACCCGTGAAGCCGTCGCATATGGTAACTCTATATATAGAATTTGAATTTTCAGTATTTAAGAGAGGTAGTTTTGTGGAGTCAAACCAAAACCGAACATAGGCTGTCATAGGCAGTATCTTAGGGTTTCATACCCTATTTTACAACAAGATAAGTGATTTACTTCATTAATTCAATTATGTCTTCAATTGTTTGTGTGTATGCTTGCATGTTTTCCATGTCCGGCTAATTTACTTGTGTGTTTGCTTAGATCTATGAAACCTAGGTATTGAATATTGATTGGTTGTCTCTTATCTTAATTGTGATTGACCTAGTATTGCGATAGGTCATTCGTTGTGTTTTTAATGCTTGAGTAATCTTTGTGAACATTAGTTTATAATCACCCAGAGTTATTGTAGTCTAAACATCCAAAGTGTTGGGTCTATTATAGATTTGATGATACAAAACAAGAAGAATGAAACATGAAGGACTAAAAGTGACAAGAAGGGAAACAACAAAAACATGGAGGATTTGGAAGATTCTAGAAGATATGCTTAAAAGAATATTTAGTTTCCTAATTGTATTATGATTCCTCTTGTAAACCCTAGATGTCTCTAGTATATAAAGAGACATAGGGTCATTAGTTTTATTGTACGTACAAGATGTAGACGTCTAAAGGTGTGTGTGTGTGGGAACCTAGGCGTAGGGATTGGGAAAACGCCTAGGGTTTAGTGGTTTAGTTAGTTAGTGTTAGATCAAGTCTTTGATCTTTATTATAATTAGTTAGTTAGAGATGGTGATAATAAAAACCTTGTTCATAATAATATTGATTCTATGTTTGAATATTCCGCCTTTATTATTATGTGTTCCTAGATATAATATTAGACCTCGTCTAAGAGCCTACAACGATCTTCACATGTGGTATCAGAGCCTGGGGCTCATGATATCTAGGGATCTACAAGGTTTTCTTGAAGAAGAAGGAAGAAAAATTCGAAGCTGTAAAAAATTCGTAATACTTCTGCAGCACTGTTTTCCAGAAGGCATAACTTTTTATTCAACCGTTGGATCGGGCTAAAATTCGAACTGGAGCTTCTTGGTATATATATCTTTAATCTCACCGAAGGGATTGTCAATCGGAGCTCTCAATCAAAAGTTATTCTGTGTCGAAGTCTGCTGCAGAAAATTCGTAAGGTTACAACAGCACTGTTTTGAAACGATCATAACTTTTTCGTTAACCGTTGGATCGTAACGAAATTTCGGGTGGATGTTCTCTATATATCAATCTAACTTTCCACCGAAGGGATCTTCCATCTAAGCTTTTATGTGAAAGTACTGCTGAAAGTACTGCTGTGTATTTTCAAAGTACTGCTGCACGTTTTGGTTAAAGTACTGTTCGACCCCGAAAGTACTGCTTGGACGCGAAAGTACTGCTTGGAATTCGAAAGTACTGCAAATTTTTCAAAGTACTGCTGCTGCATGTTTAGATGAAAGTACTGTTGCAAAGTACTGCTTCAAGGTACTGCAGATTTTATTGAAAGTACTGTTTGCCCATGATTGAAAGTACTGCTGATTGGATGAAAGTACTGCTCCTTCTCAAAGTACTGTTATTATTGAAAGTACTGCTGATCTAAATTTAAAAGTACTGTTTTTCATATGGATTTCAATTTAAGGGGAAGTCGAGCGTAATTTTTGTTATAGATTTTTGGAGACACACACAGAATGGTTATTTGGTTCACACACACAGGAAGAAGTTTTTGTTCTTAAAAGGATTTTAAAAAAAAAGGCTCGTTTTGGAGATTTCTTGAAGATTTGATTACGAAGAGGATTATTTATCACTTATTTGAAGGTGAAGTGGAATTACTTGGTTTGTGTTCTTATCATCTAGCTTGATGAATCTAGCAATGTGTGATTTTTCTTATGATGCTCTATGCACACATTGGCTATCACTTGAAGGAGTTACATTGTAGTGCTCAGTGTCTCATACTAGTTGAGGATTCTTGTCAAGGGATTGCGGTCTACTTATATTTTGTCCGTATAAGTATGGAGTTCCGTGGATAGTATAGATTTAAGACACAAGTTTGGGAAATTCTACTTCTTCATCAAGTTCGTTATATTTGCTTTTCTTCAAAAAGTGATCATTACAAGGGGCTTACAGATTTTGAAGAATCAAGAAGATGGTTAACATATGGTTTTTAGGGGAAGCTTATTGTTAAAAGTTTAACCATCTACATGCATCACTCAAGGGGAAGTGTTTGATTTTTACTATTGTTGATCATTATTACTACTGCTAGTTGAAGTTTTCTACTGTTTTGGATCCATTTTTCTTATGATGCGTAATGGTGGGCGATTTGAAGCATTGGAAGTCTTAGATTGGAAGTATGATATTGGTTCGTAGTGGTCAAGATCATTATTTGCATACGTTCTCTATTTGTTGATAACAAAAAGGGGAAGAGATGTTTGAGTGACATGTTTAAGTCAAGGGGAAGATTGTTTCATTCATGGTGAGATTTAATTATCTCAACTTCTGCTACTTCGTCTAGGGAAGTTCGTACAAGAATCATGTTTGTTTTGTCATCATCAAATAGGGGAAGATTGTTGGGTCTATTATAGATTTGATGATACAAAACAAGAAGAATGAAACATGAAGGACTAAAAGTGACAAGAAGGGAAACAACAAAAACATGGAGGATTTGGAAGATTCTAGAAGATATGCTTAAAAGAATATTTAGTTTCCTAATTGTATTATGATTCCTCTTGTAAACCCTAGATGTCTCTAGTATATAAAGAGACATAGGGTCATTAGTTTTATTGTACGTACAAGATGTAGACGTCTAAAGGTGTGTGTGTGTGGAACCTAGGCGTAGGGATTTGGGAAAACGCCTAGGGTTTAGTGGTTTAGTTAGTTAGTGTTAGATCAAGTCTTTGATCTTTATTATAATTAGTTAGTTAGAGATGGTGATAATAAAAACCTTGTTCATAATAATATTGATTCTATGTTTGAATATTCCGCCTTTATTATTATGTGTTCCTAGATATAATATTAGACCTCGTCTAAGAGCCTACAACGATCTTCACACAAAGATAACCTTAGAGTTAGTTTATGAATCCTAGAGATTTCGTAGGCAATAACCTTAAGGTAGTCTCAAAGAGTTAGGGAAAAACGCATACCTGATAAGATCGTTTATAAGCTCAGCTAGGGATCAATAACAAAGATTAATAACATCGTACGCAGCGGAATAATCAAAACAATACTTTGTTATTGAACAAGGTTTTTATTACTAATACTCTAATATTAGACGTTTATAGAAGCACGTCTACTAACTAAACTAATAACCTAGGCGTTTACAAGACCATACGCCTAGGACACACTAATCTAAAACTAATACCCTAGACGTTCTCTCCTAACGTCTAGGCTAAACACACACCTTTTAGTCGACTACATTATGGAAGACTTAATTAAAAACCTACACCTATGTCCTCTTTATATACTAGAGGATAAGGACTAAATAATAAAACTTCTATTGCAAGCAAGTCCTTTCATCTTTTAGTAGGTTTCCTTCTTGTCATATTAAGTCCCTCTTGTTTCATCCTTTTTGTCTTTATCAACTCAAACTTGTAATTCCCAACAATCTTCCCCTAGTTGATAATGACAAAACCATTCTTGAACGAACTTCCCTAGACGAAGTAGAGAAATTGAGATCAGGGATCTCACCATGAATGAAACAAGTATGTCTTCCTTTGTCTTCCCCTTAATCCATGCCATGTCACTCAAACATCTCTTCCCCTTTTTGTTATTATCCAAATAGGGAACATATGCAAATAATGATCTTGATCACCACGAACCAATACTACACATCCAATTCATCCTTCCAATGTCTCAAATTACCCTCCATGAAGTTTTCCGCAACTAAAAATGAACTTGAAACAGTAGAAATCTAAACCATCAGTAGTAATACTAATCAATAGTAATAAGAATCAAACACTTCCCCTTGAGTGATGCATGTAGATGGTTAAACTTTTAACAATAAGCTTCCTCTAAAAACCATATGTTAACCATCTTCTTGATTCTTCAAAATCTGTAGGCTCCTTGTAATGATCACTTTGTGAAGAAAAGCAAATATAACGAACTTGATGAAAAAGTAGAATTTCCCAAACTTGTGTCTTAAATCTTTGAATATCCACGGAACTCCATACTTATACGAACAAAATATAAGTAGACCGCAATCCCTTGAAAAGAATCCTCAACTAGTATGAGACACTGAGGACTACAATGTAACTCCTTCAAGTGATAGACAATGTGTGCATAGAGTATCATAAGAAAAATCACACATTGCTAGATTCATCAAGCTATATGATAAGAACACAAACTAAGTAATTCCACTTCACCTTCAAATAAGTGATAAATAATCTTTTTCGTAATCAATTCTTCAATAAATCTCCATAACAAGCCTTTTTTAAATCCTTTTTAAGAACAAAAACTTCTTCTTGTGTGTGTGAACCAAATAACCATTCTGTGTGTGTGTCATCCAAAAATCATGCTCGACTTCCCCTTAAATCGAAATCGCCTCGTAATAACTCATGAGCAGTATGTTGAGAAGAACAGTACTTTCATAAAAATCTACAGTACTTTCGTATAAACTGCAGTACTTTGAAAATTCCATCTTGTCTGATCACCAGTACTTTAACAAAACTCTCGAGCAGTACTTTGAGAATGAATGAATCTGCAGTAAAAAATAATGAACAGTACTTTGGGACACAAGAAGCAGTACTTTGAAAATTTTCAACAGCACTTTGAACAAAAAACTGATCCAAACTGTATTACAACAGTAGCAAGTAGCCTGTTGTCTCTTATGGATCCCTTTATATGATCGATCAGCACAAAGATATATCCCACCATCATGACTGAGCAAAGTCTTCTCGTGATATTTAGTCCCATGTTTGAAAAATAGTCAATCATGATGTGCTGCTCATAAACTTGTAGGACCAGCGAATATAAAAGCCAAAAGATAGAATGAAGACCAAACAAAATCACGTGATTATCTCTATTCAATTTACATTCTTACTGCATCCTCTGATCTTGCATGGGACCATGTGAAAACATGAAGTGATAGACCAGCAACGTGGTCAACAAGCACATGATCAACTTATAGCATTAAATAAATGCATAGCATCAAACGTATATCATCAATTAAATATGCCGACCCATATGAACCAATCACGCCACAACTTCTATCCTTATGATGTGATCACTTGAAACAAATAAAAGCCATCGTTGGTCCCACTTGTACCATCGAATTAGACCTCCAACATCACAAAAGTATGACCCCACCGACTCTTAAGCTTTGTCACCAAGAAAAATAAAAAATCGTCCCATCCGAGAGAAATTTGTCTTTAGTATCCAATGTGAAGCAGCAGATAAACATTGTATCGGTCGAATCAATTTATCCCACGAGATCACCCTTTTCCCATTTATTAAATTGCCAATCGATTAATTCATTGTCAAATCTGTCGCCAACTAAATTCATCACAGTAGCAAACTTGTTGTCGAATTTGGTTTTCTTTTACGTTCTGCTTGCTACTTCGACAGTAAAACCTTGACGAATCCCTAAATCAAGAGCTCCCCGCTCTGATACCAATTGATAAGATCGTTTATAAGCTCAACTAGGGATCAATAACCAAAGATTAATAACATCGTACGCAGCGGAATAATCAAAACAATACTTTGTTATTGAACAAGGTTTTTATTACTAATACTCTAATATTAGACGTTTATAGAAGCACGTCTACTAACTAAACTAATAACCTAGGCGTTTACAAGACCATACGCCTAGGACACACTAATCTAAAACTAATACCCTAGACGTTCTCTCCTAACGTCTAGGCTAAACACACACCTTTTAGTCGACTACATTATGGAAGACTTAATTAAAAACATACACCTATGTCCTCTTTATATACTAGAGGATAAGGACTAAATAATAAAACTTCCATTGCAAGCAACTCCTTCCATCTTTTAGTAGGTTTCCTTCTTGTCATATTAAGTCCCTCTTGTTTCATCCTTTTTGTCTTTATCAACTCAAACTTGTAATTCCCAACAATACCCTACGACCTTAGAAGACACAACGCGTTAAGAATAAGGACGTGACAATTCAACCATCAATAGGAGATAATTAGGGAGTAATAGCATCTAAGTAAACACATTTTTAATCATCATAAGAGCACACAACAATAGACATAGACTACACTCACCTTAGTTTAGATAATTAGATAATTAGATAAGTAGAGCAATCGGTAGAAATACCACCCCCCAAATCCAATACTCCGAGATTTGTACCTTTCCATTTTCTAAAAAATATTAGAAAGATAAAAAATAATCTTCCTCAACCCCAACCTAAGCATAGTAATTTCTCTCTATGATTCATATTCCCCTAAAGAACGATATCAATTCCCGAGGCTTACCCTAATACTACACTACAATGATTAGGTTCACTGCCTAGGGTGTTGAAAAACTTGCTCGACGAAAAGGAAGTTCCTTGGACCCCGAACGCGCGTTGTACGCGTATCATCAGCTCAGTTATATTGATAGTATGTTCCAATGCTTTTAAAAGTTGTTTTGAAAGACTAAGATGAGTGACCAAACTTGAGGTTAGTTAATAAGTTCGCATAGAGTGAGGCGAGTATTCAAACTCGAAGATGAACGATAGTTATAGGCCAGTACATAGTAGGATTATACAATCTAGTATATATGAGTATGAGTAAGCGGGGTAAGACATAGTCTGTGACAAAGTCGGGATATATGTGTAAGTATATAATAAATACTTAAAACAAGTAGTATGTGTCAAGTAATTATAGTAGCTTATAGCAGTGTATGATACAAAGTTGCATTAAATAAACATCGAGTAAGTAGTAAGCATAATATACAATTATGCTAAGTAAAGTAGTGAGCAATGCAGGCTGCATGTGTTTGGCATGTGTTTGGTCGTAGGTTGAGTTTTTCGTAAAAACGGTTATAGTTTAGGATATAAGATCATTTGAGGACAAAAGATTATTTACATACCAAGGGATCAATCTCCACCCTTCATTTTTATTTGATCTAATGGATGAGATTAATCCCAACAATATAAAAAACCAACTTCCATCCTTTTTTTCAAATATTAATAACTTTTAAACCGTTAATCGTTAAGCGGAAAAAAATATATGACGAGCATTTATTTATCTTTCTATAGATAGGCACTTTGATATACTTTCGACAAAATTTTTTTTTTGTATTTTTCACGTTTTTTTTTAAGGTTTTTTCATTTTTTTTACGTTACTGAAATTTGAATTAAAAAATCATATATGATATAACACTAATTTAATATTAGTGTAAAATCATATATGATATGTAATATCATATGTGATATTAGTGTAAAATCACATATGATATCACATGTGCTTTAACACTAATATCACATGTGATATTCAATTTAGTGTTTTATCATATATGATTTTTTTCATGCAAATTTCAGTAAAGTAAAATAAACGAAAAAAAGACGAAAAACGTGAAAAAAATGAATTTTTTTCCTTTTTTTGAAAGTATATCAAAGTGCCCGTCTATAGAAAGATAATTAAATGCTCGTCGCGATGGTGTAAATATTTTCTCTTAATGATAAACGGTTTAAGAGATATTTAAATTATAAAAAATTGGTGAAATAATAAAATGCTTTTAAATCTCAGCCATTGATTTTCTTTTTAGATGGATGGTGGAGATGAGTCCCTTGATATGTGAGAAAAGTTTGGTATGTAAAATAACTCTCCTCATAGTTTAGGACTTATTTGTGCCTAGTTCTCTATAACCAAAGCTCTGATACCAATCTGTAATACCCCTAAAAACCCGAGGATGCCACGTTATTGGTATCACAACACAGGTAATAAAGAACGGTTATATAACCCGATTAATGACTTTTATTAATAAAATAATAAATTTTCTTTAATTGTTGCGGAAATAGGGCCCATTAATAAAAGGTGGTCCCAAATACATTAGTGTAGTCTATAACCATGCCATGCCAAGCCCTGCCTTGAGATCGTCACACTTCAGGATCAAACACCTGAGAAAACATGCTAAAAAGGTCAGCTATAAAGCTGGTGAGTTCATAGGTTTATAGTAAAGCATTAAAGCAATCAAGTTTGTTTTATGGAAAAAAGTGTGCTCGATACACCGCGTGTAAGGAGTCTTCCAAATAAAAGTGGTTGTGTCTATTACTCGAGCTCTAAGTTCATGTTACCAAGCTACAACAGTTCCGCATGCGTGTAAGTAGCATGTCATTATGTTTATTGTGCCCTTAGCAAGTGTGTATTCCCATTAGCACTTGAGTTATGACATGATATACGTCTGGAGACAAGTTGGCGCTACCAACCCCGGACGGAGGCGTTACCCTAAATAGATCTATTTATAACATTCGCACTTCCCGCAGGGATTAATGGTACATGACAGGCGGGCAAGTGGGAAATAAGTTCCTTAGGCTACGCTCGTAATAGTGGTTTACACACGAGTTTCAGTTCTAGTATATAAAAGTAGTTATTGTCCATATAGTATTTGCGTAAAAGCAATAAATCATCAAGTGTTTGCATAACAACAATAGTTCATAAAGTGGTTTGCGCGAAAGCAATAGTTCATAAGGTGTTTGCATACAAGCAATATCATTCATAAAAAATTTGCATTAAATCAATATTTTATAAAGAGTTTGCATGTTTTTCACCAAAAACAGTTATAAAACAGGTAAAGTAGGGGTTATGAACTCACCTCAGTAGTCTTTAGATGAGAATAAATCAAGAGTTTGCATGTTTTTCATCTTGTCTTTTAACAACTATCTTGGTCAAGAAGGAGTAATCCCACTTGGTATCCGTTTCGACAGACATGATAGCAACTATCCTTTGATCATGCGTCACATCCTTGTTTGACTTACCGACTCTGTTGCTCCTGTAGAAAAAGCCTTCGCCTTTCTGGCTAGTGATGGATTTCAAACAGAGCATCTATGTCGTACTCCACAACTTTGGCATTGTGGCATCTTCCTCGATAGCTTTGTTGGTGGAGAATGAGGCGGCCAGTATGTTGAATATGAGGATGTAGCGTACTTCTTGCTAATGTTGCTTCCGTGTTGTAGAAACTCTAGGTCATTGTTGAAGAAGAATCGAAACGGGATCTTGGGTTGCTCGGGTTTTCCGATCGTCGGTAGTGATTTGGTCCAGTCAGTGTAGTAGGGTTCATGTTCTTCTGTCAAGTAATCAATGTTGGACTTCGGATTGAGCCAGTCAATGTTGTTGGACATTGCACAGGGCAATGTTCTCCAAATGATATTCTAGCTCAATTTCATTTCCAGATCTTTCTTTAAGTAAGTTGAAAGCATCATTCTTGATCTGGCAGAGTTCCCTTTTGGCCATCTTTTTGATTTTGAATTGACTCTTTAGGACTTGAACCTGTTCCAGAGTGCAACCATCCACAGGCTCATGACCTTCATCGAGAGGTGGTTGCGCCTCTACCAAGTTATTAAACCATTCGTACTCCTCTGTAGTATCGTTATCTAACCAGGAGACAACAAAAGGTTTCTTTCCGCTCTTTCTGGAGGATGATTCAAGTCTTGGTGATTGTTGAGGCGTAGGTTGATGTTCCTGTTGAGGCTCCGGTTGGGGCTTAGGGATCTCATAATCCTCACCATCGGTGTAAGTAAAGTGATCACTAGTTTTCTCCAGTGGTGGTGTAGTTTCTGAGTCCTTTGGTTGATCATATGGAGGTGGTTGTGATGCTTGTTGTGTAGAGGTGGTGGTAGTCTTAGCAGGTGGTGGTGGCATGGTTGATGATGATCCTCCAGCTTTCTTCTGTCTTTTGGCATTGGGATCCTGATCTGGGTCGTCATCTTTCCTTGGTCGTTTATCCTTCCCCGCATCTTCCTTGCACGGTGTACGAAGTTGGCGAGCAACAAGAAGCTCTTAGAGTTGGTCGTCTTCCTTGGTGAAAGATGGAGCTCTAGCGACCATTTTAGTCACTAGTTCTGTAATCAGATCTTCCTCAGAAATGACTGGGGGCTTGATCGGCTTAGTTTCCATGACCAACGGTGTAGTAGTGATGACCTGCTTAACCATGTGTTTAATCATTAGTTGGAGTTGCTTCCTGAAGAGTTCTCGTATGACTCCAGGAACCGTGTCAGTGAGAAATGCGTGAGTGTAGTTCTGGATTTTCTCATTCATTTGACCCTGAACATCCAGAGAGAAGAACTCTTGAATAGCTTCTCTTTGGTTCTAAAAATTAGACATCTGTGTCGAAAGATCCATGACCACTTTGGCCAATGTGTTCACTTGTTCTAGAATACGGTTTTGTTTTCGAGTCCGTGAGTGGTGCACAACTTTCTAAATCTTGGATTTGACATGAGACATCCATGTGTCAGTCATCTTCTTAACATATTTTGTGGTTGATTTAGTTGTTTCTTGTGTTGGCAGAGGTGATGATTGTGATGATGATTCGGGTTTGGTAGAAGTGTCATTAGGTGTTTCAGAAGACGGGTGAGGTTTGTGTGTGGGATGGTCAACTATGTAGTTGTCGGTTTCCTTCTTTAATCTTTCTTCTTCAGCTCTGGAAGCTTCTTCTTCAGCCTCTTTTCACTTCATTTCCTCTGCAGCCGTATTAACATCATCATAGTTAATCCTTTCATCCTTATCATGATCGTGATATACTTCGACATACATCTCCTCATCTTCATCATGCTCCTCTTCTTGTAGTTGTTGTTGTGGTTGCTTCATTTCGACTGTAGTTGTGACAGTGACACTCTAATCCTTACCGGGTTGATTAACCAGATCGGATAGGGTTAGAGTAGTCTGCAGTGGATCTTCCTGATGTGGAGGACCACTGCTGGAACCTCCTGGCCCAATGGGTTGATAAACCAGAAAGGTTGAAGCTTGATATTCCATCCTTTTCTATTTCAAAGTCTTTTGATATTGTCGTTCCTCTTCATTTGGATCATACTCTAAATCATAGTCATGTTGTTCTTCTTCATCAAGAGGTTTCTTCCATTTATTGGCCTTGTTGGCATCATCAGAAGTTTCATATTCATTGATATCCTTGTCAAAATTTTCATATGTGGGACTTTCAGGCTTTTCCTTCTCCTTTGTAGAGTCATCAACACGAACTTCGTTGTAGATCACTTGTTCGTCTGACTCTATTTCTGAGTCATCATCATGTTGTGATGTTGGCTCAGGTGAAGGTTCTGGCTTGACAACATTAACATGAATTCTCCTCTTTACCACTATTTTGGTTTTCTTAGACTTTGACTTGGTGGTACTTGCAGAACTTCCAGCTTCCTTAGCTCTGGTCTTGACCGCTAGAGCAACAATCTCATCCATGAACCCAACACGTTTAGTTAGCAGAGACTCCCTATAGTGTTTGTATGAAGTAGCATCTTTGATCTTTTCAGTTATGAGGCACGCAGGGAGTTTCACACCTTGTTTACGAGTGGTTGTCCCATGAAACCTAACTGATTTGAGAGTAGGCTCAGTTATTATGGTGTGCTTTTTTGGGTCATCAAGTCATTTAGGAATGTTCTCATACTTCCTGAGAATGTTTTGAATGATTAACTTTGTGAAGCGGATGAAAGGGATCTTGGTGCCTCCCTTCTTAAGATGCTGCATCATGTCCTCCCAAATGAGGCTAGCAGAGACTATGTGGTTAACATGAACCATTCCCCAGAAAATTTCTAAATGCATCAGCTTAGGGTGTTCATAACCGCTATATCTTCCCGAGACTGACTTAGAAATCATGAGACAAAGTGTCCTTTATGGTTGCGAGATGTTTTTGACGTTAACTCTGGAATGAGTGAAAATAATCCCAGAGGACTCATCATATCCAATGTTGACCAAGAAGTCCAGAATCTCCATCTCTGTAGGAATCCTGACATAATCAGGTGGAGAGTTGATTTCCGAAAGCAGAAGAACAACACGAAGGTCATCAACAAAGACCGTGACTTCATGAGTATTTAGAGTGACTTTCACAACCTCTTCTCCATCAATCTTCTTCATAGTGTGCCAAAATTGATGGATGTAGAAGTCAGGTGCTGATGCTGACTTTGTGAGCATGAAACGAAAGGGGTGTTGCAGAAGGATGTCCACAACAACTCTGTAAGATGATTCTGAGCAGGTAAAGTTGTTGAAGTCAACACGAAATTTGTTCTTGCCAATCATTCTGTTATAGCCAGGTGGGAATGTGTTGGCCATTGTGAGTTCTGCTAGGGCATTGACATTTGCTTGTTGTTCAGCCATTTTATGATCTGATAGGGATTAGACAAAGAGACAGACATAGAAAGACACAGGGTGTTAGCTTAAGTCTGATTCATTTATCTAAAACCTTGTTTGACGATATCACATTTCTGTTTGTTACATGTCCTAAGTCACATATGTCCTTTTACATGAAGTTGTGGTGATAAGTTACGTAAACGTGTTAATTTTGAAGTTTACAGACTCATTTATCACTTATAACACAACATATTCACTTTTGTTTGCTTATGCGTAACATTTTACTTGTGACTTATGCGTAACAGAACAAGACTGGTGAACAATGACTTATGAGTAACTTGTGTCCTTATTCGTAAAGATGGAAGCTTATGCGTAAGAATAGGTCTAAACCGTAAGACTATGCTTATTCGTAAGAATTTCTTACGCGTAAGACATATTCGAAAGCTTTAAGGTTATTCGTAGGAATATGCTAAAGTTTACGCGTAAGGCTTATTCGTAAGAATAAAGCTTATCGAAACACAACTCCTTATTCGTAAGAATAAGTTACGCGTAAGAATAAAATTTATTCGTAAGAATAAAGTCTTATGCGTAAATATTTCATGTTTACGAATTTCATTCCAAGATACTCATATTCCACTGTAGACATCTTATTCGAAAGAGTTATTCGTAAAACTTTCTTCTTATTCGTAAAATGTTCAAAACCTTTTCGGTCTTTACGATTAATCCTCCTGTTAACATAAACATGAAATTTTTTATTATAATTCATTCCAAACATCACTTAAGAACACAAAATAGGCATTTAAACACATTTCTTATTCATAAAAGGCTTATTCGTAAGATTCCTTAAACCCGAAACCCTAGGTTTACGAGCAAGAAATTTGACCATAAATTTCAAGCAAAGATTGTTTCTGGGACATCTTAAATTGCAATTGAGTGATTCTAAACAAGTTTTAACACATTTTGTTCACAGAATCAAAAGATTCATACTGAACGACCACATAAACCCTAAATCTTAAGTTTTAAACTTAGAGATGTTTCTGGTCTAATTAGATGTTAAGAACATGTTCTTTATCCTCCTATAGCACTTTCTTGTTCACATTTTAACATCAAATACCTCCGAAATCAAAAACCCCAAATTAGTTCGTATGAACTCTAAAATCAAAATCCTTCAATTAGTGTTTCTGGGTGGAATTTGTTGCTGAAAACATGTTTAATAATCAATAATAACCGTTTAAATGTAAATCTTTTCATCCCAAACACACTTAATCAAAAACACCCAAATTGTTCTTGAGTCCAAAATTTCAAAAATCTTTTTTGAAAGATTGAACCGTTGGATCAATGAGATTTTAAAAACCAATGTTTAAAACAATCATATGAACATAATCCAACTTATAGAAATTTGAAAACTCAAACGGATTGTTGAAATGATTTTGGATCGTGGATCTTGGTGGTTGAGGAGAGTAAATGCAATTTTTAGGTGCATTGAATGTGAAAGTGTTTTTGTTTTGTTAAAAATTATTTTCCAAAACTTACACATTTAGTCCCGTAACCTCAAAAGGTTTCAACCAAGGTCCATTACCTCACATTTTTGGTTAGACAAAGATCATTTTAGCAAGAAACTTGACACTACTCCCCCTCGACTTTTGAAATACTGAATTTTATAAGCTTTTTGAGTCCGAGGAGGATATTTTACCATGATATGTTACCAACACATTTGAGAAACAGTATATTTTTGGTGACATGCAAGTACAAGGTTTTATGAAATAGAAAAATATTTACATTCTCTCTCTCAACACTTGTTCGGGAAAAATTGTGAAATGTTTAATAGAACAAAGTGTTGATGGAAGATTTGTACTTGCAAAGTTTGTGTTAATACAAATAAATCGTAAAAACGTTTACTCATATTTAGCGATCTCTTTGTGTTTTGTTGATAACAAATATAAAGTTATCATAAGTAAAATTATAAGGATACATGTTATTTTTGTAAAGCATTTACATATGGTCATTTAACATAAATTGTTGTAATAATTCATTTGTTGTAATAGTTTATTAGGATGGGTAAAATCCATAACCCATGACCCATACCCGTGGAGCGAATCCATAACCCATGATCCAATGTCTAGATACATTGTATCTATTTGGATACCCATGACCGAAATTCCGTGACCATGACCCATGATCCATGACCCATAACCCAATTAGGAGGAGCGCCTGGCGGATCCCCCAGAGTACACTGGATGGATCCCTCATGTAAGGGATCCGGGGAACAGTAGAGGTTTTTTTTCCTATAAATAGTGAGTCATTTCTTCATTGTAACTCACCCCTCTTCTTACAAACTCTCTCATATATTACTTCTCTCTTCTAATCTCAGATCTCTTGATCTATATAGTAGTTCTTCTCTCTTTTGTTGTGATTCTCATATAGTTCCTTCTCAAAGGCGAGATCATGAGATACTACAAGTCATCCAAGCAAGGGGTCCTTGATTGATTTGTTCCTCCACAAGATTTCTGTAGCAAGATCTTGTATTTCATATTTCACATAGTTGTTGTGTTATTGTTGTGTTGGTTTGGTCCTCCGTGTTAAGGACTCGGTATTTAGCTTTGTACTGGAGAAAGTGTAAGCGATGTTGTGAGTCTTCTCTACCGAGTTGAAGGAGCTTGTTGACATAGTGCTTGAACTCTCGAGTAGGTGACTTAGGGAGTGGAGTAGGGCAAGGAAGGTGTCCTTGTAGCCGAACCACTATAAACCGCTTGTGTCATTTCTATCTTTTACTTTACCTGCTTTCATTACTTACATTGCTTATTGCTTTATACTTTCCATTCATCCAAACGAATTCACATAAGATCGAATCTAAAGTTTTTGAAACTAATTTAAAATCGGCAAAGCTATTCAACCCCCCTTTCTAGTTTTCAACAATTGGTATCAGAGCAAGGGTTACAAAATTTTTAAAGTAAATCGTATTTTAAAAACTTTTCGATCAAGTAAACTCACCTCATGATCAACTCTCCGATAATCAAAAGAAAAAGCTTTCCAAAAATAGTGAAGCTAAAATGGTTTTATACAATGCTTTACCCAGGAAGGAATTCGAAAGAATTTCTATGCTTAAAACCTCTAAAGAAATTTGGTATTCTTTAGTTGTAACTCATCAAGGAAATCAACAAGTTAAAAACAATAAAATAGATTTATTTGTTCGACAATATGAACAATTTTCAATATCGAATGAGGATAGTATAGACAATTCTTTTGCTAACTTTAATACTATAATTACATCATTACAAGCACTTGATGAGTCTTTCTCTAGTCGTAATCATGTAAGGAGATATCTAAGGCCACTTCCATCCAAGTGGAGATCAAAGGTGACGGCCATCGAAGAATCAAAAGGTCTATGAGCTTGTCCTCGCTAAAGATTCCGAAGCCTCAAAAGAAAAGAAAGAGAAGCACTTAAAAGCCAAGAAGGTCTCAAGCGATGAAGAAAACTCTTCTTCGGAGAGTGATGACGAAGAATATGCCATGGCGGTAAGGGATTTCAAGAAGTTCTTTAGAAGAAAGGGAAGATATGTCAAGAAACCATATGACGACAAGAAGGTGTTCCAGAAAGGAAAAGACGACAAGAAAGCAAGGGATGAACGCGCATGTTTTAAATATGGGGACCCTAATCACTTCATTAGTGAGTGTCCCAAACGTGACGAACAAAAAGTGTTGGGAAATTCATATTTGGAGTTAATACTTATAGTGTTGAAGTTAGTACTGATAGTGGTATTAGAAAAGTATTAACTAGTTGGTACTGATAGTTCAAAAGTTAGTACTGATAGTGTTGAGTTTGTACTGTTCTATATTAAGAATGTCGTGTATGGTCTGTAACAACATATCTTCTATACCAATAGAAGATATGATACGTTTAATACATAGTTATCATTGTAAGGGATCTCCTTAGTGTATAAAAGGAAATCCTAGCTAGGTCAGAAGATATACAGATACTCTAGCCGTCTTAAGAAAAGCTTCAAGGTTGTAAACCTTAGTACAAAGAGAGTACTCGTATTATTCATCAATAATATTGAAGCTGTTAGTGTTACATTTGTGTTTACATTAATCTTCTAAGTACATTCAAGTAGATTCCGCATACTTGTGTATACCTACAACAAGGTTTCTCATTGTTGTTTTGGAATCATCCAAGGCAACTGCACGTTTACAAGCTAAGTGTTCTAGATCCAAGGTTTGGGACTTCACAAGTGGTATCAGAGCTTGTGTCCTGAAGCTTTGTTTTTAGAAGATCCTGTGTGACAAATCTGAAGAAATGGATTTTGATTCAAGCAAATCCAGTGCTGTTACAAGAGTTCCTAAGTTGCAGCCTAATGAATATGAATTCTGGAGGATGCGCATAGAGTAGTACTTCTTGGTACTTGACTTTAAGCTGTGGAACATTGTGATCAATGGAGACTCCTACAAATCCAATGTTTCTAAAGAAGTTGGTGGCAAAACAATTATTAAAGACAAAGGTGATCCTGTCACTGTTGATGAAATGTGTTAGGTTCCCATATTCATAACACAAGCATCAATAGAAGAAATAGAGAAGAAGTGATCAGATGAACAAACACACACACATACACGATATGAATATTATAAGAGTTATGCGTAAGGTGAAAATGTGTGAATTAAACAACCAACCCTCAAGTGAGGATTTACAAGCATTATTTATAGGAAGGAACTAGGGCAACATGCAAGTTCCCTTCCTTTCCTTTATGGGCTTGGGCCAAGGCTCATGGTCTTTCTACATAAGCCTTGGCATGATAACTAACATAAAAGCCATATTAAGCTAACTATTACATATTAATTACTAACACTTGAATTCTAGTTTAGGAGTGATTCCAACAATCTCCCCCTAAGTGTTAGTGATTGACGATATAAACGTTGAAGGTGCTGATGTAATAGTAGCTTTGACGTCTTCTGACATTCTTCTTTCTTGTAAGAAGAAGTGCCTTGATTCGAACAATCTCCCCAGTGTAGAGAAATTGTTTCCTTTGAAGTATCCTGCTTTGACGTCATCATTTTCTTTGTTCTTTGATCTTTGTTCTTTGTGATGGTAGTGATAGTATGTTATGGTTGTCTGCATCAGGTCAGCTTCGTTGCTCCAGTGTCTCCAAGTATTTCTCCAACATGCTCACAAGCTCTTTAACGTTGGATTTCAGTACTGATGTAGTTCTCTTAGTCTTTAAACTTTGTAGATTATTTGACTTTGATGAAGAATCATTCTGACTTTGTGTTGCCTTTTGAGAGAACTTCCATTAGTGATGTTGTTGGTATGAGCATGTGGAGAATCTGACGACGCTTCCGAGCTTCCATAAAAAGAAAACATAAGAATGGTTAGTGATAAGCGGATTCCAGCATTTACAAGTTTGAACTTCGAGAGTGTTAACAACATAGTGTGAAAACACAACTCTAATTCTCACTAAGGCTGTTCCTGAACTGGACTCCCACAAGTGAGATAACGCGATGTACCGAAGTACACTTACAGTTTAGATGAGTCGCTAAGGTACACCTCACGACTGTAGACCTTTTGAGACACACTAAGCGTAATCCACGGGGAGTTACCGAAGTGACCTGGGTAGGAGTTTCCATTCAATCACTAAGGATCACATGTGTGAACCTCTCATAAATGTTCTTGACAGATTGCTAAGATCTGTGAAGGACACGATAATGTATCACTTTCGTCCTTATTGTTTAATGACAAGTGATAAAATGTCAAGTGTACCTAAGAGATCTTTTGATGAATCTCGTGGCTCTAGACTCAATAGTGCGCATTGGTTTTCCTGAGCGGAGACTAGGGAGAGGGTCTCCTTCTTCAATACCAGCAATCTCTAAGAGAAAGCCGATAGTTTACGTAGGGTTCCCCATGAGAATGAAACAAGTTTCTGTTGAGAGAAACTTGAGTGGCAAAGAAGGTTTAGTGCATGCGTCACCGGGTCCATGACGACTTTGATCTTCAATACCGGTGTCATCAAGTGACAACCAATAGCATATGAATTGAACCCGGTGTCCGCCTCTAAGGTGAATAATCTGGAGGGCTATTTCTTTTCACCATTTTCTTTACTTTTCTTTTTAATTCTTCAACTCCTTTCTCCGATTCTCATTTTCTCCTTTTTATAATCAAACCTAAGGACTTCTAATTCTAACTAATGGTGGTGTCCTTGGGTAGATCCCTCCGGCTCTGGCGGATCATAGGACGGTTATTCCTAACCTTAATTACCTTATAACTCCATTACCATAAAACCGATTTCTTGAAAATTTCTCAAAGTGTTTATGAATAAGAAACATTTTGAAACACTTCGAGAGTTTTATTTTGCAGAAATACTCCCCCTCCACACATGCTTAAGTGTTTTGACAGAAATTAACATGGTGAGGGAGGAGCGAGCACTTTTGAATTGATCAACTCAAGCTAGACAATCCCCCGCGAGACACGATTACGTTACATAGTTAAAGAGTTACATTGTCAGCTTTTAGGTGAAAACTAGCTCTAATAACTATCTTGAAGGTGTGGACAAGCCTCGAAAGGTTGTCAAACCCGTCAAAGTTCATGTCTACCAAGAGTTTCTCGAATGGTACATTCTACTTGGACAAATCCTTTGCGAGACACGTTTACATCACTAGCGAACTAGCTTGAAATTATTACCCGTCCCGGACAAGTCTTTTCGAGTTACTAACATTTAAGATCTCGTCAATTCATTGGTTAAGTCTATAGCACAAAGATTCATTTGCAATTTCACAACATATTTCTTATCACATAATTTTTCTCCCCTTCAAAAATGGCATATAAATGTTATTTTAACGAAATTTTGATATTGAATATGACCATTTCGAGTTTTTTGGGAAGATTATCACGAAGAACAATTTGTGAACAAAGTTTTTAATCAGATACTCCCCCTCAACAAGTGATATAAACTTTTGAGGTTTTGAAAATCATAGGGGGAAGTACTTGTTCTTTTGAGCAAAACCTTTTAAAAGTGAAAGGTTTGATAAGTTTTACTCAAAAGTAAGAAGCTTTCACTCCTTTTATAAGGATTGTGGTACTGAAGCGTACCACATGGTCCTTTCATTACAAGAACGGGTTGTACACTGTTATGTGTGCACAAGCCATTGTAATAATAACAATCATACATCCAAATCAATATTGAAAAATGAAACGACTTTAAGGGGTACTGTATTCTGTAGTCCAAAGAATATCTCCGTGAATGCGAACCGAGTTGATAGCCTGTGAGAGTAATCCCGGGACGACCACCTACAAAGCTCTCCAAAGTTCTCAAATGGTCCCTTCGAACAACCTTTCATCAATCCGCGCGATGATTCTCTTCGCATCCCGCTCTCCCGAATTCCATCTCTTTTGTGACCCAATGCCTTGTTGTATCGCCTTTAACCGATAAGTTAAGCCGCCCCGACTTTCTTCAATGTGTGATCTCCAAACTTTGAAGATCTCTACACGCCATCAAGGTAGCATGATGTAGTTCACTACGGTAAACTACTCCAAACGGTTTGTCGATGAGAGTGTATTGTGGAAGATGATTGATGTCGGGAATTTCTAGGAGGTCCGGTGAGGTTGACACGTGTCTGATACGATTCAACGGCAAGTTGTTAGTCTTCTACACGTTCCTGGATCACTATGCTTCTGATGAAGATGAGCAGGGACTCGATGTATTCACTTTGATTTACCGAGAATTGTCTCATTCTTCCTTGTACCTTGGCAAGATACATATCTTAAATGTCGTTGAGAGACAAATTCTGAAAGTCCGCTTCACAGAAAACATAGTCCTCTTCGTCTTGTCTTTTGACCACGATTGACTTGAGAAATGTGTAGTCCCATTTAGACGCGAGAGTTACATGCATAACAGCAACGATCCCTTTATCACTGTACACTTCATGCTTAGACCTTCGAACCTGGCAGCTTTTGTAGTAGATTCTTCTGTGTTCGCCAATGGTGAATCCCATACATTGCATCGATGTCATCGTTCCACGCTGTTGCAAACATGTGAGTAGCCTTTTCCTCGATGGCTATGCGCTTGGAGTATATGGTCGTCGAACGGAAGTGTAAGTGATGTAGCATATTTCTTTGAACCATCGCTACCGTAGAAGAAATTCCGTGTCATTGTTGAAGAAGTAGCGGAATGGAATCTTAGGTTGATCCGTTGGCCAATCGCTGGTAGAGGTCCGTCCACGGGTAGTATGGAGCCTTGTCTTTTCGTGAAGTCAATGTTAGCTTCAGGGTTGAGCCAATCGATGTTGTTAGACATGGCTCGTGCTATGTTTTCAAGATGGTAGTCAACTTCGATAGCACTTTCCGAGCTGTCTTTGAGCAATTTACAAGCTTCATTCTTGATGCGTTTTAACTCTGACTTGGTCATCTTCTTCACCCGAAACTTCTCTTGAAGTAACTTAGCATGCTCCAATGTTCGACCTTCTACCATATCTTAATCATCAGTTAGGGCGGGAGTATCATCAACAAGTGCAGAGAACCAGTCATATTCGGTGTCATCTTCGTATAGCCATGAGACGACATCAACCTTAGTCGTCTTCTTCTTCTTCTTAGGCCTAGATGAGGATGCAGGTTTCGTTGCTGTGTCGGGAGAGGTGGGTTGTTGTTGGGGCTTAGGGACTTCCTCATCGTCACCACCAGTGTACTCGAAGTGATCACCGGTTTTCTCTGTCTGAAGTGGTAACTCAGAGTCTTGAGGTTTATCAGCAGCAGCAGAACTTGGTGGAGATTTTCTTGCGGTTGGAGTCCTTTGGGGTGGTGGTTGCATGGAGGATGATTCACCAGTTTTCTTCAGGCGTTTAGGCTCTGTATCTTTGTCCTTATCCTTATCATCATCGTCTCTTGGATGCTTAGGCCTTTCAGCTTGCTCCTTGCATGAAGTCTTGAGTTGATATTCCAAGAATGCCTCAAGTAGTTTACTTTCGCCGAGTTGAGAGTTGCAAATCGTTGAGACAATTGTAGCACCAACTTGGAAATCAACTCGCAGATCGAGAGAACTTCAGGCTCAATTGGATTGATCGTCATTGTTAACGGAGTGGATTGCATTGTTTGCTTGACCAATTTCAAGAGATTTGGATAGAGCTGTCTGGTGAACATCTCCTTTGTAACACCAGGAACTGTGTCGAGTAGGAATTTTTGTGTATATCCCTTGATCATCTCGTTCATTTCCCCTTGGACATCACGTTGCATAAACTTTTAGATATATTCCCTTTCATTTGACATCTTGTCTATCTCGTCATTTAGAAGATTGATACTGTCAGCGAGTTGATTTAGCTTTTTGTTGAGCACGTCCTTCTTCCTGACTTGCTTGACAGCTTTGACAATCTTGGTTTTAGCCCGTGATATCCAAGAGTCAGTTGATTTCTTCACAGACTTAGATGTGGATCTGGTTGTGCCTTTGGATGGTGGTGGTGAAGAGTGAGAAGACGAGTCTGATGACGATGAGACATGAGGAGACTCAGGGTCTTTTGGCTCGAAGTTTGTTCCTTGGAACGTGTTGGGCTGTCTAGAATAAAGTCATCATAATTAACTTCGTCATCTATTCCGACTTAGCCATTTCTTCAAGACTTTAATCCTGCTTCTTCATCAGCCTTTAGCTTGAGCTTCCATTTCGCTTTTGACTTAGCCGCAGCCTTCAACATCTTCATCGCTTTTTTTCTCGCACTTCTCCTTTTCGTTCCTCAAATTCATAGGTGATTGTGTCCTCCGCTTGCCGTTGTTGTTGTTCGTGGTGGTGGTACCCCTTATCGGGTTGATTAACCGCATCAGAACTGGTGTAGATAGTGCAAAGACCACTTGACCCTCCGGGGCACGAGTTTGTTCCTTTACGAACTCTTTGGCAACGTGTTGGAGTATGATATTCTTCACCTTTTTCCTGTAGTCTTTGTCCAGTTGTTCTTCATCCGAGCTCTCCTCTTCTTCTGGCTCAGCAACTGGAGTTTTCCCTTTACCTTTATCAGCTTTTGGACTGGGAGGTTTTTCTACTGTTTGAGTATCATCGATTGGAGTTTCAGAATAGATGACTTCTTCGTCTGATTCTGTGTCCTCTGAGTCCTCGTCCGTAAGCTTTTGTTGTGGTTCAGGCTTGGGAATAGGAATGGCTTCCTTAGTGGGAATTTTCCTTTTGAGAACATGAGTCCTCTTGGGATACTTCCTTGTACTCTCAGTTCTTGTAATGCTTCCTGCACTGCCAATCCTGATTTTCCTAGTAGGTGTACCAGCGGATCTTTCATCCATGAAACCTACTTTGCCAGCTTCAACTGCTGCCAGATATCGTTTGTACAAATACAATTGTTTGATATCATCAGTAATAAGATAATCAGGCAGCACTGCACCTTGTTTCTTTGTTGTAGAGTCCTTAAATCTGACAGTGAGTGTGGGCTCATACAGCACGGAGTGTTGTTTGGGGTCATTCAGTCTCAAGGGAATATCAGGATTATACCCTAGAGATCTTTGGATCAGCAGTTTGGTATATCTGATATACGGGATCTTGGTGCCAAGCTTTTTAAGGAAAGTCATCATATCGTCCCATATCAGAGCTTCAACTTCTATGTCTTTCTTGTTGACTAAAGCCCAAAATATTTGTAGTTCCATGAGCTTGGGATGCTCATGACCACTGTCACGTCCCAAAACAGATTTAGCAATCATAATGTAGAGGGTTTTCTATGGCTGGGGAATGTTCTTGAGGTCAACAGATGAGTGCTTTGTAATTACCCCGGTAGCTTTATCATAGCCGATGTCGACCATGAATCAGAGAACGACCTTTTCAGTTGGAGTGGCATTGAATTGAGTAGGTTCGATGACAGGAATGAGAAGAATGGCCCTCAAATCTGCTTGTGTAATGGTGACTTGTTTGTGGTTTAGAGTTACTGTCACAACATTTTGACCTTTGATCTTTCGCATTGTATGCCAGAATTGGTGAATGTAGATCTCCGGCACTGTAGCAGAGTTGATGAGCATGTTTTGATAGGGGTGATACTTCAGAATATCCGCAGCAATCTGGCATGAAGACTCAGAACAAGAGAAGGTATCAAAATCAACTTTGAGGTTGTTCTTTCCGATCTTCATTGGGTAACCATGAGGGAAGATGTCTTCAACAGTGAGAACATTTGGTGCATCCACATTCTGCATTTGAGCGTCCATGTCGTGATCTGAAAGATATTTAGCCAAAAGAACCAACATATCGAAAGACATCACGTTAGTCAACAGTTGATTTTATTCTCTATTTATTGAATGTGATATGTCGATGATTGTTACGAGTCCAATGTCACTTGTTAGTCCAATAGTCCAAAGACGTCGTGATAAGTTTCGTTATTTGATTAACTTTGAGTTTTAAAGTCCAAGTTTTCACTTATGTTTCACAACTTATTAAACATTTAAGCTTATTAGTGACATTTTGGTTTCGTGGCGTTATGATTTATTTATTTACAAGTTTGCACGCGTAACAATTCATAATTTTGGTTTAAACTAGGCTTAGGCATAGATTTTGCAAGCTTATGCGTAAACAGGAGTGATTATACGCGTAAACGTAAGCTTATGCGTAGGTTCTTGACTTACGCGTAAGAAATATTACGCTTAGGAAAAGAGGGCCTTATGCGTAAAGCTTACGCGTAAGCGTATATGGAACCTTACGCGTAAGGCTTACTCGTAAGAGTGAACCTTATGCGTAGAGGTTACTGTTTACGCATATCCTTTACAGGATACGCGTAGTCCCCATTGTAGAACCTTACGCGTAAAGGTTACGCGTAAGATTTCTCTTACGCATAACATTCTACGCGTAAGGTGATCCTTATGCGTAGATGTTCAAGTAACCTTGATTCTGAATTTTCACGCGTAGAAATCCTGAAATAAGTTCATCATAACACCAATATTAACACATACATTCAATGTTTATCAGTTTTAAACATGGATACACATTCAAGCAGTTATGCGTAGAAACAGGTTACGCGTAAACTTAAAACCCTAAAGTTCAATTTCTACGAGTAAGTGTTCTAGCCATAGGAATTACACCAAACTTTTTCTGGGATGTCTAAGAAGCCTTATGAGTTGACTTATCCAAGTTTTAACAACAAAAACTAAGCAAATCAAAAATACCCAAATTCTTATGAACATAAACCCTAATTTTCAATTTTCATGCAATTAGTGTTTCTGGGTAAATTCTAAGCCTGGATATGATCAATTCAACATGAAAACAACATCAAACAACTATCTTTTTCACAAGAAACACTCACATATAAGAATACCTAAAGTTACGCTTAAACCCTAACTTTCAAAATCAAACAATTTGAGTTTCTGGGTGAGTTTTAAAGATAGAAATGGTTTCAAAGTGGTTAGATAAACATTTTGACACTACCATTTAAACCAAAAACACTCAACTTTGATTATGTGTTCATACGCTTATGCGTAGAACACAAAATCGTTCTTAGATTAAAATCAAGCCGTTGGTTTGCAAAAAGATTTAAAACCAATGCTTAGATGATTACAAAGAACATATTTTCACTTACAAATTGGTGATCAAAAGTCCGAATTTGATGAATGATTTTTAGGCGTAGGATTTTGGGTTGGTGGATATTAAATGAGTATAGTAAATGTGTATTTGAAAGTTAGGTGAGGTGTTTTTGTTAAAAATAATTTGATCTTTTGACACATTTAGTCCCTGCACCTTTACCATTTACATCCAATGTCCATAACTTCCATTTTGGTTACCAAACTAGAGATATTTGGAATGAAATTTGACGACACTCCCCCTCGACTTAAGAAATAATAAAATTTTATAAATTTTTGTCCGAGGAGTGTTAGTAAACCAAAAATGTAACCACCATAATTAAAGAAACAACCGGGATGAGGTAACATGCAAGTACAAGGTTTTATGAAACCGAAAAATATTTGCTTTCTCCCTCTCAACACTTGATCGAGAGAATACTGAATTTTGAAAGATTAAAGTGTTGACGGAAGATTTGTACTTGCAATGTTAAAGGTAATATAGATAGAAGAATATTTTTGTTGTTTTATCTGATTTTATATTTTTGTATTTTGTTTTTGAAAAATATTTACAAAAGAGGTTTTGGTGTTTGACTGTTTTTAAGAATGTTTTAAGAGTTCATCCAGTTCCTCTTGAGTCAAACACCGCATACCAATCTGGTGGACCAACTCATTAAACCTAGCAGGAGCTAAGGCTTTGGTGAGAAGATATGCCAGTTGGTATTCAGTACCCACAAAGTATAATTCAACAGTACCCTATTCCACGTGCTCCTTGATGAAATGATATCGAAGATCGATGTGCTTTGATTTCGAATGTTGAACAGAGTTGCACGAAATCGAAATAGCACTCCGATTGTCGCAGTACATCGGGATTCTGTCAAATACGTAACCATAGCCTTTGAGTTGTGTTCTCATCCAAATGACTTGAGCATAACACGCCGACATGGCTACATATTCTGCTTCTGTTGAGGACAACGACGTACAATCCTGCTTCTTCGATTGCTATGACACCAGTTTATCACCAAGAAATTGTAATGCTCCTGAAGTACTTTTCCGTGAATCTAAGCATCCTGCGTGATCAGCGTCTGAAAAAGCTATTAGTTCAAAACCAGAATCCTTCGGATACCAGATCCTCAAATTAATGGTTCCCTTGATGTATCGGAGGATTCTTTTAGCCTCAGAGAGGTGGGTTTCAGTTGGTCTCGACTGATAACGGGGAGCAGAGATATACGGAAAAAACAATATCAGGTCTGCTAGCTGTTAGATACATGAGAGACCCAATGATACTACGGTATTTGGTAGGGTCCACCAATTTCCCATGTAAATCAGCGTCTAGCTTCTTGGTATGAGCCATTGGTGTGGCATAGGTGTCACAGTTTTGCATTCCAAATTTGTTAAGAAGTTCAAGGGCATATTTGCACTGACACAAGAAAATACCACGGGGTGATTGATGAACTTGTAGTCCTAGAAAGAACGTAAGTTCACCCATCATGTTTTTTCATTAGTTTTGCAAAAGCGATTGAGTACTTTTTATGTGTTGACCCAAAAATGATGTCATCCACGTAAATTTGAACAATTCAGATGTGTGCCCCGTGATATTGTATGAAAAGAGTTGGGTCGACCGAACCTTTGGTAAAATTATTGGCAATGAGGAAGGATGATAACTTATCGTACCACGCCCGAGGAGCTTGTTTGAGTCCATACAGAGCTTTGTTCTGTTTGTAGACATGGTTCGGGAACTCGGGATCAACGAATCCTTCTGGGTGGCTGACATAAACCGTTTCTTTCAGTTGACCATTCAGAAAAGCAGTTTTGACGTCCATCTGAAAGACCGTTATATTCATGTGAGCCGCGAATGCGAAAGATCCGAACAGCCTCAAGACGAGCAACAGGAGCGAATGATTCTTCAAAGTCAATACCCTCTTCCCGTCTATAACCCTTAGCCACCAGACGTGACTTGTTTCTGATTACGTTCCCTTCAACATCCAATTTGTTCTTCCAAATCCATTTGAGACCAATGACGTAGACCCCTGTTGGTCTTTCAACCAGTTCACATACTTCAAGACGTTTGAATTGATTGAGTTCTTCTTGCATGGATTCAATCCAGTTATCTTTTGTCATTGCATCCTTAATGTTTTTAGGTTCAGATTGGCAGACAGTGAGTGCATAAATGCAATGTTCACCATCTGTGTGAAGACGTTGTCTCGTTACGACTGGTTGATTCGGGTTACTAATAATATTCTCAATAGGATGGTCTTTTGTCCAACGATGTGTCGAGGGTTGATGTCGGTATACGTTGTGTAGATTTTGAGGATTCAAATGGCTTGCAGATGATTCCGCAACATCAGGTGCAGCAGTTTCATTAGCAAACGGGTTAAAGAACGCATTTGGATCAAAATCTGCAGGTGGGGGTACTTCATTGTTCAGAGCATCATCAGCTGGTTTAGCGTCGTTGGAAGCAGTTTGTTCCACTGTTGTTGTAGAGTCAACTGGTGGTGCTTCTTCAATAGTAGTTGTTGTAGCAGGTGTATCTGGTATTGGAATATGATCAGGTTGAGCAGCGGAAATAGCGGATACACCTGGAGCACGTTCGTCAATGTCATCACTAAACAACGGAGCAAATAGCTTTTCCATTTGTTGAGGAGTAAGATGGGGGCTTGGTTCAGCTGATGATGGGGTTTGAGGGAAGTTTAAACGGTTGTGACTGGGTTCCAAGCTGTTATGCTCAGAAGCCATTTGAGTAAGCTCATCGAAATTTGCATGAATCATTTCCATAACCTGCTTTGTACGACGATTCCAGATCCGGTAACCTTTAGAATTCTCACAGTATCCAATAAAGACTCCAATGTCAGCTTTGGCTTTGAGCTTTCCAAAATAATCACGATCATTATTTGGGTAGCAAAGGGATCCAAATACATGAAAGTGTTTGATATTCGGTTTTCTGTTGTGGATAAGCTCAAAAGGTGTTTTGTTGTGGCGTTTAGTAATCATTGAGCGATTTTGAGTGTAGCATGCAGTTGATACGACTTTAGCCCACAAGTAATCTGGAAGTTTAGTATTGATTAACATTGTTCGTGCAGCTTCCACTAATGCACGGTTCCGTCTTTCAACAACTCTGTTTTGTTCTGGTGTGCGTGCAATAGATGTTTGATGCTCAATTCCCACTTTCTCATAAAATTCCTGAAGAGTTTGATTCACAAATTCAGTTCCTTTGTCTGTTCTGATTTGTCGGACTGTATTCCGGAGTTGAACTTGAATTTTCGTGAGAAAGGTGATGATCATCTGTGGAGCTTGATCTTTGCTTCGAAGAAAATAGAACCAAGTCCATCTTGAGTAGTCATCTACAATTACCAGGATGTAGCGTTTGCCATTAATCGTTTGCACACGCATCGGGCCACATAAATCCATGTGAAGAAGATGAAGCACATGCTGAGAGCTATGTTCCACCTTAGAAGGAAAATGAGTACGAGTGCTTTTCCCTTGTTCACACGCTGAGCAAAGGTGATCTTTAGAATACCGAAATCTCGGGAGACTTTCAACAAGTTTGTATCGAGCAAGGTTGGTAATGGTTTGAAAGTTTAAATGTGAGAGACGTCGGTGCCATAGCAAAGCTTTTGTTGATGTTGCCTTTGAAAGTAGAAAAATGGGAGATGAAGCAATCATGTCTTGCATTGAGATAGTGTAGAGACTTGAATTGCGAGTGCCAGACATAAGATCGTTTCCTTGTAGATCACGAATAAAGCAAGTTTTCTCCCGAAAAGCAACTTCTAAATCTCCATCACAGAATTGACCAACAGAGAACATATTGTGATCGATACCTTCTACATAGTAAACCCTGCTAATTTCGATGTTTCCATTGATGTAATCTCCGTAGCCCATGATAGCTGTGAAGTGATCATTCCTAAATCTGACAGTGCCAATGAACTTTGCAATAATGTTTGATAACAGTTTGAGATTGCCTGTCATGTGTCGGGAACAGCCGCTATCAACAATCCAAAGGATGATCTGTATCACCTGCATTACACACAGAAGACACATATGGAATAGAAGTAGATGTGGAACCCGAAGAGTTAGAGGGTTCCGTAGCAGTTATAGTCGAAATACACACATCAATGATTTTAGGCATCCATTTAAATCCTAGTGTATTATGTATCCATTTCTGCCATCTCCAACTAGTCTTTGCTTTAGTCTTAGTGAATGCACTATGTGGTACTACATTCCTTGGAGGTGATACTGGGACTACATGGACATCAATGCGTTTCTTCGAATCTAAAGAGGGTGGTTTACCAAGCACATACTTAGAAGCATTAGTGGGCCTAGAGGTATTCCGTTTCTTAGGATTCCGTAAATGAGACAAGATAGCTTTAGCAACACATTTATCATGACAATCAAAAAGCATACTTTTACGACAAATAACACAAGAAGCTTCAGACTGAATATCAAAAGTATTTAAAGGTTTCGCATTCGTTACATCACTTTTTCTATTACATTTGTCAGACGCAATATCTAAAGTGGGTGCAACTTGAGTCTTATTCAAAGTCCTAGGGTGTTCTTCTACTTCAGCATTCTTTATTGTTCTTTTCTTAGGTCGCAGCTTCCTATTCTTCCTTGTATTGCTGCTAGGCTATGAAGTGCGGACGTTGGGAAAAGAGGCAACTATTCATGTTTCAGTAGAGGGAAGCACATTAGTATCTTGTGATTTGTCAGTAGGCATTCTAGTGTCACTTTTTATAAGTGTTACAGGTGCAAGTTTCTTAATGTTGCTAAGCTGAACTTGTTCATACTTTCCTAACTTCTCCTTTAACTCAATGATAGTGTGCAATAAATCTTGATTTTCAGAACAAAGATTTCCAGAAAAATTCATTACTTCATTAGTGTGTGCAAGATAATGATCAAGTTCGTTTGATGCTTCATCACGAGTCTGTTTGAGTAAATCAAATATGACACCATATTCCTTTTTAACTTTTGTAAGTTCTTGTTCATATTTTGAGATTTGAGATTTCAAAGACGCATTTTGAACATCCAGTTGCTCAGATTTTGAATTAAAGGTTTTTGCTTGCAACTGAGCGATTTTGTTTTGCCAAGTGAGTTCACGAGAATGACAATCTTTTTGACACCATTGAAGACGACGTTTTTCATTTGAAAGCTCGTTTAACAGTCGTTCATTTTCAACTTTTAAAGACTCGATCTGAGGCACATTATCAGTATTCTCAACAATTTCAACAGAATCAGCAGATATAAAATCAAATGCATAGGACAAAGAATGCAATAACACAACATTATGGATATCAGCACAGATGATATCTTCCAAGAGTCGATCAACATCTTTTCGTAACATTTTCTTTTTGCGTTTTGTATTCGAAATAGATGTTTCTGTTTTCTCGAAAACGATTTTCATTAGTCCAAATTCCTTATGAAATTCCCTTTCCCAATATAATGCACAATTTTTCAAAATTTTAACATGGGGTGATGAGTGTCTAAATACTCATCATTTTTGTACCATTTAAACTGCAAAAACATCTGAAAACACTCAGAAATGCATTAAATTGATGAAAATATCACAAATAAGTGTTTTATGTGTTTTAAATGCAAAAATATCAAAAACAGGTGAAAAACGCATCAAGTTTGCATAATTGGCAGTTTTAGTCCCCCAAGTTTCAAAAGTTGTCAAAATCTAGTCCCTGGTAAATCAAAATAAAGAAAAATATCATTTAAGGCCCATGGGATTCAAAAGTTGTCAAAACAAGCCCTTCAAAGTTTTAAAATTGCATATTTACAACTTTGGTCCGTAAACTTTGAAAAATGTCAAAAATAGTCCTTGGATTTAAAAAAATGGAATTTTATGCAATAGTGGTCCTTGTACTATTAAAGATTGTCAAGTTTGGTCCTTGTGTTAACATTGGAAAAAGTTCAGTTTTGGTCCCTCAAAAATCCAGAAATTACATGAATGGTCCTTGTATATAAGCTTAATCCAAATGGCCCTTTGTGTATTTTGATCCCCAGCCAAAACAAAAGAACCCCTGTCAACACCTGTGACCCCCCATTTTTTAACCCCCACTTATTATATCACTCGGTCAAAAATAGTCAAACGCGCCAAAACCACACCTACTGTTCACCTTCCTCTCCCAAACCTGTTAAACCAAAACCAGTGGTTTTCCCCACCTCTCCACCTCACCACCACCTGTCTACCACCTCTCCCAGCTGTCTACCCTTGTCCCCCACCACCTCCACATCCTCCCAAACTTCATTAAATGCAAAAACCTGCTCAAAAGATATTTGGCGCCAAAATTCCACTTGTACGATTATGATGAATTGTGAAGATCCAATGGCTGGAAATGAGTGGGAAATGTTCAGAGGTCGACAAGAAGTCTCAAAAAGATCTTTATAAGGAGATAGGTGCAATGTATAGACATATCTAGAATAATTTTTCTTAATGTATGTCGTTTTAGTAAAATATCAATTTCCATTGTAATTTTAATCTTTCAAGTCTTTGTTTAAGTATTAGCAGTGTATTGTACAACTTTTTAAGCAATCAATTTCAAGTTTCAGTATCATTCTCAGTTTATGCAATTTTCATGTCAAAAATCTAATATTAGCTAAATGTTGTTATTAGTTGTTGTCTTGGACTGATAAGCCCACATAAGCTCCTAGATAGCTTTTAAAAGCTATTAGATACTTTAAAACTCAGTTCAGTATAGGAAAGTAAAAAATACCAAAAATACTAAAAAAATTAGTGAAAAATAAAAAAATCCATGAAGATGGTGATCAAAGCTGGAGCAGGGTTAATAAAGGATTGCCCTTGGGTTTAGTGCTTATTGGGAAGCTTTAGGTTGTGTTTGTGTGCCTCAGTTCTCATTTTTCACTTGGAATCATCTTGTAAGCCTTTTGCTCAATTTTAGCTTTTCACTGTTAAAGCTACCTATTAGCTTAAATTATTATGCTTCTATGTTTATGAGTTGTATTTAAGTAGAATTAAACAATAAAAAAAGTTTGCTTGTTCTTTTTAATTGGTAGTTGCTAAAAACTTTATTTTAACAAACATATTAGCATAATTGTTAATCCTAAGTTTTATGTTGTTATTGTTGTTGTTTAATGCTCATTTAGTCCCATTATATGATATTATAAAGTCTGAAATCAATTTCATGGTCTTAATCTGTGTATTGTCTTGAAAAGTTTCAAAACAGTCTTGTTAAGGGGTGTTTGGTTTCACTTGGTTAACTGTGTTAGAGTTTGTTAGAGCCTTTGTTCTTGGTTGTTCTGTGTCACACTAGTTCTTAATAACTCAGTACAAGCATAAAATCCAGTCCTTAATTGTTAAATAGTCAAAATCACTCTTAATCTCACTTAATTTCATAACTGTTAAGATTTAAAAGGTAAAACTCATCATAGTAGTTTAAAACTTGTTAACCTAGCTTAACTTGATCTTATTATAGCTTAATATAACATAATCAGTGAGTAGTATTGATTTAAAGTTCATATTAGTCAACTTTTAGTTCAAGATAAAAAGTCAAAATTTCCATTTGGTCAGTTTTTGAATAAAATAGATTAATTTTTGTAGGACTTAACATTAGCTTTCAAGTTTTAAGCTTTTGGAATATTAAAATATAGTTGTTCAGCTTTATCCTAGTATTTTTCATATTTTCTAGATAGCTTATTACACTGCTTAATTTTTAGTTTTAAAATAAGTTTTATAGTATTTTAGATTTTCCTAAGTCATAATTTCATTTTTCTAGTTTTATTTCATATTTTATTATATTTTAGAGTATTAATAAATAGTTAAAAATAGTTTTTAATTAATAATAATTAAGTAAATAGTTATAAAAATAATTTTAATTTTCTAATAATTTTCTTTTATTATTAGGGTTGTAAAAATATCATTTTCATATTTGTAGGTCTTTTATTTCTTTAAACTCACGTTTTGTTTTATACGTTTACGTAGTTTAATAAACGTACGTATTTACGTTTCTTTAATCTGATTGTTGTGTTTATCAATTCTGTATCCAAATACCATTCCAATCAATTAGTAGTGTAATTATCATTCACAATCCTTACTGATCACTATCCTTAGTGATTATTCGACATCTGAAAGTGTTAAACACCATTAATCCTCCGTGGGACTTAACGACCTGTGGAAACACTATACTCTCCAGATCATAATTATATTGGTTTTAGACAGTTTTAATTTTATTACGGTTGACCATTCACAAGTGGTTAGCTTGTGTGATAAATTTGACTGTTTGCCCCCAATCATGGGGTAAAATTCTTTTCTGAAAAATATCTCTTTGTTCTCGCGCTTGAGGCGATTGAAAATGTTCAACTTTTATTTCAGAATGAAATTCAATCTCACGTTCTAAAAGTTTGAGGTCAGAAGTGAAAATGTCAAAATATCTAAGAATTTGACGATTTTCGGGTTTTGAATTTACTTCACTGAGTGAAGGTAAAGGACCATAAATTTGTGCATAATTTGGTTGGGGAGGAACATTAGAAGACTCAGACGTTTTTGTGATGATCCTAGGTGTGTTAGAAGAATCCTTTGGTGTGACGAAAGTGACGGCTTTTGAATAGTTAAATGGTTTGTTATAAACAACATTTTCTAATTTTGATCGACTCTCGTCTTTTGCATCTAATTCCTCTTAACGATGATATTCAACAACACTCATAACAGAATCATCAATTTTGTATTCTGACCGGAAACTTCAGGATTTGATTTGAATGCTTTGGTTGAAAGCTTTGGTTTGTAATCAGCAAGATTCGGTCCATATCCATTTGGATTGGGTTTTAAAGTAAACTTTTGAATAGTTGTGATTGACTCACCATGTTTGTAAACAACATTTCGAAACTCTTTAAGTTTGTTTTGTAAGCCGACAATTTCTTCAAGATGGTCATCTATTCATTTCGTTGAATGCTTTTTGTACGCAAAGAACTATTTTTGACAAGTTAACAACTCAGCCTTGGCTTTTTGAGTTTCCAGAGTAAGAGCGTTAAGTTGTTTTTTATGTTCATGTTTCAGTTGTTCTATTTGAGACAACAAAGCATTCTTCGATGCGGCCAGATCACGAATCTGTCGTTCTAAAGATTTTTCATTTTGGTGTGATTTAGCAAAAGCGACTTCAAAACCTTTTTCACGTTTTTCTTGAGTTTTGAAAAAGTTGAGTTGTCGTTTTAAGCATTCAACATCCCTGGTTAACAGTGCATTTTTACTGTGTAATTGCTGATTTAATGAACGACATTCATCCATTTAGGATTGATAATCTTTAAGTAAGAGGTCAATATCTGGATTAGGCAAAGGTTCAGTGTGTTCAACGTGAGTCACAACATGATCACTATTCAGATCCTCAAGTATAACCACAGAGTCAATTTGAGTATCAAAGGTAACCATAAGATCATCTTGATCATCAAATGTAACTACGGGGTCTAGGTGAGAATCGTCAAAATGAGATGTGGATGACTCATGTTGAACATTCTGAGCCTCGTCAGATTCAGATGTTGGCTGACATAGTAGATCAGAGATGACTATGGTTTGTTCGAGCACCTGAGACAAGCCATCAGTGTCATACACTGGGCATGTGTCACTCATGTGGAGTTCGTGCATATTAGCCATCAACATAACTGCCGCATTAGCCTTCAAGTCCTCCATATCATCATCTGAGTCTTCATCTGCCATAAAGCTCTGTTCTTTGTCTGTGAGAGTTCCACCAGCTTCATCCTTAAGAACCAAAAGTAAAGCCTCCTTGTGATAAGCACTGCCCCTAGTCCTCGGCTTTGGGCATGCATTAGCCAGGTGACCCTTCTCATTACAGTTATAGCAACGAAGACCATTAATCCCATTCTGAGCATTACCCTGTTCAACCACTTGAGCTCTTTGTTGTAGTGGAGCACCCATGTTATTCCTACCCATAGCATTAAACTCTTGACCACCGCCCATCTGACGACCATAACCACAATTCTGAACTTCAACTCGTCCATTGTTCACAACAGCCTGATTCCTTGTGTTTGATGAGGAACGAATGCGATTGTTGGATTTGTTTGTATAACGGCCAAAAGCTTTAGCAATCATAACAAATCCTTGTTGCAATGCATCGAAAGCATCTGAGTCCTCATTAGCTTCACTGTAAAGTGCTTGATCATTGTTGTTGTTGTATGGAACCAATTGAGTTTGTTGAGATTGTTGCTGTGACGGATCATATGGTGTAATTGAGGCAGTTGGTTGAGGAGCTGGTTGAGGAGGATAACTAGTTTGAGCCCACAAAGCAAGTTGTTGATTGTCCGGAAGTGACGGTGGAGCCGGGAGTCCATGGATAGCCCTTTCTTTGTCAACTTCTTTTTGGTGAGGCTTCAAATAGTCGTACAACAATCCGTATGCAGCATGATGAAGATTCTTAGTTTGACGGATGAAAATGACATACTTCTCCCAATCAGGACCAAGACTACTTAGGAACTTAGTATTGACTGCAATTCTTGGCATGATGATGTTGTGTTTATCCAAATCGTTGATGATGTCTGAGAATCGATGATGATAAGACTCTAATGTCTCTCCAGGTTCAATCATGAAGTGTTCATAAGCCAATTAAGTTTTGGATTCCATATCCTCTTGATTGAGTTCAGTGCCTTCCATAAGAAGATGAATATGTTCCCACTTTGCTTTTGCAGTCTTTTGAGCATCAACACTTCGAAGGATTGGATTGGGTAATCCTAAAAGGATATATTGCATTGCTAGCTCATCAGCCAGTAGTGTAGAAGTTCATCACCAGAAAGGTCAGTAACAGTTGCAATGTTTGTGACATCATCTCTTGGTGGAATAGCATTAGGATCTCCGGGTGTAACTACAATAGGCATGTGGAATGGACCTTCCAATATAACCTTCTTTAAGAACTTTCCATGTGGCTTCTTCAGATCACAAAACCTAAAGAACCTAATTACCCATTGATCATAGTTTCCGGGAGTGAGCATTGGAGGTCTATCAAGTGATCCTGCCTCATGAATTGATTGCTGGCTACTTAAAGCTTCACACATCTTTGCAAACCAAGACGGTTCCTTCATAGTGTTCCTAGATGGATGTTGATTGTAAACGTTTGTGTAAGGTTGTACTTGAAGACTAGGTGGTGGTTGAACCATTTGAGGTTGAATTGCTTCTGGTTGTGGATAATGTTGTTGATTAAATTGTTGTTGATAAATTTGTTGTTGTTGATTAAATTGTTGATGTTGTGGACGTAGTTGTTGTTGTTATTGAGGATATGTGTAAGGAAAATAGCTAGAGTATGGCGGTTGAGACATGTTGAAAACTTGTGTTGTAAAATGGATCTTTGTAGTTGAATGAAACGTTGTTGATGAAGTATCCTTAGGCGTAAAAAACCAATTTTAGGAAAAGCAACACTTAGGCGTAAAAACACCAAACTTACGCGTAAAAGTGATATTTACGCGTAGGATTAGCTTACGCGTAAGAATTGAGAAACACTGAGATTAGGAGTAAACTGAAAGTTAGGCGTAGAAAACTTATGCGTAAGACAAGGCTTAGGCGTAAGATTAAGCTTACGCGTTAAGAGTTCTACGCGTAAGAGTGAGCTTATGCGTAAAATTAGGGTTTTGCCCAAAAAATCCTTTACACTGTCATAGTGTAAACGATATCCAAAGTCGAAGTGTTTTCAGGCTTATCCAAGCAAGAAAACACTGAGTAAACCAATTCCACTGAAGATCAAACCAAGGTAGTCTTATGCATAAGACTAGGGTTTTGTTACGCGTAAAATGTAACCAAAACGGATTCTTAGCCCAAAGTGATTCTAAACCAGATTTATGTGATGAAACAGCTTCAATATCACCAAAATAACACAAAAGTGTGAAACTTGATGATCCAAAACTTCTAAACACCTTATGCGTAGAAATAAACCCACGTATAAAACCAAGCTTAAAATCAATGAAATACACGTAAAGTTTGAAACTTTTTGCCAAAAACAGATATTTTAACACCTAAAAACGTTGAAAGTACAAGAATCTTGGATTGAAGAGTGTAAAAAAATGAGTTTTTAAGCGTGAGAAAGTTTGTGAACCGTGAGTTACGCGTAAGACCAAAACTAACTTCAAAAACAAAACCTTTTCACCCAACTATTTGGTGAATGATACCACTGTTAGGTTCCCATATTCATAACACAAGCATCAATAGAAGAAATAGAGAAGAATTGATCGGATGAACAAACACACACACACACGATATGAATATTATAAGAGTTATGCGTAAGGTGAAAATGTGTGAATTGAACAACCAACCCTCAAGTGAGGGTTTACAAGCATTATTTATAGGAAGGAACTAGGGCAACATGAAAGTTCCATTCCTTTCCTTTATGGGCTTGGGCCAAGGCTCATGGGCTTTCTACATAAGCCTTGGCATGATAACTAACATAAAAGCCATATTAAGCTAACTATTACATATTAATTACTAACACTTGAATTCTAGTTTAGGAGTGATTCCAACAAAATGGCTCAAAGAGGCAATGATCTCAAGGTCAAAAGTCTCCTTCTTTTGGCATTACCAGATGATCATCAACTCAACTTCAGCAAACATAAGGATGCTCAGACTTTGTTCAAAGCCATTGAGACAAGGTTTGGTGGGAATTCTGTCACCAAGAAGACTCAGAAAACTCTTTTGAAGTAAGAGTTTGAAAACTTCATTGCTGGTGCAACTGAGTCCATTGACTCAGTTTACAATAGGCTTCAAAAGCTTGTCAGTCAACTGGCAGTATTGGGTGTGGACATCTCTTAGGAGGACATCAATCTCAGGTTTGTTAGAAGTCTTCCATCACCAAAATGGGACACTCATGTCATTGTATGGAAGAATAAGGCAGAATTTGAAACTATGGGGTTGGACAATATGTTCAATAGCTTCAAAGTGATTGAACAAGACATGAAGAGAGATGCAGCTGCATCTTCCAGTTCTGGATCACAAAACATAGCTTTTGTGGCTCATCCAGTCACTAGTAATGAAAAGGATAGTTTTGGTGTTAGTACTAATGTTAATACTGATTGTGTGGTCACCACTGCAGTAGGCATCAATGAAAATACAATCTATGCTTTCATCTCTGAGCAACAAAAGGGATCCTAGATCACTCATGATGACCTGAGACAAATCCATGAAGATGGCATGAAAGAGATGGATATCAAGTGGAACATTGCCTTGATCAGCATGAGGGCAACAAGGTTTATGAAGAAGACAGGGAGGCAGATTAAGATCAATGATGGAGATACTGCTAGGTTTGACAAGGGAAAGGTAGAATGCTACAACTGTGGCAAGCTTGGACATTTTTCCAGGGAATGCAGAAGCCCCAGGAGAAAATGAAAAAGCGGTGAGGCTGATGAGTCCTCTTCTAAAGCAATGGTGGCTATTGATGGTGCTGGATATGATTGGAGCTTTATGGCTGATGATGAGGAGAGTCCAATCAGTATGGCTTTGGTATCTGAGATACTTACTGAAACAAATTGCTCAGATACATGTGTCCCATTAAGTAAATATGAGTCTCTTAAAACTGAGTTTGATAAATTGGCTGAAGAGTTTTCTAAAACCAGTTATAACTTAGCAAATCATAAAAGAGGCTTAGCAGTTTTAGAAAAACAAATTGTGCATTATAAAGAAAATGAGTCAAAGTTTTCTGAATCAACTGCTGTACTTAATAGGGAAATTTCTCTTAAAGACACCACCATAAGTGCGTTAAAAGAAGAACTAGAGAGAGTCACAAAAGTTAAAGACAACATAGAACTTAGTGTTGACACTCTTAAAGATACACAACATTATAACTCTAAGAAACTTGATAAGTTATTTGAAAGTGCTCTAATTGGTGAAGCCCAATCAGGTATGGGTTATAAGACAGCTCCACCTGGTATAGACCTTGAACACACTGCCTTAGAAGATTTTAAGGCACCCACATTTGTCCGTGACCATAAACCCATTGAGTCCAAGGCTGAAAAGCCTGATGAGACGTTTGAAAGTGCCAGTGACACTCGTTACCTGAGGTGTATGTGTTTGAAAACAAAAAGGCTGGTGTAGAGTCTAGTGAGCCAAAGCAAGAACAGGCCACTAAACCTGTAAGACCAAATGAAAAACCTGTTAAGAAGCCAGTAAAATATGCTGAGATGTATAGAAACAGGTCATCTAGTCCTAGAGGTAATAAAAGGAACTGGAACCAGCTAAAATCTGAGCAACTAGGGGATGAATTTTTCAGGTATAATAAATCTTGCTTTGTGTGTGGAAGTTTTTCTCATCTGCAGGCTCAATGCAGACACCCTATAAGACCTCAACCAATCATGACCCCAAGAGCAGTTCTTTTTAAAACTGACATAAAATCTTTGAATACTACAAGAGCAGTTAATACTGCTAGACCACAACCCAGAGTGTTTGGTGAAAGACTCAAAAGAAACTTTTCAAAATCACCATATACTTCACCAAGGCCCTTTAATACTAAAGCAGCACAAACCTTTAAGTCCTATGATGAAAAAATCAAATTTTACAAGAAAAAAGTTAATACTTATGAGCCAAAACTTAATAATGATAGGCCAAAAGTTAATACTTATAAGCCTAAAATGAAAATTGTTGGTTCAAAAGTGAGTGCTGCTGGGGGAATCAAGGGCGAGGCTGTTAAGCCCTCAGCTTGTTGGGTTAGAAAGACCACTCAACCCAACAGTGCATCAGTTACTTTCAAAAAATATGATTACATTGATGCACGAGGCAGATCCAAGTCAGGAATGGCTTGGGTCCCTAAAAGGAACTAATTTCCTTTATCTTGTGTGCAAGGACATTCCAGCAATAATGATGATCTTGGCTATTCAGACAGTGGGTGTTCCAGGCAAATGACTGGAAATCTATCCTATCTTTCAGACTTTACTGATTTGAATGGAGGATATGTTTCTTTTGGAGGAGGTATAGGTGGAAGAATTACTGGTAAAGGCACAATCAAGACTGGTAATTTGGACTTTGAAGATGTATACTACGTGAAAGAACTCAAATACAATCTATTCAGTGTGTCACAAATGTGTGACAATGTTAGGATTTATAAATCCATTAGTTAAAGTGTCGGTCACCTCAAGTATATGTATTCGTTAGAAAGCTCGTAGTCGTAGTCAAGTTATGTTAATAAGTAGTTATTTATGTAACACCGTGGAGGACGGACTGGTCTTTACCCACTGTATGCCTGATCCACAGCCCGTAGGAGGCGTGTTTTGTAAGAAACTATAAATACCCTCTACCTTCCAAGGTAGAGGGTTGGAGCTTCAATACCATTTTTCTTTGTTTTACCAAGTTCCCAACTCTCTTTACTTTCTCTCTCTAAAACTTTCTCTCTCTAAGACTCATTCAATACACCCCTTTGATTATGTGTTGATGTGTTTATGAAATCCAATATGTTACAAATGGTATCAAGAGCCATGGTTTGATCATTCATCTTTCATGTTCTTGGATTTCTAGTGGATTTCATAAGGTTTTTGGGTTTGAATGAGTTTAGAGTAGTTTGCATCATTTGGATCATTTCTAGTGTTAAATTTTGGATTTTGATTGTACTTTTGTGTTTAGAATCATCATAAGTGTTTAGGTTTTGATTTGGAAGGCTTGAATCATGTTGGTTGGACTGTTTTTGGATTGACAAGTGGCGGTTTTTGAATATTGGTACAAAGCGAGTTGAGTCTCGTTGAGATATTATTGCGTGCGAGTTGTCGTGTTCTGAGAAGCAAGTTGTCATATAAGCGAGTTGTACCTTAAGCGAGTTGCTTTGGAAGCGAGTTATCAGCATATGCGAGTTGACATTTAAGCGAGTTGTATCTTAAGCGAGTTGGCTTGGAAGTGAGTTGTCAGTTTATGTGAGTTGTCTTTTAAGCGAGTTGTACCCTAGGCGAGTTATTGTTGAAGCGATTTGGGTTTTATGCGACTTGACTACTAAGCGAGTTGTCTCTTTATGCGAGTTGTCTATTAAGCGAGTTGTCTTCTAAGCGAGTTGATCAGGGTGCGACTTGTCAAGTATACTACTTGTCTATTGAGACTTTTCATTTCCTCGTGTTACATTTTACGGTTTCTCTTTTGATTCAGTAAAATCCCGTGAAAGAATCTATTTCCCGGTTTAATCAAAGAGTTATAAAATCCCGTAGTATCTGTAATCATGTCTTCCAACGTGCCTACAATCATCTCTTCTGTTGCTGAGGACGTTCAAGCTGCAGGATCAGATACTCGTCCACCTATGTTGGACATAACTGATTACGATTCATGGGCTCAACGAATCAGATTGTACTGCTTGGGTAAAGAAAATGGGGTCAACATTCTCAAATCAATTGATGAAGGACCGTACCAAGTTGAGACTACCAGATACATACTTGAAACTGCTGCTGATGGCTCAATGACATTAGGATTGGATAGACCAAAGACATATGATGAACTTACTGATAAGGAGAAAAACAGATACGATGCTGATATTAGAGCATCAAACATTGTAATTCAGGGTCTACCAAAGGACATCTACAAGTTAATCAATCACAACACTGAAGCCAAAGCAGTTTGGGACAATGTCAAGATGCTTCTCTCCGGTTCAGAATTAACTAAAGAAGACAGAGAATCTCAACTGTATGATGATTTTGAGAACTTCAAGATGAACCCAGGGGAAAATGTCACTGAATACTATGTGAGGTTCCACAAGCTCGTGAATGACATGATGAATATCAAAATGACAATGCCAAATATCCAGCTAAATTCAAAGTTTGTGAACAACATGAATCCCGAATGGCACAAATTTGTCACTGCAGTTAAACTTAACAAAGGATTGAGGAACACCAATTATGAGCAACTGTATGCTTATTTACTTCAAAATGAGAAACATGCTGCGTTTGAGCGAATGATCATGGAAAAGTTCAAGACCAATGCTGGAGAAGCAAGCTCTTCAAATGACTCGACTGCATTCTACACCAATGTAGGAATTACTACCAAAGCATCACAAGTCATACCTACTGGAAATGGTAACCACAAGCTCATTCCTGATCCTGGGTATAAGCCTCCTGATTCTAACGCAGTCATGGAACACTTTGTCAATCAACTGGCTCTTATGGTCAAGCAAAACTTAAATCTCACCCACACACCAACAATCATCTCAGAACTGCGTCAAATCTTCACAATCATGCTACTGTTAAAGAAGGAGAGATAGTGGTACAAAATGTGCGAGGAAGACAAAATGCGTACCTTCCACATAATGAGCAAGGGAACGTTGGAGCTGGATATGGGAATGCTGGTGCTAGATATGGGAATGCTGGCGGTGGTGGTGGATATATGGGTAATTAGAATCGTGGAAGGAACATGGCCCAGGGTCAAGTAAAGCCCATTAAATGTTACAACTGTGGTGGAGAAGGATACATCGCAAGGAATTGCACTCTTCCAAAACGTCCACAAAATGCAGAGTACTTTAGGGACAAGATGTTGCTGGTCCAAGCTCAAGACAGTGGAGCAATGTTGAATGAGGAAGAATTGCTATTTCTTGCTGAGGGAAATGCCAGAACTTATGATGCTGATGTAGATGAACAGCCAGTGCAGGGTATGGGTCAGAACAATCCCAATGCATTTCAAGTCGCCGACTGTGATGCATTTGATTCAGATGTTGATGATGAACCAACTGCCCAGACCATCTTCATGGCTAATATCTCACCAATGGTAACTCCAAGGGCTTCTTCACCTAAACAGGCCACTCCTTCCAGGGAATCTATCATCTCAGAGGTATTAAAACTATACGATGAGGTTGATGTGCAAAAGACACATGACAAAGTACAATCAACTGAAATTATTGAATCAGATATTGAAAATATGGGTAATAGCAATGTTGTCCCATATGATCAATATGTGAAACAAAATGAAAGTGAGATTGTACCAAGTAATGCATCTTCTGCAGTCAATGATGACTATGTTTTTGATGAATTCACTGCATGTGCCCCTGATGATTCTATTATTTCTGAACTAAACGCCTATAAAGAACAAGTTGCTATATATGAACAACGTGCTAAGTTTGAACTGACTACCCGTGAGCAGGAGATGGATGACCAAATGCGTACAATTATCAGAAAAAGCAATTTTAGGGAAGAAATGTTAAAACAAGAGTTAGATTCCTTACAAGAAAAACTTAACAAAACTGTTACACATAAGCAAGAACTTCAAGATAATGTGAAAGTACTTAAACAAGAATTCAATGCTAAGGAATCAAAACTTTTAAATAAATTTTCCAACCTAAAAACTTTGAAGAACAAACTTGAAAATAAATTGTACGTACAAGGGAACACCATTCAAACTGCTCACATGATCATTAAGCATAGAGTTCTAAGTGATAAGCATAGTGTTCCACTTGTAGATGATCCAAATCCTAAGGCGTGTAATAAGGCAAAAGCAGCTCAAAAAGTAATCTACGATGGAAATGAGATTCTTAAGCCTAGACAGAAACCCACTTGTGCTTAGTGCTCTGAGAAAGATAGAAAATTAGAAGAAGTCTCTAGAAAAAAAATTGGATGATAAATTTAATAGTCCCTTGTGCATAAGAGATAAAATCATCGTTAAAACACCAAATTATTCTAAGGATAACTGGATTGCCTTTAATAAATTTAGACCTCAGACCCAGCTGACCCCTGAACAAATTTTCTAGAAAAAGGATCTGGACAAACAAAAAGCTGATGATTTCATTGAAAAGAATTCCCCTTGTAGGAAATTTCCTCCTGCCACTGTGTATCCTCCAAATACACCAATGCATTTAGTGCCTAGAAATCTGCCCACTAATAGCAAGACCTTAATCAGCCTTTACGTAGTTTACCAACTATTTGTTGATTTTGAGAAAATGTGTAAGAAGAGAATCATACCCACTGGAATAACTGAAGGAGAAAGGGGTTTTGAACAAACTAAAGAATGCTATTTAACTGAGGTCATGCCTTTCTTCAAACAACTTAAAGGACAATTTGAGAGTCTTTAAAAGGGAATGGACATAGAGATTAAAGAAATGAAAAAAATGTTTAATGATATGGAACTTGAGGTCAGTATGTATGAACGTGAGCTTAAGAGTAATGAAATAAAGATAAAGAATCTGCACATCATTAATGATAATCTGATCTCTCAATGTGTTGCTCAAGATGTGTTCTTCACTGTTACAAATTGTTCTATTACTGTGTCTCAATTTCATGAATTAACTGTTGCATTAAAAGTTTCCCATGATCGTTTCATTGAGCTTGAAACCACAAATTCAAAATTGCATGATAAAGTAGAACAGGATGATCAGGATAATTTGGTAAAACATTTTCTAAACTGGAAGTTGAACATTTTAATTTACAACTAAAATATCAACATCTCAAAGAAAATGTTAAAACCTCAAATATCAAGACATCCTCGGATGTTCCTGAGTTTGATGCAGTTTTTGAAATAAACAAACGTGACGAACATATTCGAGCTCACTGTAACACGATCAGAAGGATGAAAACCCAAATTGCACAATTAAAGGGTCAAAAGAACAATGTGAATGGCTCCCAAATGCCTCCTCTTTTAGATTCACAGTATTCTCAAAACTTTCATCTTCAAAACATCATTAATGTATTACAACAAGAAAATGAGAGTTTTCTAGAAGAAAATGAAAAGGTTAAACAATACTTTAAAGAGTTATATGATTCAATGAAAGTCACTCGTGACAAGAACAATGAAAAAATAACTTCTTTGCAAAAGGAAATTGAGAATCTGAAGAATCAGGTAAAAGGGAGAATGCCAGTTGTTAGTAATGAGAATGTTGCATCAAAGGCATCTGCGGATTCTAAGTATACTGTGACTGTAAAATATATTCCTCCTCATCTTAGAAATAATGAACTTGTGTTTCATGCCTATTTCTGTCACCTTAAGGATAGTCTAGAATGTCTTCGTGAGATTGTAGAAGAGGATCGCATAAATAAACCACTTGATAGTGAAATTAGGTATGCATGCTTATATGCCAAACGATCTCAGGAGCTTTTAGAATGTTTAAGAGCAACATGCCCTAAATCCTTTTGTGAGAAAGATAAAGCTGTTATGCCTTGTTATATGCCTAGTGCTAAGCATGCAACCCATGATATGCCTTGTTCTGTGCCGAAAGTCAAGCATGTGAGCTTTGATGTGCCTAAAAGTACTTCAGATCCCAGCATTTCTAGATCAGGAATGCAAAAAATAGCAAAACCAACTAATATTCTCATAATTCCCTCTACAGGAGTAATCAGTGGTACAAAAGCGAGCGGGTCAAAGCCTCCAGGCAATACAAAGTAAGATAGGACCTCGCAAGCTAAGAGTGATCAATGAAAGAAAGTAGAAGACCACCCTAGGAGCATTAAGTTTGATTTGAATAAAACGAATCGTGTTGATTCTAGTATTAGCTATAAGCGTACTGTAATTAATTCGAATTCTGCTACAATTTGCAAAACATGTAATGAATGCTTGATTTCTGGTATTAATCATGAATGTGTTGTGAATGAGATGAATAATACTGCAAAATCTCATGTTAAAATGGTTAACACTAGACAGCAGGATAAAAAGGTCAGAAGATCAAGGAGGAAGAGGGCTTGAAAACATTGGAAAGCGACAGGAAGAAAATTTAGTAATGTAGGTTATCAATGGATACCTACTGGCCGTAAATTCAATCTTAATGAGTTGTGCCCTAAATTATCTAGATCAATGCCCATTAGGAAATGGATGCCTACTGGTAGAACTATACCTTTAAGAAGTGAACATACTTTGAATAGAGCTACTGTTTCTACTAGTCCGGAATCTACCTCTAACGATTTCATTGACTCTCTTCCTGATGTGGATGTTCCAATCTCGTTTTCTAACCATGTGGAACCCATTCTCGCATGGGGATCCAAACTATCTAGTCATCCATACTTGTCTGTGTTCAACTGCAGGTCGTTCAAATCGTTCTGTGGTACCTGGACTCAGGCTGTTCCAAGCATATGACTGGAGATCGCTCACGGCTCATGAACTTCGTGAGTAAATTTATCGGGACTGTTAGATTTGGGAATGACCATTTTGGGGCTATTATGGGTTATGGAGATTATGTGGTTGGTGATAGTGTAATTTCCCGGGTATACTATGTTGAAGGTCTTGGTCATAATTTGTTTTCTGTCGGTCAATTCTGTGATTCTGATTTAGAAGTGGCTTTTAGAAAACATACTTGTTTCGTTAGAGAACTTAATGGTGTGGAACTTTTAAGAGGAACACGTGGTACAAACTTATACACCATCTCTATCGAAGATATGATGAAGTCTTCTCCAATCTGCTTGTTGTCAAAGGCTTCGAAAACAAAGTCATGGTTATGGCATCGTCGTCTCAATCACTTAAACTTCGGCACCATTAATGATCTTTCAAGAAAGGACCTCGTAAGAGGCTTACCCAGATTAAAGTATGAAAAAGATCATCTTTGTTCAGCATGCCAATTGGGAAAAAGCAGGAAATATGCCCACAAACCCAAACCCGCAAACTCAGTTATGGAAGTTCTTCATACTCTTCATATGGATTTGTGCGGACCCATGAGAGTGCAAACGATAAATGGGAAGAAATATGTATTAGTCGTTGTTGATGACTACTCTCGATTTACTTGGGTTAAGTTTTTGAGGACAAAGGATGAAACTCCAGATGTCATCATCAAACTTATCAAACAGCTGCAGGTTTGACTTAACAAGACTGTTAGAATTATTCGAACAGACAATGGCACTGAGTTTGTTAACAAAGACTTAAGTCAATTTTATGAAAGCATTGGAATCAGTCATCAAAGAAGTGTTCCACGTACGCCTCAACAGAACGGTGTAGTTGAAAGACGAAATTGGACCCTTGTTGAAGCTGCAAGAACAATGCTAATTTACTCAAAGGTTCCAATGTTTCTTTGGGCTGAAGCCATTGCCACTGCTTGCTACACCCAAAATCGTTCCCTCATACACACCACTCATGAAAAAACTCCTTACGAACTTGTCCATAAACGAAAACCTGATCTCTCCTACCTTCGTGTATTCGGTGCTTTGTGCTATCCAACGAATGACGGTTAAGATTTAGGTAAATTTAGAGCTAAGGCGGACATTGGAGTTTTTGTGGGTTATGCACCAAACAAGAAGGGTTACCGAATCTACAACAAAAGAACTCGAGATATCATGGAAATTATTCACGTCACGTTCGATGAGCTGTCTGGGCAACTGGCTCCAGGACAATCAAGTTCTGGACCCGCATCTCAACATTTGATAAGTAGTCCCATTAATTCTTCTCTTGTACAAAATCCCTCACCAGCAACTCCATATGTACCCCCTTCGGAAGATGATTTGAAGAAATTGTTTGATCCAATGTTTGATGAACACTATGAGCCTATTGATAATGATCAGTCTAATCCATCAACAGAGGCTGCCCCTAACCCAGTCAACGTAGATAACCCTTCAGTTTCTATGTCATTGAGTCAAGAAGCGCCTACTACAGATTCACTCATCCTCATCATCAAATCCTCAATCATCGAGTGTACATCATGGAAATGTTTCTGGCACCTATGATGGAGATAACCTCTTTGCTACTCCCGAAGATGCTCCATTTGAGAACATATTTGCTCCTGAACCAACTTCAGAACCATCTTCATCAGGAGATCCAAACTCTGCTACTTCAGTTCCTCAACAACAACCACACGACACCTTAGAAAATGGACACATGACCATCCATTGGACAACATCATTGGAAACCCTTCTCGTCCAGTATCCACTCGTAAACAACTTGCAACTGATGCCTTGTGGTGCTTCTTCAACTCCGTACTATCTAAGGTCGAACCAAAAGACGTTAAAACAGCCATGACTGAAGACAGCTGGTTCAATGCCATGCAAGAAGAAATTCATGAGTTCGATCGACTAGATGTATGGGAATTAGTACCTGCTCCTGACTGTGCTATGATCATTGCTCTAAAATGGATCTTCAAAGTAAAACTTGATGAGCATGGTGATGTGCTAAAGAACAAGGCTCGATTGGTTGCAAAAGGATACCGTCAAGAGGAGGGTATTGACTTTAAAGAATCATTTGCTCCAGTTGCACGTATCGAGGCAATCAGAATCTTCCTGGCTAACGCTGCCAGTAAGAACATGGTAGTCTATCAGATGGATGTAAAGACGGCTTTTCTTAACGGAGATCTGAAAGAAGTAGTATACGTCAGCCAACCTGAAGGTTTTGTGAATCCAGAGCATCCTACTCATGTCTATTGCTTGAAGAAGGCCCTTTACGGTTTGAAGCAAGCTCCAAGGGCATGGCACGACACGCTATCTAAGTTTCTTGTATCTAATGGATTCAGCAAAGGAGCAGTTGATCAGACAATGTTCACCAGAATGTCAGGCAAACACTTAATTCATGTTCAAATCTATGTTGATGATATTATTTTTGCCTCTACTGACCCCAATGAATGTGACCATTTTTCTAAGGAGATGGGCTCCAAATTTCAAATGTCAATGATGGGACAAATGTCATTTTTCTTGGGATATCAAATTTCACAAAGTCCCGGAGGCATTTTTATCAATCAATCTAAATATGCTAATTACATCTTAAAGAAATTTGGATTTGATTCTTGTGACCCTGTTGACACTCCCATGGTGGAGCGTACTAAACTAGATGAGGACCAATCAGGGATCATGGTTGACCAAACTAAATATCGTAGTATGATTTGGTCCTTGATGTACCTTACTGCCAGTAGACCAAACATTCTGTTCGCTGTATGTATGTGTGCTAGATACCAGGCTAAGCCTACCAAAAAGGAACTTGAAGCGGTTAAACGGGTCTTTCGGTATCTCCAAGGAACCATCAACATGGGACTTTGGTACCCGAAGGACACCGGTATGTCACTAACAGCCTATGCAGATGCTGACCATGCAGGGTGTCAAGATACACGTCGAAGCATGTCAGGAGGTGCTCAGTTTTTGGGTGATAAGCTTGTGAGCTGGTCTTCAAAGAAACAAATGAGTACCTCTATATCCTCTACAGAGGCAGAATACATAGCCATGTCATCTTGTTGTGCTCAAATCCTATGGATGAGATCCCAATTATCTGACTATGGCTTTGAATTCAACAAAATCCCTCTGTACTGTGATAACAAGAGTGCCATTGCTCTCTCATGCAACAACGTTCAACATTCAAGAGCAAAGCATATCGACATTCGACATCATTTCATCAGGGAGCAAGTGGAGAACGGTGTGGTGGAACTATATTTTGTGGAGACTGAATATCAGTTAGCAGACATCTTCACCAAAGCTATTCCTAGAGAACGTTTTGAGTTTATCCTTCCAAGACTTGGTCTAAAGAGTCTACAACCAGAAACTCTCAAACGTCTTCAAGAGGAAGACGAGGAGTAAAAGTTTTTCTCCATCCATCTCTTGTAAATATTTATTCAAAAAAATCAAAATATAAAATTATGAAACCCACAAAAAGAAAATAGAAAACTATAAACTTTCAAAAATCCATAAAAATCAGAAAATCTTTAAAAAAGCTCAAAAATATTATTTTTCCCATCTTTTTCTATTCTTCGATAACATCTACGGTCTTTTAATTTGTCACTGTAAGAATGACACGGGTCTTTAGATGAAGTTCGATTGTATATAAACTTAAAATAAATAAATAAATAAATAAAATGGGATAGAGAAAAATGGTGGTTTATTGTCATTTCAGGCAATAACCCGTTTTAAAAGAAAGAACAGAGCAATGCTTTATCTTACTTTTCAAATCTCATGCTCTAATTTTAAAAACAAATGTTTGTCACGAAAAAGACAAATGTTTCCTTCACAAATATTTTTCCTTCTATAAATTCTTCTGAAAAATATTTGTCATCAAATGAAAACTACATAGCTTTGAAAAATAACTCGGACTCAATTTTAGAAAATCATCTGGACGTGTCATTCGTCAAACTCTCTATCTTTCAATCAACAACTTATGTCATTGATTGAGGGGGAGAATGATTTCAATTAAATCAAAAAGGTTATTTGTCAAACAATTGCAATGTCTTATACAATTGGTTCAAGACCTTGGCTAATGCTATGTTTTCATAAGATACTTAAGCATGCTTGAACATTGGAGCTTAAAGTCTCAAAATCTGATCCTTATCAGTTACAATGTTATTTTCAAAAGCAAGTTACTATTCTCCTCAAAAAATTTCAAAAATTTAATTTAAATCAATAGAGATCACAAATCTCAAAGGATTTGAAAATTGTGATAGGGGGAGAATTTGTGATTTAAATTGGATATAAACTGATAATTCGATAAATGGTTTTCTAATTGATTAGCAAGATCTCCTTCCTACATATGCCAAATGATTTCAAATTTTTCCAAGCATATGTTAAGGGGGAGCATCTATATCAAACCAAAAAGGATTAAAACGTGATTGATTTGTCACCAAGTGTAGGTTCTCTCTAATATGTGCAAAACTCTTTCAAATCTTGATGCACATATTGAGGGGGGGGGATCTTTTAGAAAACCACATCCTTTCCCAAAAATTATCTTTAACAAAGTATTTAAAATACTTATTTTGATCGGGAAAGCGATGTCGATATTTTTAGAAAATGTTGATCAAAGCAGAGAATTCTTCATTCTCAATATGAGATTCTCAACTCCTCTTGCCTCCATGTGCCAAAGCAATTTCAAACATACGATGCACATGTTGAGGGGGAGCTTTTTCTAAAATATCAAAAAAACAATTCAGGTACAAAATGATTTGATCATATATCACAAGTACCTGGATTGATTATTCAAATGGTTTTCAATTGGTTTCAATGGCAGAAGAACAATACCAAAAAGACCGACCAAATTTATTTTATGCATGAAGATATAAGGATGGTTAGGTTAGGTATTCGTTCCCACGATCCCGCCAGAGCCGGAGGGATCTACCCAGGGACAATCCACTAGATAGTGTAGAGTCCTTAGGTATGATGAAAAAAGGAGAAAAGTGAGAAATAGGAAGAGTGTCGACTGAAACTGAGCTAGTACTGGAATAAACCCAACAAGGTTCTAGTTATGAAGTCTCGGTAAGCACTGACGGGGTTGAAGAATGAAAAAGAAATGAAATGAGAAAAGGGTAAAAATAAATAACCCTCCATTAATTCAACCTTACGGCAGAAACCGGGTTCAATACATATGCTACTGGTGGTTACTAAGGTAACACCGGTATTGAAGACAAGACGTCATGGACCCAGTGACGCACTGCACTAAACTTCCCAAGCTACTCAAGTTCCTCTTAAAAGGACTTGTTTCATTCTCACGGGAAACCTACATTATCTATCGACTTTCTATTAGAGATTGTTGATATTGAAGAAGGAGACCCTCTCCTTAGTCTCTGGCATAAGAACCAAATGTGCACTATTGATTCTAGAGCCACGAGATCATCAATAAATCTCTCTAGGACACAATCAATGAAGACTCACTGTTTCACACAATGTGGAAAGTGAGATTATATCTTAAGAGTCCTACGCATTATCCTTGTCGTATTGCCAGAACATCTGAGTGATATGTAAAATATTCACGATGAAGATGGAAATCCTTCTAGAGCCAACATCAAATAAGCTCTTGGTGGGTAACATCTGAGATCTATCCAATAGATCAAACTTGTGACAACTGGATAGAAACGATGGGGCGATTCAATATTGAATCAACCTTGGTCCAGGAAATAGATTGACGGATACCTTTGAAAAACCGGTCGTTGTGCTTAAAATTATTTTCTCTAGCACATCAACTGTGCATTAATATTTCAAAATAAAAGGTGTTTTATGATTGATAATTGGTTTTCCTTAAAACCTCGTTGTATTGCAAAACACTTTATATTAAGCAGTACACGATTGTTTTTCAAATCACTTTTCATCAATTAGTGAAACTTAATTCGCTGGTTCACTCACTCCGTGTTGTCTTCTTTGAGACATTCCGATTTGAGAACAGCTAGAGCAGCTGCGAAACCCTGTCAAGGAGATTCTAAAGAATTCTACCTGATCACAGGCATTACTTGTACTGATCAACGGGGAACCGTGGGCCGTATACCTCAATTCAACGAAAGTGATCAAAGACACTTTCGTGCGCTTTATTGCTAACTGTTGTATGCAGGTACTCCCAACGTTTGCAGCTGATCAGAATTGAGAGGTCAATCCATAGCCGCATGCTCACACAACACATTCATTTCTAAAGAAATCATGATAAGTGCATCAACGGCTCTGATATTTTCACTCCATGCTTCTGCTACGCTGCTGCAAATATCATGAATCAACTAAAGCTTCCGCTACTCTGATGAGAAGAAATCATGATCCAGAATGAGAGCATGTCGGTCCAATGTCACAACATCACATATAGTCAACACTACAAAGGAAGAGTCAGAGATTTATGGTAGCTGATGATCTCAAAGCTGGCTCAAAACTCATCATCACGTGGATCAGTTAAAGACCTCCACTTGGATTTACCAAACATGCAAAACATGAAGAATCAATGACTACGGGCTACAGAGCAAAGAACTTAATCAAGAATCCAAGAACAATCAAAATGTAATATCTGTTTGTATTCAATGTAAATTAAGGTGACCTCCCTTAGGGGGAGATTGTTAGGATTTAGAAATCCATTAGTTAAAGTGTCGGTCACCTCAAGTATATGCATTCGTTAGAAAGCTCGTAGTCGTAGTCAAGTTATGTTAATAAGTAGTTAGTTATGTAACACCGTGGAGGACGGACGGGTCCTTACCCATTGTATGCCTGATCCACAGCCCGTAGGAGGCGTATTTTGTAAGAAACTATAAATACCCTCTACCTTCCAAGGTAGAGGGTTGGAGCTTCAATACCACTTTTCTTTGTTTCACCAAGTTCCCAACTCTCTTTACTTTCTCTCTCTAAAAATTTCTCTCTAAGACTCATTCCATACGCCCCTTTGATTATGTGTTGATGTGTTTATGAAATCCAATATGTTACAGACAAGAAGAATTTTGTTCTATTCGCAGACACTGATTGCTTGGTTTTATCTCCAAATTTTAAGTTGCCTAGTGAAGATGAGGTACTACTTATGTTCCCTAGGAAAAGCAATCTGTATAGTGTAAGTATGAAAAATATAGTGCCCAAAGAAAACCTTACATGTTTAGTTGCTACAGCTTCTTTGGATGAATCTATGTTATGGCATAGAAGGCTAGGTCATGTGAACTTTAAGGTGATAAATCTTTTAGCTAAAAATAACCTTGTAAGAGGTTAACCTTAAAAAAGATTTAAAAATAAACAGACCTGTATTGCATGCCTCAAAGGGAAGCAGCATAGAGCCTCTTGTAAGCCCAAAGTTTTTAACTCTATCACCCAACCACTTCATATGCTGCATATGGACTTATTTAGCCTCACCTCTGTTAGCAGCCTGAACTTTAAGAAATATTGTTTGGTTGTGACTGATGATTTTAGCAGATTTACTTGGGTTTTCTTCATGAATTCTAAGGATGAGACCAGTGAAATCCTTAAGTCATACATAACTGTAGTAGAGAACCTTGCTGATAAGAGAGTTAAAATCATTAGGTGTGATAATGGGACAGAGTTTAAAAACCAAGTGATGAATGATTTCTGTCAACTTAAGGGTATTAAGAGAGAATACAGTGTAGCTAGGACTCCTCAGCAAAATGGGGTTGCTGAAAGGAGAAATAGAACATTGATAGAGGCTGCTAGGACTATGTTAGCAGATTCCAAGTTGCCCACAACATTCTGGGCTGAGGCAGTTAATACTGCTTGTTATGTTCAGAACAGGGTACTAGTAGTAAAGCCTCATGGCAAGACTCCCTATGAGTTGTTTTTAGGTAGAAAGCCTACCCTAGACTTTCTTAAACCTTTTGGGTGTCATGTCTCTATTCTCAATACCATTGACCACTTAGGTAAGTTTGATGGAAAATCTGATAGTGGATATCTGGTTGGCTACTCCCTGAATAGTAAATCCTTTAGGGTTTATAATTCTAGAACCAGAAGGATAGAGGAGAATCTGCACATAGAGTTTCTTGAAGATAAACCTAGTGAAGAGGGGCAAGGACCAAAATGGCTTTTTGATATTGATATGCTAACTGAATCTATGAACTATGTGCCTGTTTCTGTGGATTCTAACATTGTTGCAGGAGAAAAGCAAGGTCCTGATGCAGATTCTGATGATGATGATGACTGTGTCCTATTGCCCATTTGGAAGGACAACTCAGTTGGAAGTACTTCTTCAGGGGAGGCAAACAAAGAAGGTGATCAGCCTCCAAAGACCAATGATTCTAATGCTGAAGGAGGTGTAACCAATGAAGGTGATACAGTGGTAGAAACCAAAGTGGTCAGTACTAATGTGGTTAATACTGATAAGCCACATGTTAGTACTGATGAGCCAGAATTTAATACTGATGGTCCCCACTCCATTCCATCAGTTAATACAGATGTTTCTGGTCCTAATGATGAAGTAGATGAGATTGACTTTACTAATATAGCTTCATCCTATGCTGTTCCTGCTACACCACACAGAAGAATTAATCAGGATCATCACTTGGAGAATGTTATTGGGGATGTTCATGCTGAAAGAACTACAAGATCTAAAGTTCAACATAGTGAGACTGGCTTCTTTAGTGCCATTTATGAAGAGAGGATTCATGGGGACACACAAAAATGTCTCTTTGCTTGTTTTGTTTCCCAGGCAGAACCAAAGAAAGTCTACAAAGCTCTTGAAGATAAATCATGTTTAGAAGCAATGCAAGAAGAGCTTCTCCAGTTCAAACTTCAGAATGTATGGGTTCTGGTGGATCTTCCTGATGGCAGGAGAGATATTGGCACTAAATGGGTATTCAGAAACAAGAAGGATGAAAGAGGTGTGGTAATAAGGAACAAGGCTAGACTGGTGGCTCAAGGGTATACACAACAGGAAGGAATTGACTATGAAGAGGTCTTTGCTCCAGTGGCAAGGATTGAAGCTATCAGACTATTCCTGGCCTATGCATCATACAAAGACTTCACAGTATACCAGATGGATATGAAGAGTGCTTTCCTCTATGGAAAGATTGAGGAGGAGGTATATGTTTGTCAACCTCCAGGCTTTGAAGACCCTAATTTTCCTGACAAATTATACAGGGTTCAAAAGGCACTCTATGGTCTGCATCAGGCCCCAAAAGCTTGGTATGAAACTTTGGCCAAGTATCTTTTGGGAAATGGCTTCAGAAGAGGGAAGATTGATCAGACTCTATTCATCAAGAATGTGAAGAATGATATCCTCTTGGTTCATATCTATGTTGATGACATTATTTTTGGATCAACCAAGCAGGATCTATGCAGAGAGTTTGAAAAATTGATGCATGATAGGTTTTAGATGAGTTCTATAGGAGAACTCACCTTCTTTCTTGGGCTACAGGTCAAGCAAAAGACAGATGGCATATTTATCAGTCAGGATAAGTATGTCAAGGAGATTTTGGTGAAGTTTGGCTATGAAAATACAAAGATTGCAAGCACTCCTATGGAGCATAATAAGCCACTACTTCCAGATGCTGATGGTGAAGAGGTTGATCAGCACATCTACAGGTCAATGATTGGATCATTGATGTATTTGACTGCCTCCAGACCAACTATTATGTTTACAGTGTGTGCTTGTACAAGATTTCAAGTCTCTCCAAAGCTCTCTCACATGCATGCTATTAAAAGAATATTTAGATATCTGAAAGGCCATGCTCACCTAGGTCTTTGGTTTCCTAAAGATTCTCCCTTTGTTCTGGTAGCTTACTCTGATAGTGACTATGCTGGGGCAAGTCTTGATAGGAAGTCAACCACAGGAGGATGTCAGTTTCTTGGTGATAGGTTGATTTCATGGCAGTGCAAGAAGCAAAGCATTGTGGCAAAGTCTACAACTGAGGCTGAGTATGTAGCTGCTACAAGTTGTTGTGGTCAAGTCCTCTGGATACAGAATCAGATGCTTGATTATGGGTATAATTTTATGGGCATTGTTATTTACATAGATAACAACAGTACTATATGCATTATAAAGAATCCAGTTGCTTATTCTAAAACTAAACATATTGAGATAAGACATCACTTTATAAGAGACTGTAATGAAAAGAAACTCATCTAGGTTGATAGGATTGATACTGAGTTTAATGTTGCAGATCTTTTAACAAAAGCTTTTGAATTGGGAAGGTTTCAGTACTTGGTCACAAGTATTTGGATGTTTCATCCATAATATGTCTTATCTCTCTCTATTTTGTAAAGTTTTGTAAACTGGTGGTTAGTACTGATTGTTATCTAGTTAATACTGCTAGTGTAAAGTTAATACGAATTGTCAAGAAAATATCTTGGATTGTGTTTTCTTGGTTTTGAACTAACTTTTCACGCATAGTACAAGCAGTATGGATGTGATTTGGTGACTGACTACTACAGCAAATGTGGTTCACTCCCATATGCTCATTCTGATGCAACCACATGTTGGAACTTGCTGTAACTCTGAATTGTGTGATGCCAAAGCATTATGTGGCATCTTGTGGTAAAAAATGAACATGAATTGATGGTTTCAGTTAGTCAGGTTCATTATGCACTAACCCACTCTTTGCCATTCTATATGTTTACAGATAGTGTGACTAGCCCAAGGGCATCTGGCTTAGAGAACAACGAGTAACCATGAATCCAACACTTATGTTGGAGGCAACACCTGCCACGAGGTGGAAACCCTGTCAGGAAGGCCCTTTTAATGGGACTATCCATCACAGGCAGTGCTCAGCACTGAACACATTGGTTTTCACCAAACCAGAGGCCATGTAAGGCCGACCTTGATTAAGTGTCTGTCACCACACTTAATCCATTCAAAATGGGGTTTCAGTATTATGATTTCAAGAATATGAGATAATACTGATGGGTAAAGTTAATACTGATGGTTATAAGTTAGTACTGGTAAGCTTAGTTAGTACTGATGAACTAGCCGTTAGTACTTATTCCAAAAGTCAGTTATGCAATGATTACTTTTGCAAGTTGAGTTGTTACCGCCTGTTTCTTTATATAAAGGGGTTCCTAATTGGTTTCTCTTTACTTATTACCAAAAATATTTACAAGGCGGTCCAATAAAAATTCTCCAATTCTGTATATATTGCATAACTTTTCAATTGCTTTCACCACAATTCACTAAAGAATTTTGCGATCAAATCCCACTTTAATAACCCTCACTCTTATTGCTAATGGTTCCTCTTGATTTTGTCGATAAGCACAACATGGTGGCATGCTTGGACTTACCAGAAGGAAATGAAGAGTTCACAGAGATAGTAGCCTTTCTAAATAGAAATAGAATAAGGTTTACTTTACTTTTAAACCCTACTATCTTATGTACCCCTGTCAGGAAGTTATGGCAAACTGCTATTGTCTCAACAACTGATGAAGGGGTCCAACAGTTAATTGGAACAATGGATGGCATCCAAATTGTTATTACTGAGGCTTCTCTAAGAGAACATCTTCATCTTAGGGATGCTTTCTCTTAGAGAAGCTGAAGGTATTAGCACTTTTCCAGCCACTGACATAATTGAACAACTTTCATTGATGGGGTATAGGCATGACAACACCTTTAACTTTCATAAAAGTCAATTTTCCCCACAATGGAGGTTTCTAATTCATACCCTCTTACATTTTTTGAGTGGCTGGCTGGGATGCTTTCCCCACAAACATAGCCACAGCCTTGATCTGCCTTGCAACAGGCGGGATGTTCAACTTTTCAAATTATATCTTTGAGGGTATGCTTAAAAATGCTGTTAGCAAAACCAAGTTTCTGATGTATCCCAGGTTCATTCAACTATTTTTGGATCTTCAGAAACAAAACTTGCAGCCTCACAAAAATGTTTATCCATCAAAACTCCTCACAGCCAAAGTGTTTTCAAATATGTTAAGGGTTGTGGTGGGATATAGTAGGGTTGTAGTGCCTTTGTTTCCTAACATGCTACTTGAAGAGGGTGAAGGACCATCAAGCACAGATGGCTCCCAACACACACCCACAGATGGTGATCATTCTCCTACTCAACAACAATCATCAACCAGTAGGCATTCCATACAGGAGAGTGGGACAACTCAACCCTATTCTCCTCCTCACACTGAACCAGATGAGCCTATCTCAGATGATGCAGGAGATAGAATGGTTAGGGCTACCACTACTCCACCAAGCCTAGAGGCTGGTGAGGACAGTGGTAACATACCTAATACCCAACCCATGCCAACACCTAGTGAGCAATCCTCACAGGGTAAACCCAGGAAAAGGCTTAAAAGGAGGGGGTGTATCTGCTCAGGCTAGGCCTGGGAGTGCATCTCAATTGCCCAATGACCCACCTCTCTCAGCAGGTAACACATCTGGAAGAAGTGAGGGCAGCTTGACAATTAAAGATATGACGGAATTGTACAGGTTTCTTTGTCAAAAGGTGAACAGGCTGGAAATTTCTTTGGAGGAGAATAAGAAAGCTGCATCAAAAGTCCATACCAAGATGCTCCTGAAGATGAAGAAGCTAGAGCATCAGGTTAAAATTTTCTCCAAGACCACTACAGAAAACTCTCCAGTCACTGCATCTCACAAAAGAAAGGCCAAGTTCAGGGTATCTAGCACTTCTACAGAGGATTCTACCAAACTGGGGAGGAGTTTTGATATTCAAGGAAGACAAGAATTTGGTCAATGGCAAGGTGGTGCAACATTTCAAAGCCCTTTTGCTGAAGAAGAGGAAGTTCAGGTCACTATAGATGCTGAAGAAGTACTTAGTACTCCTACAAGCACTATCAGTACTATCCCAGTTAGTATTGTTAGGGTTGTAGTTAGTACTTTTAGTACTATGGTTAGTACTCATGGAGTTCCACAATAAGTACTAAGTCCTATCATTCAAGTAGCTGCTGATTTACAACAAATGACAACTACAGAGGCTACCACCATCACTACTACTCCACATGAAGACAATGATGAAGAAGAAAGAGAGAAACATGCAGTTCGGGGACTCCAAAGCTTGAAGAAAACTGTCCCTATCTCTCCTACTTACAAGAAGCCTCCAGTTTTATACCTAAGGAAGAAGTCCAAGTCAGTAGCATCTAAGCCTAAAGAAAAGGGAGTTGTTATCCAAGAAGGAGGTGTTCCAGCATCACCAACCTCCTCAGCTCAGCTTCGAAGATTGACCCCAAAGACAAAGGCAAGGGTAATTTGGAAAAAGAGCCAAAGAAGAAGAAGCTCTCTAAAGCAGAAATTGATAGGCTAAATGAAGAAGCTGCAAGGGCACTTGAAGCACAATGGGGTGAGGAATAATTGCAGGAAGAAGCTGGAAAGAAGGAAAAGCAAAAGATGACTAAAATTGTTGAAGACTGGCAGACATGGGATGATATGAGAGCCAAAGTAGAAGCTACCAAGGAGGTACAACAGAAGCTGCAACAAGATCAAGGTACAAGTACTAATGAAGCAGCTTAGTTATTCAGTGAAATTTTGGCTAGAAGACAGAGTCAGTTCAAGCAGCAAAGGGAGATTGAAAAGTATTCAAAGCCCCCTAACAAGAGTCAAAAGAAGATGTATCTCTGCAAGTACATCAAGAATTCAGGTGAGGACAGAAGAACACTGAAGCAACTGAATCAACTGTCATGGGAGACTCTCCAAAGACTTACTGATACAGTTCAAAGAAGATTTCTCAACTTTAGGCCTATGCAATCAAATGATACTCTTGAAATGTCACATCCCATAGGAAGCTACAAAATACCATCTGAAGAAGGTGCTTCCTCAACTGCTCCAAAAAGATTGAAATCCTCAGATGAAGATGAAGGTGGACTCACTGAATAAGAGCTTAATAGGATGATGTTGATTGAAGCTCCAGAAGAAGTATTGTACTCAGAGCCCATCAACACTAAATATCCAATCATCAACTGGGATATCTATACTAAAGGTGGAAAAAGGCATTGGAGGATTCACAGAGCTGGTGGAAGGACAAGTGCTTATTTGTAGTTAGTGGATCTGTTTGCAGTTATTGATAGGGAAGATCTGCTTAAGTTGTGGAAATTAGTCAAAGACAGGTTCAAGAACAGAGATCCAGATAATGACAAGGATCTGGAGCTACTCTATGAACTCCAAAATATCTTTGAACCTGATCCAACAAGAGAGCAATGGAAGTTTCAACCTGGTGATGAAGCCCTCAGTTGGACTTTGCTAGATTCTTGTGGACTGCACCTGGTCGCTACTTGCAATGGAACAAATATATATATGTTGGTTGAAAGAACATATCCACTTGCACTTGGGACTCTTCTACAGATGCTGGATGCAGGGCTAAGGATGGGAAATGTTATTGAAATTGCCAAGGAGTTGCTGCTGAAGATTTTTGATCAAGCTGGAAGACCTAGCAGAAGAAAGTGAAGTTTGGAAGAATCCTCTAAGACTGAAGAAACTTGTGATTCAGAAACCCAATTACAAGTTTAGGGGAGGATTGTTAGGAAATTCATATTTGGAGTTAGTACTTATAGTGTTGAAGTTAGTACTGATAGTGGTATTAGAAAAGTATTAACTAGTTAGTATTGATAGTTCAATAGTTAGTACTGATAGTGTTGAGTTTGTACTGTTCTATATTAAGAATGTCGTGTATGGTCTGTAACAGCATATCTTCTATACCAATAGAAGATATGATACGTTTAATACATACTTATCATTGTAAGGGATCTCCTTAGTGTATAAAAGGAGATCCTAGCTAGGTCAGAAGATATACAGATACTCTAGCCGTCTTAAGAAAGCTTCAAGGTTGTAAACCCTAGTACTAGGAGAGTAATCGTATTATTCATCAATAATATTGAAGCTGTTGGTGTTACATTTGTGTTTACATTAATCTTCTAAGTACATTCAAGTAGATTCCTCATACTTGTGTGTATCTACAACAAGGTTTCTCATTGTTGTTTTGGAATCATCCAAGGCAACTACACGTTTACAAGCTAAGTGTTCTAGATCCAAGGTTTGGGACTTCACCAAAGGCGTTCATAAGTGGTTCGTGGGGAATGAGTGAGGGGGAGAATGAAGAAATTTGTCTTATGGAAAATGACTCAAACGAGGTGTGATTAAAGGTCGACCTAGATCCGGATGAATGGATCAAGGATAGCGGGTGCATGCGGCACATGACCGATAACAAAGACTTATTTTCCACATACGAATCCTTCAATGGAGGGAATGTGGTATTTGGTAATAGCAAGAGTAAAATCATCGGTAAAGGTACAATTTCTCATAAATCTTTAACCATTAACGATGTGTGTCACGTAGAAAACCTAAACTTCTAAGTATAGGACAAATATGTGATAAAAAGTGCAACATACTTTTTAGTGAAACCGGTAGTAAAATATTGAAAAACGGTATTACTATAGGAAGAGGCATTAGAAAACATGAAGTATATGTCATTAAAATCGTTAATGAACCTAAAGACAAACTTTGTCTTACTTATATGGATGATACTTCGACCTTACGGCATCGAAGATTGGGTCATGCCAATATGCGACTTCTTCAATAGCTATCATCTAAAGAACTAGTAAGAGATCTGCCAAAATTAAAATACGAACATCATTTTTGGGATGCTTGTAACATAGGAAAGCAAGTCCATGCTAGTCACAAAGCTAAAAATATGGTCTCTACTACTAAGTGTCTAGAACTACTTCATATGGATCTATTTGGTCCATCCGCTATTCAAATTTATGGAGGTAACTACTATACTTTGGTTATAGTGAATGATTACTCTAGGTACACATGGACTAAATTCTTAAAGAACAAAACTGAAACGTTCGAGTACTTTGAAATATTAAGTAAGAAAATCCAAAGATTATTAGGAAGTCCTATAGTGTCTATTATAACAGATCATGGTAGGGAATTTGATAATGAAGCACAATTTTAAGCTTTTTATGATGCTAATGGTATTACTCATAATTTCTCAGCTCCTCGCACTCCACAACCAAATGGGGTAGTTGAAAGGAAAAATAGAACCCTACAAGAAATGAGTCTCACCATGATTAATGAGCAATCTATTCATCAAAACTTTTGGTGCAATGTCGTTGATACATCAACCTACATACTTAATCGAGTCCTAATTAGACCATTCTTAGGTAAAACTCTATACGAGTTACTTCGAGGCAAAAAGCCTATGTTAGAACATCTTAGAGTCTTTGGTAGCAAATGTTTCTTACTTAACACTAAATATTACCTAACTAAATTTGATCCTAAATCAACCGAAGGTATCTTCTTAGGTTACTCTCCTAATAGTAAAGCTTATGTTATATTAATTAAAGAAACAATGAAGGTTGAAGAGTCATTAAACATAAAATTTGATGAAAGTCCACCTAAACCTACCCAACCTCTTGTCGATGACGAGATAATCGAAAGTGAAGCCATAGAAATCAAGGAAAATATAAACAATGAAGATGAACCATTAAACAATGAAATCATCAATATTAAAGAGTCTAAAGATCATCCCGTAGATAAGGTCATAGGAAAGTTAAATGAAAGAACCTTAAGATCTCAAGTCCAAAACCAAAGTAGTTTATTTCGTTTTGTCTCAACCATAGAACCTAAAAATACGCAAGAAGCCATAAAAGATGAAAGTTGGGTAATGGCTATGCAAGAAGAGTTAAATCAATTTGTTTCTAACCATGATTGGACACTTGTCTCTCCACTTAACAACCAAACCATAATCGGAACTAAATGGGTATATAAAAACAAGTTAGATGCAAACAGTGTAGTGTCTAGAAACAAAGCTAGACTCGTTGCCCAAGGGTATAATCAACAAGAAGGCATAGACTTTGATGAGACCTATGATCCCGTGGCTAGATTAGAGTCTATAAGAATACTTTTTGCTTATGCTTGTGCTAATGATCTTAAGCTTTTTCAAATGGATGTTAAAAGTGCTTTTCTAAATGGCTTTATTAATGAAGAAGTCTATGTAGCTCAACCTCCGGGCTTTATCGATTTCGAAAAACACAAACACGTGTATAAACTAAAGAAAGCTCTTTACGGTCTTAAACAATCCCCAAAAGCTTGGTATGATAGACTCAAATCATTTTTAATCAAAAACAACTACACCATGGGGTTAGTTGATAATACACTTTTCACTAAGAAAAAGGAATCACATATAATTATTGTTCAAATATACGTGGACGATATTATATTCGGATCGACTTGTCAAGACATGTGTGATGATTTCTCAAAAATCATGCATGATAAGTTTGAAATGAGTATAATGGGAGAACTAAGTTTCTTTCTCGGTCTACAAATCAACCAACTAGAAGATGGTATTTCCTTTAATCAATCCAAATACATAAAAGAAATGTTAAAGAAATTTGGTTTAGAAGAGTCAAAACACATAAGAACACCTATGTCATCCGATACTAAATATACAAAAGACCAAGACAGTGAATCCATTGATAACACAAAATACCGTGGCATGATTGGTAGCCTTCTCTATCTTACGGCTAGTCGGCCGGATATCATGTTTAGTGTTTGTGTATGTGCTAGGTTTCAAGAAGATCCTAAAATATTACATCTAGAAGCCATCAAAAGAATATTTAGATACATTAAGAGTATGACTCAATTGGGATTATGGTAACCTAAGGGAACGGGGATAGAAACTATTGTATACGCGGATTCTAACCATGCACGTGATTATGTTGACCGAAAGAGTACAAGTGGTGTATGTACTTTTATGAGATGTTGTTTAACATCTTGGTTTTCGAAGAAGTAAACAACATTGTCCATATCAATAACCGAAGCCGAATATGTCTCCGCCGGTAAAGCATGCCAACAAGCACTATGGATGAAACAAGCGTTAGTTGACTACGACATTCATCTAAGTGACATAGCCAACAACAAAGGTGCTATTGACTTGAGCAAGAATCCGGTGTTGCACTCTCGAACCAAGGAAATGATGCATATATTTACTTTACTCCTTATTTGATGTCATCAGGTACACTGCCCGTTAGTGTTAGTCTATAGGTTAGTTTGGCAAAATATAAATAATAAAACTTGGTTAAAATAATATAGACAACAAATAACACATCAGTTGTTAAGAAAGATATCAATAAAATGAATTATTTTGCTTACTTGATTGAGTCTTCTAATGTGTGGCATGGCCGTCTTAGACATGTAAAATGTAATTCAATGTGTCGTTTGGTTAAATTTAATTGCATACCTAATTTTCTTATTAATTCAAAGTATAAATGTGAAACTTGTATTGAAGCCAAACTTACAAGATTATCTTTCAAATCGGTTCAATGAAAAACTGAACTACTTAATATGATACACACATACATATGTGATTTTAAATCACTAGCCAAAAAAGGTGTGAATAAGTACTTTATGACGTTTATTGATGAGTGTACAAAGTATTGCTACGTTTACTTACTGAAAAGTAAATATGAATCTATAGACAAGTTTTTTCTATACAAAATTGAAGTTTATAATCAACTTAGTAAGAAAATCAAGGTTGTACAAAGTGATAGAGGAGGTGAATATGTGTCTCAATTCGCTAATCTATGAGTGAAACATGGAATCAGACATGAGTTCACAGCTCCCTATTCACCTTAGCAAAACGGTATTGCCAAAAGGAAGAATAGTACCTTGAAAGAAATGGTTAATGCCATATGGATATGTTCTGGTTTAAGCTAGGGCATGTGGGGGGAATCCATTCTAACAGCTACTTATATTTTAAATAAGATACCTCATAAGTAAAAAGAAGAGATCCCATATGAACTTTGGACGGGAAGAAAACCATCATTGAAGTACTTACGAGTGTGGGGGTGTCTAGCCGCCAAGGTTTTTGTGTCGACACCCAAGGCTCAAAAGATTATACCTCAATCTGGTTTGTATATTCATTGGATATGCTAAGAATAGTAGTTCTTATCATTTCATTGTACATGATTCTAAAAATCCAGATATACAAAAGGGGTAAAGTAATGGAATTAAAGAATGCTTATATATTTCCTTGTTTAAAGATAAGAGACAACAAGATGATAATGATCTCCAAGATCAAACTGTGGAAGAAGAGGTTGAACCTAGAAGAAGCAAAAGGGCAAGAATTGAGAAATCGTTTAGACCCTATTTTTTTAATTTTATTGTTGAAAATGAACCTACTTCATACCGAGAAGCGGTTACTTCCTTGGAAAGGCCTTAATGGAAAGAAGCCATTAAAAGTGAAATAGATTTTATTTTACAAAATTATACTTAGGAGATCGTGGGTTTACCTCATGGTTGTAAACCACTGGGCTATAAATGGATCTTCAAGAAGAAGATGAAAGTGGATGGCACCATTGATAAGTAAAAAAACAAGATTGGTAATTAGAGGATTTAGAAAATGAGAAGGTATAGATTACTTTGTTACATATTCACCTGTTACGCGAGTAACCTCGATTAGGATGATACTTGCTATTGTCGCTTTAAGAAATTTGGAAGTTCACCAAATGAATGTGAAAATGGCATTTCAAATTGGAGATTTAGAAGAAGAAATTTACATTAACCCACCTGAGGGTTTTATGGCTCCTGGATAAGAGAAATTTTTTTTGTAGGCTTGTTAAGTCATTATATGGCTTAAAGCAAGCTCCCAAACAATGGTATCAAAATTTTGACTACGCCATGCTAGAGAGTGGATTCAAAGTTAATGAATGCGACAAGTGTGTTTATGTAAAAGTAGATATACAATCTTGTGTGTAACATATTGGATTTCACAAACACACTAAACCATAATCATAAGTGGCGTACAAGATGGTTTTTAGAGAGAGAAAGTTAGAGGTTTAGGGAACTTAGTGAGAGAAAGAAAAATCTTATTATGAGCTCCAACTCTCTACCTTGGAAGGTAGAGAGTATTTATAGTCTTATAATAAAACGCCACACAACGGGTTGTGGATCAGGCATACAGTGGGTAAAGACCCGTCCGTCCTCCACGGTGTTACATAACTAAATACTACATAACTTAAAATAACTACGACTACGAGCTTTCTAACGACTACATATACTTGAGGTGACCGACTCTTTAATACCTGGAATTTCTAATTCCTAACAATCTCCCCCTAAGGGAGGTCACCTCAATCATGTACTAAACTTACATTGAATACAAACAGATATTACATTAAAAAAATTGTTCTTGCATTCTTGATGTAGTACTTTGCTCCGAAGCTCGTAGTCATTGATTCTTCTCATTGCATGTTTGGTTAATCCAAGTGGAGGTCTTTTACTGATCCACGTGATAATAATTTTGAGCCAGCTTTTGAGATCATCAGCTATCAAAAATCTCTGAGACATCCATTGTGGTATTGGAATTTTGTGATGTTGTGACTTTCGGACCGACATGCTCACATTCTGGATCATGATATCTTCTCATCAGAGTAGCGAAAGCTTTCGTTAATTCATAAATATTGGCAGCAGCATAGCAGAAGCATGGAGTGAAAATATCAGAGTCATTGATGCACTTATCATGATTTCTTTTGAGATGAATGGGTGGTGTGAGCATGCGGCTAAGGATTGACCGCATCATTCTGATCAAATGCAAACGTCGGGCGTACTGCATACAGACAGTTAGCAATAAAAGTACACGAAAGTGTCTTTGACCACTTTCGTTGAATTGAGGTACACGGCCCACAGTTCCCGTTGATCAGTACATACGCTGTGATCGGTAAAATTCGAAGAATTTCCTTGACAGGGGTTTTCAGCAGTTGCTCTAGCTCGTTCTCAAACGGAACGCCTCAAAGAAGACAACACGGAGTGAGTGAACCAGCGAATTAAGATTCACTGATTGATGAAAAGAGATTTGAAAAACAATCATGTATCGCTTAATAGAAATTGTTTTTGCAATACAACGAAGGTTTTAATGAAAATCAATTATCAATCATAAACACCTTTTGATTTGAAAATATTTGTACACGGTCGCTGTGCTAGACAAAAGAGTTTTTGAGCATAATGACCGGTTTTTCAAAGGTATCCGTCAATCCATAACCTGAACCAGGATTGATTCAAAAGATTGGATCGCCCCATTGTTTCTATTCAGTTATCACATGGTTGATCTATTGGATAGATCTCACATGCCACCCACCAGGAGCTTGTTTGATGATGGCTCCAGAAGGCTTTCCATCTTCATTGTGAATATGTTTGCATATCACTCGATGTTGTAACACCCAATACCACAAGGATAATGCGTAGGACTCAAGATATAATCTCTTTCCACATTGTGTGAAACAGAGAGTCTTCATTGAAAGTGTCCTAATGAGATTTATTGATGATCTCGTGGCTCTAGACTCATTTGTGCATATTTGGATCCTATAATGGAGACTAGGGAGAGGGTCTCCTTCTTCAATATCAACAATCTCTAAGAGAAAGTCGATAGATTATGTAGGTTCCCGTGAGAATGAAACAAGCCCTTTTAAGAGGAACTTGAGTGGTTTGGAAAGTTGAAGTGCAAGGCGTCACTGGGTCCATGATGTCTTGTCTTCAATACCAATGTTACCATCAGTAGTATATGAATTGAAACCCGGTTTCTCCTAAGGTTGAATAATTGGAGGGCTATTTGTTTTCACCCTTTTCACATTCAATTCTTTTTCATTCTTCAACCCCTTCAGTGCTTACCGAGACTTCATTACTAGAACCTTGTTGGGTTTATTCCAAGACTAGCTCGGCTCAGTCTCAACCGCACTCTTCCCATTTCTCATTTTTCTCCTTTTTCATCATACCTAAGGACTTCTACACTATCTAGTGGATTGTCCATGGGTAGATCCCTCCGGTTCTGGCGGATCATGGGACCTCAACCTAACCTTATCATCCTTATATCACCATACATAAAGTAAAGTTGGTCGGTCTTTTTGGTATTGTTCATCCGCCATTGGAACCAATTGAAAACCATTTGAAAATCAATCAAGATACTTGTGATATAGAATCAAAGCATTTTGTATCTTAATTGTTTTGATATTTTAGAAATGCTCCTCTTCAACATATGCATAAAAATTTAGAAATTGTTTAGCACATGGAGGCAAGAGATCTTAGAAATCGAGATTAGAATGAAAGGTCCAACCTTTTGATTAACATTTTCTAAAATGATCATCATCACTTCCTAATCAATTTGAGTAGATAAAACATTTTAAGGAAGGATGAGGTTTTCACAAGTTTGCTCCCCTCAATATGTGCCTAGATGTATGAGAATGTTTTGCACATATTAGGGAAAGACTGCACATTGAGATAAATTGATCACGTTTCAAATATTTGTGGTTTAAGATAGATGCTCCCCTCAACGTGTGCATGGAAAATTTGAAATCGTTTGTCACTTACGGGGAGGAAAACATGCTAATCACTTATGAAACCATTTATCGAATTATCAGTTTAAATCCAATTTAAATCACAAATTCTCCCCGATCACAATTATCAAATCATTTGAGATTTGTGATCTCTCATAGATTTAAATTGATTTTGAAAGCTTTTAAGGAGAATTGTGACTTGATTATGAAAGCGTTTTAACCGATAAGGATCTGATTTTGAGATTTTAAACTCCATTGGTTAAACATGCATGATTATCTTTTGAAAACAATTGTATGACAAATAACTTTTTGAATTAATTGAAATCATTCTCCCCTCAATCAATGACATAGGTTGTTGATTGAGAGATAGATATTTGACAAATAAGTCCGATGATTTTCAAAAATTGAGTCCGAAGTTATTTATAAATCAATTAGTTTTCAGCAGATAAATGTTATAGAATCAGAGCATGAGATTTGAAAAACAAGATAAAGCATGGCTCTGTTTTTTCTATGAAAAGCGGGTTATTGCCTGAAATGACAATAAACCATTGTTTCTCTTTCTCACTCTTTATTTTTTTATTATTTTTTTTAAGAATTCGAACAACATCTAATGTCCCGTGTCATTCTTTGAATGACAGCACAAAGACCATAGATATTATCGAACCGAGAAAAACATGACAAATTGACAATATTTTTTGAAGATTTTTGAATTTTTCAGATTTTTATGGATTTTGAAAGTTTTATAATTTTCTATTCGATTTTTTAGAGTTTTATAATTTTGTATTTTGTTTTTCGAATAAATCTTTACAAGAGATAGATGAAGATAGACCTTTACTCCTCGTCTTCCTCCTGAAGACGTTTGAGTTTTTCTGGTTGAAGGCTTTTCAAGCCAAGACGTGGAAGAATAAACTCAAAACGTTCTCTTGGAAGAGCTTTGGTGAAGATGTCTCGCTAATTGATATTCAGTCCTCACAAAATAGAGTTCCACCACACCATTTTCCACTTGTTCTCTGATGAAATGATGTCGAATGTCGATGTGCTTTGCTCTTGAGTGTTGAACGTTGTTGCATGAGAGAGCAATAGCACTTTTATTATCACAGCTCAGAGGGATTTTGTTAAATTCAAAGCCATAGTCAGATAATTGGGATCTCATCCATAGGATTTGAGCACAACAAGATGACATGGCTATGTATTCAGCCTCTGTAGAGGAAATAGAAGTACTCATTTGCTTCTTTGAAGACCAGCTCACAGGCTTATCACCCAAAAACTGAGCACCTCCTGACGTACTACGATGAGTATCTTGACATCCCTGCATGATCGCAGCATCGCATAGGCTGTTAGTGACATACCGGTGTCCTTAGGGTACCAAAGTCCCATATTGATGGTTCCTTGGAGATACCAAAAGACCCGTTTAACCGCTTCAAGGTGCTTTTTAGTAGGCTTAGCCTGGTATCTAGCACACATGCAAACAGAGAACAAGATGTCGGTCTACTAGCGTGAGGTACATCAGGGATCCAATCATACTACGATATTTCGTTTGGTCTACCATGATCCCCGAGTGGTCCTCATCTAGTTTAGTACGTTCAATCATGGGAGTGTCAACGGGTCACTTGAATCAAATCCAAATTTCTTTAAAATCTCATTTGCATATTTAGATTGATTTATGAAAATGCCTCGGGACTTTGTGAAATTTGTAATCCCAAGAAAATGACATTTGTCCCATCATTGACATTTGAAATTTGGAACCCATTTCATTTGAAAACGATCACATTCATTGGGGTCAGTCGAGGCAAAGATAATATCATCAACATAAATTTGAATGTGAATTAAATGCTTGCCTGACTTTCTGGTGAACAATGTTGGATCAACTGCTCCTTTGCTGAAGCCGGTAGACAGAAGAAACTTTGATAGCGTATCATACCATGCCCTTGGAGCTTGCTTTAAACCGTAAAGAGCTTTCTTCAAACGATAAACGTGAGTAGGATGCTCTGGATTCACAAAGCCTTCAGGTTGGCTGACGAGACGACTTCTTTAAGATCTCCGTTCAGAAATGCCGTCTTTACATCCATCCGATAGACTACCATGTTCTTACTTGCAGCATTAGCTAAGAATATTCTGATTGCCTCGATTGAGCACTGAGCAAATGATTCTTCAAAGTCTATGCCCTCCTCTTGACGGTATCCTTTTGCAACCAATCTAGCCTTATTCTTTAAAACATCACCATGCTCATCAAGTTTAACTTTGAAGATCCACTTTAGAGCAATGATCATAGCACAATCTGGAGCAGGTACTAATTCCCATACATCGAGACGATCAAACTCATGAATTTCTTCTTGCATGGCATTGAACCAAATGTCTTCATTCATGGCGGTTTTAACATCTTTTGGTTCGATCTTAGAGAGTACGGAGTTAAAGAAGCACCATAAGGCATCGGTTGCAAGTTGTTTCCGTGTGGATACTGGACGAGAGGGATTTCCAATGATGTTGTCTAATGGATGATCGTGAAGTCCATTTTCTGAGGTGTTCATGTGGTGTTGTTGAAGGGACTGAAGTAGCGAGTCGATGTCTCCTGTAGAAGATGGTTCGATGATGATTCGAGAGCAAATATATTTTCAAATGGAGCATCTTCTGGAGTAGCAAAGGGATTGACTTCATCCTGTGAATCAGAGGTGTTTCCATGATGTACACTTGATGATTGAAATATTTGTTGATGAACAGATTGGTCAGCATTAGGCGCTTCTTGGCTTAATGACATAGAAGTTGAAGGGTTAATTTCATTGACAGGGATAGAAGCAGCCTCTCTTGATTGGATTGACATATAATTGTTACTTGGCTCATATTGTTCATCAAACATTGGATCAAACAGTTTCTTTAAATCATCTTCTGAGGAGGGTACATATGGAGTTGCTGATGAGGAGTTTGGTACAAGAAATGAACCAATGGGACTGCTTTTGAAGTGCGGGTCCGAACTGAATTGTCCAGAGCCATTTGACCGGTCATCAAACGTGACGTGAATTGTTTCCATGATATTTCGGGTTCTCTTGTTATAGATTCGGTAACCTTTTTTGTTTGGTGCATAGCCTACAAAAACTCCAATGTCCGCTTTAGCTCTCAGTTTCCTAAATCTTGACCATCATTAGTTGGATAACATAATGCACCAACACACGAAGGAATGAAAGATCGGGTTTTCTTTGTGGACAAGTTCATATGGAGTTTTTTATGAGCAAGTGTGAATCGGGATCGATTTTGGGTGTAGCATGCAGTGGCGAATGGCTTCACCCCGTGAGAAACATTGGAACTTTTGAGTAAATAAGCATAGTCCTTGCGGCTTCCACAAGAGTTCGATTTCGTCTTTCAACTACACCGCTCTGTTGAGGAGTTCGAGGAACACTTCTTTGATGACTAATTCCAATACTTTCATAAAACTCACCAAGTTGTTTGTTAACAAACTCAGCCCATTGTCCTGCTCGATGATTCTCGACCGCTTTGTTAAGTCGAACCTCGCAACTGCTTGATGAGTTTGATGATGATATCTCGAGTTTCATCCTTTGACCTTAGGAACTTTACCCAAGTGAATCTAGAGAAATCATCAACCACAACTAACACATATTTCTTTCCAAAGATATTCTCAGACTCTCATGGGTCCACATAAGTCCATGTGAATTGTATGAAGAACTTCTAAGACTGAGTTTGTAGGTTTGGGTTTATGGGCATACTTCTTGCTTTTTCCCAATTGGCATGCTGAACAAAGATGATCCTTTTCATACTTAAGTCTAGGTAAACCTACAACTAAGTCCTTTCTGGAGAGATCATTGATGGTGCCGGAGTTCAAGTGATTGAGACGACGATGCCATAACCATGACTTTGTTTTTGAAGCCTTTGACAACAAGCAAATTGGAGAAGACTTCATCATATCTTCGATAGAGATGGTGTATAGGTTTGAACCACGCGTTCCTCTTAAAAGTTCCTTACCATCAAGTTCTCTAACGAAACAAGTATGTTTTCTCAAGGCTACTTCTAGATCAGAATCGCAGAATTGACCAACAGAGAACAGGTTATGACCAAGACCTTCCACATAATATACCCTCGAGATAACACTTTTACCAACAACATAATCTCCATAACCCTTAATTGCACCGAAATGATCATTCCCGAATCTAATTGTCCCGATGAATTTGCTCACGAAGTTCATGAGCCGCGACCGGTCTCCAACATATGCTTGGAATGTACTCGAGTCCGTACCACGTAACGATTTGAACGATCTGCAGCTTGAACACGCACAAGAATGGATAATTGGATAATTAGGATCCCCATGCAAGAATGGGTTCCACTTGGTTAGTAACAATAATTGGAACACCCACATCGGAAATAGAAACATCCATATCAGAAGTAGAAGCAATGGAATCATTGGGAATAGATGCAATGTCTGGTGTCTCAGATTTGACCTATTCAAAGTATGTTCACTTCTTAGGGAATAGTTCTACCAATAGGCATCCATTTTCTAGTGGGCATAGTCTTAGCAGTTTGAGAGCAAAACTGATTATTCTTATGGCCAAAAGGTATCCAATAATAACCTATCTTTATAAATGTTCTTCCTGTGGGTTTCAATCGTTTTCTAACAATCTTTCGTTTTTGCCTTTTTGTTTTCTTTGCACGATTATTAGCCTTAACAATTTTAATCGGGCATTTGACAGATTAGACAAAGCATTTACACCACATTCATGATTAGCAATAGAATTCAAGCAAACATCATTACAAGGTTTGCAAATAGTATCGAATTGAATTAATTACAGTACGCCTAAGGCTAATACTAGAATCAACACGATTCGCTTTATTCAACTCAAGCTTAAAGTTCCTAGATTGGTCTTCTACTCTCTTCCAATGCACATTCTTAGCTTGCAAGGTCCTATCATTCCTTGTATTGTCTTGAGACTTTGACCTGCTCGCTTTAATGTCACCGACATTACCCTCAGTAGAGGAATGGGAACATTAGTTGGTTGATCTAATTTTTGCATTCCCAACTTGATGTGCAAGGATTCAACTACTAGAAGGCACATTAGTGTTTACTTTCTTAAGACTGTGATTTGAGCTATTTGCAGGCACACTAAAATTCACTTTCTTAGCACTAACATATCCGAATCGAACTACTTGAAGGCACATTAGTGTTTCCTTTCTTAAGACTGGGCATAGAACGGATTTCTGCTTGGCACTAGGCATAGAACAAGGCTTCACAGCTTTGCCTTTTTCACCTAAGGATTTTGGACATGTTGCAATTACACATTCTAGCAGCTCTTGAGATCGTTTGGCCTGAGGCAAGCAAACCTAATTTCTCTATCAAGAGGTTTATTAATGAAATCCTCTTCAACAATCTCACGGAGACATTCTAGACTATCCTTAAGGTGAGCACAATAGTCATGAAAAGCAGGTTCATTATTCCTAAGATGAGGAGGAATATATTTAACCGTCACAAAGTGTATTTGCAGATCTAAGGGTGACTTTGAAACAACATTCTTATTAAAACAAGTGGCGCTTTCCCATTTTCCCGACTCCTCAGATTCTCAATTTCCTTTTGTAAAGACGTTATTTTTTCGTTGTTTTGGTCACGGTGACTTTTATTGAATCATATAACTCTTTAAAGTGTCGTTTAACTTTTTCATTTTCTTCTAGAAAACTCTCGCTTTCCTTTTGTAAGGCATTTACTAAGTTTTGAAGATGAAAAGTTTGAGAGTACTAAGAATCTAAAGGAGGAGGCATTTGGGATCCAGTCACATTGTTCTTTTCACCCTTTAATTGAGAGATTTGGGCTTTCAACTTTTTGATCGTGTTACAATGAGCTTGAATCGTTCATCACGCTTTGCTAATTTCAAAACCGCATCAAATTCAGGAACATCCAGGGATGTCTTGATATTTGAGGTTTTAACATTTTCTTTTAGATGTTGATATTTTAGTTGTAAATCAAAATGTTCAACTTCTAGTTTAGAAAGATGCTTTACCAAATTATCGTGATCATCCTGATCAATTTTCTCATTAAGTTTCGAATTAATCTTTTCAAGCTCAATGACACGATCATGAGAGAACTTTCGTGAGCAAACAGATAATTCATGAAATTAAGAAGCATTAATGGAGCAATTAGTAGCAGTGTAAAACACATCTTGAGCAATACATTCAGAAATAAGATTCTCATTCAAGGTATGCAAGTTCTTCCTCTCAATCTCATTATATTTTAATGCTCGCCCATAGTCACTAACCTCAACTATCATTGCATCAAATTCCTTTTCCATTCCTTTAATATCCGAATTTATCCCCTTTTTAAGACTCTCAAAATGATCTTTTAGTAGTTTGAAAGAAAGGCATGACCTCGCTTAGATAGCATTCTTTTGTTTGTTCAAAACCCCTTTCCCCTTCGCTTATCCCAAAGTGGTGTGATCCTTTTCTTACAAGTTTTCTCAAAATCAACAAATAGTTGAAGAATAACATATTGACTGATTAAGGTCTTGCTTTTAGTGGCAATAGTCCTAGGAACTAAATGCATTGGTGTATTGGGAGGATACACATTCGCTGAAGGCATTTTCCTAAAGGGTAGGTTTGTTACAACAAGATTCTCTCGCTTTTGCTTATCTAAATCCTTTTCCGTAACACTTGTTCGGGTGTTAACAATGTCCGAGGCTTAAACTTGTTCAAGGAAATCCAATTCTCCTTCTTGTAATCATGGGGTGTGATATTTATTTTCTTTTCTTTACATTTAGGATCATCTAGTTTCTTGTTCATCTTTTCCCTAGTGACTTCATCCGATTTCTTATCTTCCTCAGGCACTCAAGCAACTAGGTTTCTGTCTAGGTTTAAGAATTTCATTGCCATCATAAATAACCTTATGGGCAGCTCTAGCCTTTTAACAACTTCTGGATTTGGTTCCTCAACAAGGGGAGTACTATGCTTATCACTCAAAACTCTGCTTAGTGATTATGAAAGCGTCTGAATGGTATTTCCTTGTACGTACAACTTATTTTCAAGCTTGTTTTTCAAGGTTTTAGATTAGAAAAATCATTCAAAAGTTTTGATTCCTTAACGCTAAATTCTTGCTTAAGCATTTAAACATTTTCTTGAAGTTCTTGTTTTTGCTTAGCGGTTTTAGAAAGCTTTTCTTGCAAGGAGTTTAACTCTTGTTTTAATACTTCTTCTCTAAACCTACTTTTTCTAATAGTTGTACGCATTTGGTCATCCATTTCCCTGCCACGGGTGGTCAACTCAAATTTAGCACGTTGTTCATAAATAGCAACACGTTCTTTATAGGCATTAAGTTCGAGATAACAGTAATCATCGAGGCACATGCGTGTATTCATCAAAAACGTAGTCATCGTTGATTGCAGAAGATGCATCACTTGGTACAACTTCACTTTCACTTTGTTTCACATATTGATCATATGGGACAACATTGATATTACCCATATCTTTAATATTTGACTCAATAGTTTCAGTTGATTGTACTTTGTCATGCATCTTTTGCATATCAAGATCATCGTATAGTTTTAGTACCTCAGAAATGAGTTTGTCTTTGGATGGACCAACTTGTGGTGGAGATGAGATCTTAGGAGAGACCATTGGAGAAATGCTAGCCATGAAAATTGTTTGTGCAGAAGGTCCATCATCAACATCAGAGTCGTATGCATCACAATCAGCTACTTGAAAGGCATTCTGATGATTGTGACCTATCTCCTGAATAGGCTGCTCATCCACATCCGCATCATAGGTCTTAGGCATTCCTTCAGAAGAAACAACAATTCCTCTTCATCCAAGGTTGCTCCATTGTCCCGAGCTTGTACTAGCAAACATCTTATCCCCAAGTATTCAAAGATTCTCGAGGACGTTTTGGAGATGTGCAATTCCTTGCAATGTGTCCCTCACCACCACAGTTATAACACTTAACTGTCTTGACTTGTCCTTGATTTCCATTCCTTCCCGATTCTCATTTCCTCCATAGCCTCCACCCCTTCTCGATCATACGCCTTTCTTGGATTGGTTGCACCATAAACTTCCCTTCTCTACTAGTAGCTTGATTGTATGGATTGGATGTTGTTCTGAGGTTGTTGTTGGTGTGTGGGAGAGTGTTCATGTTTTGACTGATCATGAGGGCTAGTTGATTAATGAAGTTTCCACGTGTGTATCAACATCAACTTGTTTGAACATTGGATCGGGAATGAGTTTGTGAGTTCCATCACCCATGGGTACAACTTGTGAAGCTTTAGTGGTAATCCCAATGTTTGAGTAGAAGGCAGTTGAATCATTTGATGAGCTTATCTCTCCTGGATTTGTTTTGAATTGTTCAAGAATCCTCTTTTCAAACATGGCATGTCTCTCATTCAAGAAGGAAGGCATAGAGTTGCTCATAGTTTGTATTCTTCAATCCTTTAGTGAGCTTTCACGAAGTGACAAACTTGTGCCATTCAGATTCATGTTGTTAACAAACTTTGAGTTCATGAATGTTAGGCATGGTCATTCTGATGTTCCTCATGTCATTCACCAACTTATGGAATCTCACATAGTACTCATAGACACTCTCATCTGGTTTCATCTTGAAGTTCTCAAATTCATCATAGAGTTGAGATTCTCTGTCCTTCCATAGTTAATTCGAACCTGAGAGAAGCATCTTAACATTATCCCATACAGCCTTTGCTTGTTGTTGTGGTTGATAAGCTTGTATATGTCTTCTGGAAGACCTTGCAATATGATGTTAGAAGCCCCGATATCGTGATCGAATCTCTTCTTCTCCTTATCATTGAGCTCATCATACATCTTTGGTCCGTCCATTCCGTAAATCAATGTACCATCTTCAATTGTATCAATTATGTCTCTAGTAGTCTCAACCCGATATGGTCCTTCATCAATCGATTTGAGAATGTTGACCCCATTTTCCTTTCCAAGACAGTACAATCTGATTCTTTGAGCCCAAGAGTCGTAGTCCCGTCAAGCATGGGTGGACGAGTATCTGAACCAGCTTGAACATCCTCGGCAACAATGGAGATGATTGTAGGAGCGTTGGTAGACATGATGACTGATTAAACGGGATTTTATAACTCTATGATTAAACCGAGAAATAGATTCTTTCACGGAATTTTACTAAATCAAGAGAAAACCATATTCAAAGGATATCACTCAAGTCGCTAGGAAACTTTGAACCAAGTCGCTAAGTGCCAAGTCGCTATAGTCCCAAGTCGCTAGGAAACTTTGAACCAAGTCGCTAAGTGCCAAGTCGCTATAGTCCAAAGTCGCTATATAACAACTCGCTACAATCCAAGTCGCTAGCAAAATTTTGGACACAATTCGCTAGCACCAAGTCGATGATTTGTCAAGTCGCTAAATAGCAACTCGCTAGGTACCAACTCGCTAACACCAAGTCGCTAACAAAATAAAGTACAAGTCGCTAACTTACACCAAGTCGCTAAGTGTAGTGGAGAATCCACTACGTGTACTTTTTGTCGGCTTGTCTCACTAGACAAGTCGCTAACCCAACTCGCTAATTCCTTTAACAATAACTCGCTACCAAATTGCGAAGCAAGTCGCTACCAAGAAAACTTTTCCGTGGCTAAAGTCGCTAGCATGAAAAAACACATAAACACCACTTTTCAATCCAAAAACAATCCAACCACGATGATTCAAGCCTTCTAAATCAAAACCTAAACACTTGTGATGATTCTAAACACAAAAATACAATCAAAATCCAAACGTTAACACTAGAAATCAACCAAATGATGCAAAAACCACTAAACTTTTTCAAACTCAAAACCTCCTAAAACCCACTAGAAATCCAAAGATATGTAAGAGATGATCTAACCTTGGCTCTTGATACCAATTGTAACATATTGGATTTCACAAACACACTAAACCATAATCATAGGTGGCGTACAAGATGGTTTTTAGAGAGAGAAAGTTAGAGGTTTAGGGAACTTAGTGAGAGAAAGAAAAATCTTATTATGAGCTCCAACTCTCTACCTTGGAGGGTAGAGAGTATTTATAGTCTTACAATAAAATGCCACACAACGGGCTGTGGATCAGGCATACAGTGGGTAAAGACCCGTCCGTCCTCCACGGTGTTACATAACTAAATACTACATAACTTAAAATAACTACGACTACGAGCTTTCTAACGACTACATATACTTGAGGTGACCGACTCTTTAATACATGGAATTTCTAATTCCTAACATTGTGTCTATATGTTGATGATATGCTTATAGTTGGCAGTGACAAGAAGATGATCACATCTACTAAGGACATGTTAAAATCAAAGTTTGACATGAAAGATATGGTTTAGCTGATATGATTCTTGGAATAAAGATCATACGAGCTTACAGTGGACTTGTATTAAGTCAAGGACATTAGATGGACAAACTTATTAATACTCATAATATGTGGGATTCCGGCCTATCTAGAACTCTAATTGACACCAGTAAGCATCTATCTAAGAATACAGGCGCAAGTGTAGCCTAATTAGAGTATTCAAGAATTATTGGAATGTTAATGTACTTAATGACATGTACCCGACCAGACTTAGCATATGTTGTTAGAAGGCTAAGTAGGTATATTAGTAACCCAAGTTATGCAGATTGAGAAGCTATGACTAGTGTACTTAATGGGCAGCGTTAAAGTAGATATCCAGCTGATATCGAAGGTATAATAATGCAAATTGGATATATTGCATAAAGGATTCTCGATCGACTAGTAGATATGTGTTTACACTATGAGGGGAAACTATATCTTGGAAGTCTTCCAAGTGAACGGTTATAGCTCGGTCTACGATGGAATCAAAAAATTGCGCGTTAGATAAATGCGGAGAAGAGGCGTAATGGCTACGTCAATGCATAGAGGACATACCAAGGTGGCCTAAACCAGTAACAACCATTAGTATACATTGTGATAGTTAATCGGCAATTGGCAGAGCTCATAGCATAATGTATAATGGAAAGTCTAGACATATCCGTCGTCGAGATAATTCGGTCCGACAACTACACTCAACATTAGTTATCTCAATTAACTATGTGAATTCAAAAGATAACATTGCTGTTCCGCTTACGAAAGGCTTAATAGAGGGTTAGTTAGTAAGTCGTCTAAAGGAATGAGACTAAAGCCCGTAAATGAATGAGTTTATATGAAGGAAACCCTAACCCATTTGACTGAAGATTCCCATATATGGGTTCAATTGGACAACCTAATCGTATAAATGTAGGGGAGTCACGTCAATGTGGGGGAGTTACTTAATATTGTAACTTCTTAGTCTATTCCTATAACAATGTGACTTGTTGAGAGGTTAAACATAAGGCTTTAATGATTCAAGATGATATCATAAAGCATAATGATCCAAGATGAAATATGAAAATATATGTTTTTAAAAATACAAGATGAAATCACCTATGTGAGAGAGAAGTGGGGTCGCTTTGAAAGGAATTATAGGGGTACAATTCCTAAAAGCTCTTGTAGAACCAGGCTAGTGTTCATGACCATAATGAACATGACTACGAGGACTTGACAAGGTCAGAGAGAGTCTTGTGTGAAGTGCAATATCGTCTACGTAAACATAGGCTTAGTTCAAGGACATCGTGTCTACTCAAATCTAGGAGACTAAGTGCATCACAAATAAATTTTCAAAGGGTCACCTACCTATCCTATGCAAGACTTAACCGCGTAAAATTTTCCAATATTTCGTATGTTTTTTACCGATCTTCATTCATGTGGGGGATTGTTGGAAAATTATTTTGCAAAAATTACTATTTACAAACTTTAGACTTTTTTTAATGTCTGTATATGTTATATATTTATATTGGTCGGTAGTTTTGCGTTCTTCTTAAAGTGAGCTTCGTAATGAGCTAAAGTGTGTCAAAATTGAAGTTAATATGAATGAAATAATGTGTCTCAAAGTGAGGCACTTGAAACACAAAATCTGGGAAAATATTGTATCCGCATCGCCTAGTAAAGAAAGTGGGGAGGTGTTTATATAGAAGTCTTGGTATTTGCTATCAAATTCTTTTGGTTGGTTTTTCTCCAATACCTACGTGTGCGCGCGCAGGAGTGGTGCAGATTTCGGATTTTCTGGGCCAAAATGGGTTCCAAGCTTGTCAACTCATGCAAGCCCGCGCAACCTATGGACACGAATGCAGCTGCGAAAATTTGCATATATACGAATCTGTTTGCTGCATATTTCATCTCCTTACATTCTAGATTTTGTACAAACCTATTTTAGAAATTGATTTAAACTTTGTGCACAAGTTTAATTAACTTTTGGGTATGTTTTCCAAATCATGTTATTTACATAACAGATTTGTAAATCTATTTAATTTTTACAAGATATTCTGTCCTGGTGACCAAGAAAAGTATTCCATATAAATTAAACACAACCTCATTCGGCTTTCATACACAGAAGACGCATCTCCATTACATACGTTTCCAGCATTCTTTCGATCAGAAACACGCATGCTTTTCCATGATCTTTCAAGAAAGTTGTCGCGTCCGGCAATACATCTGTTTTAGTCGTTGTACCTTGGGAAACAGACGACGAAGAGCCTCGTGCCTTAACCCTTACTTCTTTCTTTTACTTATCGTTATATAGTGTTTGTCTTGTGCTTCTACCCATTTCTATTTATATTTAATTTTTTGGTTATTTATTTATTATAATCTGATTTAATTAATAAAAGTGTTACATTTCCCTTACAGTATATGAGGTAAGCCTATCAATAGTAACATCAGCCATAAGGCCATAAGTAATGTGGACGAACATTGTTGGTCACTTGTTTTATAGCATTTGCAGTGGGTAAAACTATCAAAAGTTGTTAATACAAATATCATCATTAAGCGTTATTTATATTTTATGATCTTTACCTAATTTTTGTTAACGACAAAGTAAATTTTATTTTTTATAAAACATAAAGCTTGTCAACATTAATAGATATTAAAACAAGCTTTTCCTTAAATAATATCTTCATCACTCAAGCATTTACATTTTGATTTATCATATATCAATTAAGTTTGATATCCCTCTAAACCATAATGTATTTTAACATTTTTAGATCAAGCATGTTTTAGTTTCTTAAAACATAACACTACATATGTATTTACATTTAACATATTTCTAAAAATAGAAAACAACATATGACATCATGTGGTGCATCATTGAAATCTCTAGAGGATTTCATAAGATATTTTGTGTGGATTTTGACTCTACATATCTTACATGATCTAGGTTGAATTTGGTTGACTTTGGTAAGATTTTGGTAATCTTGCTATCAGACCCCGGCGGCACCAAAATGTTACACGGGCGGAACCATTTCTATGGTTCCGTGGTCCGTGCTGACAGCAGGCTGTTTTGGCTATAAATAGCAAGACAACCCAAGTTGTTTTCTCATCCCTTTCTAGCATAAGCACATACATTCCTTCTCTCTAACATTTCTAACTCAGTTTCATATCATTATATTGATCATCTTTTGTAGCAAAGAAGATCAAGGCATATTCAAGCTTCAACAAATAGTTGGAAGTCTTGTTTGTTTTGTTGTTGTATGATCTAGTCTTGTTCATATATCATTGTTGTACCAAACCATCATAAACTTGTGAGTGTGAGTGGTTAGTATTTTAGTCCTTAAAATACATTGTGTGTCGGAGTGGTTGTACCCTTGAAAAAGAACTCGACATCTAGCTTAGTGTCGGAAATAGTGTGTAAGCGAAGTGTAAAGGTTTATCCGCCGGTGAAAGGAGCTTGTTAACTAGTGAAGTTAAACTCTCGAGTTGGAGACTCGGTGAGTGGAGTAGGGCAAAGAAAAAGAGTCCTTGTAGACCGAACCACTATAAACAACTTTTCGTGGTTTGATTGTTTCTTTTCTTATTTACTCTTTATATATTGCTTGCATATTGTTTGATATCTTTGATCAATATCAATTGATCATTACAATAAGTTTCAAAACAAAGATTTTAATCGTTAAACTATTCAACCCCCTTCTAGTTTTCCACAAAAGCTTTTTATTATTCTATCAAGACTTTGTTTTGCATTGTAATATAAGATTTTACAATAACTTTTTAAGAATTTTTAAAAAAGACTTGACTAACTCAAAGCTATTGTAAAAAGTATAAGTTATTAAATGAATTATGTATTTAAATGAATTATGCATTAAATACATCAAGTTTTTAAAGACTTCATGCATTATAGATGCTCTTAGAACGTGGCTTCTAAAATTTATGTGGCTTATAAAATAATTTAACTTGTAAGTGAACCTTATGAAATATTTAAATATTTAAATGATCTTTTTGCACCACACATTCATTAAAAACTATACATTACACTCATAATAATCACTAAAGTCAATTAGAGTTGGCTTCTTTTTCAATATTTAATAATTATAAGTGGTTGTCCTGATTGTTACCGCTACAATTCTAGTTTGGTTGTGTTATTTGCGTAACTTTTGATTCTTTGTTTATTTTAAAGGTCTGTCTAGGTGTTTTCAGCAAAAAAAGAAATTTTAGGTTTATTAAAATAAAGATCATGTCTATACAGGTACCATATAAGTTTATTTAACTGACGATATCCGTATTTAACGACGGTATTTTATAGTGACAAATAACTATAGTTGAAATATTTTGATTAAGTGTATCGTATAACATTTATGCATATAACGTAAAATAAGCAAAATATAATTAAAAAAAAATGTAACATAAGATAATTTAACTCAAAGAATGATTTTAAAAAAAGTAAAATACACAGTTCGTCATTTTACTTATATAAAAAATACACGTTGAGTCACAAATTCAAAATAAATACGTCCAAAGTCTCAGTTATGCAATTTTTGCATCGCATAAGGTCTTTTTGATTACCGACCGCTAGTCAATGGTCGTTATTCATGTGCCCTTGCAAGTGAGGGTATTCTGGTCATTTCACCGTGTTATGTTAATAATATTTTGGTACGACCTTAGGGACGAACTGTGCAATTAACTCCTAAAATTAACACTATCACCTAACTCATCCACACTACCACTATCAACACCACCATCATCTCAGTTACCTCCACCACCATGATCATCTTGTCACCACCACTGTCACCATCATCTCGTTACCACAATTCACCACGAAACACAAAACTCATTCCCAAATCCCATCCATCCACTTCAAACACAAAACACCCTTCATCAAGATCTAAACAATTGCCGCTTTTTTACTCAAATATTTAAGAATACAAGTTAAAAAAAAAAAACATACCCGTAGTATTTGTTTCCCCTTATTTTTTCTTGCATATTTGACAATTTCAGCATCTAAGTTAAAGACCCATCTTCGTGAATATTTGACATTTTATTTCATTTATATATCACAATTCTCCAACACCACCATCACTGCCACCACCAATACCACCAGGTTATAAACGCTCACGTCAGCTTTTGCTTCTACAACACTATATTGTAACTTTAGCTCAACATTTGTTCTCACTGATAACATGAAATTATTAAGTACACTAAGCAGAAGAATCTTTGTATCCATTGCTCTTAAAATAACCACAGACACTAGGTACAAGATATCAGAAAAGTTAACAACACCGACAAAATAAAAAATTGGAAAAATTACAAAATCTCATCCCGTCACAAAAACTTGGTCACATTTCGATACCAAAACCAAAACCAAAACCAAAACCCATCAAACAACCATGCGGTGGCTATTCTCTAGCATCGCAAAGCCACAACGGCCTCATTATCACTCATTATCGCATATGCTGCTTTGACCGACATCAGACTGTTATTACTGACATTTCGGTCACTAGATGATTCATTAATGTCCAAGTCACATAATCTCAGTGATGACGTCAACGTAGTTGAGAATTAGAAGGTTGTTGTGAATAGAAAAGGACCATGTGCTAATGTTGAAGAGATGGAAGATTGAGTTTAGAGATGTATTTCTTGAGGAGCGTATGTGTTCGAGATGTTATACGACGTCATTTTGATCATAACGGTATGCATATAATTAGTTTAGTGTTTGTGTTTCTTTGGTTTGATGTAGTTATTGATGGTGAATTGTGACGTCATATTTTGTTGTTTTTTATTTATGTTTAGGTATAAAAATTGAGATTTGTAATTTTGTTATTGATGTGAAGGACGTGTTTGATTTAAGATTCAAAATGAGAGATGTAGATATTCGTTTTGTGTGTCGATAAAAGTGAAAAGCAGTTGATACTAAGGGTATTTGGGATTATATTACTGCTTATGTCTTTGTTACTTTTAATCGTTTTGATCGTATGGGATTATTTGTGAGTGGAATAGATATGTAAACTCAACAATTTTGGTTAATAATGGATGAAGTTTGTAGAAGACATAGGTTTTTGTAAGATCGGGGACAAAATGACAGACCAAATGGTATATATTTTCAGAGGAATTTAGCCGAGGCAGTGAAATAAAATGATGGGTTTATGCTTGTATATTTAGTGATATTCATCTCAAATTAGTGATGATTATGGTTGTTATTAAATTTTGGTTGAAGGTGTTGGTGTGGGAGGGTGGTTGATGGTTGTAATGGTGGTGGGTGGTGGTGAATGGTTGTAATGATTAGTGGTGATGAGTGGAGATGAAGAAGAAGGAGGGTGAATGAGTGAGGTGACGATGTTTATTTTAAGAGTAAATTACACCGTTTGTCCCTAAGGTTGTCCCAAAATAATTGTCCTCCGACAAAAAACACACAATTAAAAAAAACATAATTATTATTGATTTCTCTCTCTTACTTTTTGTTAAAAGATAGTTTTACCCTTAACTAATTAATTGGTGACACCCTCAATTTCGTGATATCAACGGAATTCAAACTGGGTGTTACTCGATGGTATGACAGTTATAACAATAGAAAGTGATTTCTAATTATGTCGTTTTAAAAGATTTATCATTCGAATAGTTGAAATATCAGATTTTACAAAAAGAGAGGTCCTAGTAGTTTTATGGTTATATAATACATAAATGTAAAGTTTTTGATGTTTTTTTAAATTATAAAATATATTATAGCCTTCTTGAGTATCGTGCCCTTCCGTGCCAGCCTCGTATATTATAGACCTGAGATAAACATGTTAAAAATTGTTAACACAAATGTTGGTGAATTTATAGAGTTTATAATTTAAAGCACGGATAACAAGATTTCTAGGTTATAGTAATAATTGTAATGAATACAACTATTGGTTAGTTTTTATTGTACTTAGCTCATAGATCTCAAAATATTACCAGTATATCAACAGAAATTGATATTATAATCGGATATTAACAGAAATTGATATGATAGTTGGATATCAACAAAAATCGATATAATAGTCGAATATCAACAGAAATTGATACAGTAGTCGGGTATCAGCAGAAGTTGATATAATAGTCGGATATCAACAGAAGCTAATATAATAGTCGAATATCAACAAAAATTAATATAATAGTCGGGTATCAACGTAAATTGATATAATAGTCGGATATCAACAGAAATTGATATAATAGTCGGGTATCAATAGACATTGATATAGTAATCGGTGTTTAATATATCATGGGTTACATTGTTATACACTCATAGTTCAAAAATTGTTATTAGTTCAAATAGTACCACGTCCGTTGGTTCAAGATTGTACCAAGTCCGTTAGTTTGTTAATATTCCAAGTTCGTTAGTTCAACATTTTACCAAGTCCATTAGTTCATGTTTATACCAAGTCCATTAAATCGAGATTATACCAAGTCCAATAGATCGAGATTATACCAAGTCCGTTAGATCAAATTTGTACCAAGTCCATTAGTTCAACACATGATTCATGATTTCCCGTTATACCTAAGGTTCTCATATATAGACGTTTGTCAGCCCTAGCTAAGTCAACACAAATGGGGTTCATCAATTCCAATAGACCTATTCACACGCGCTCACTCAACTAGTGATTAATGGTTCGTGATATATGGACTTAAGTGTGTCAATAGTTTTACTTAGTGCTAATAAAATATCCAGTTCAGATAAATGTACAGTTTACAAATAATCGTGATTGTTAATAAAAGTAGTCGAGCATGTATCTCCCTCAAAGAGTTTACAAAACAGTTAAATGATTGAAAATGGGGCTATGAAACTCACCGTGAGTGGATAATATCAAATATATAACAAAATCGATGGATAAGCCGGGAAAACCTCTACGTGCAACCTAAAATATGATGTTGCGTCTTAGGTTTTGAAATAATGATGTGAAAAATATAAATGAGTCTATATAAGTCATTATATTGATAATACTATTGTACATGATTGGTTATGTATGTCGTTTATAGAAACGGTTAAGTTTATGAATCGTGTTTTGTTAAATGGTGTACCACTGTTTGGGCTATCATAATTCAGAGGTCATGTAGTAAATATTTGAGGAGCTTGGACATTTTAAATTTTAAATCCAACAACTCATCAATACGTTTACCCTGATGAAAACCCTCACATGAAATTCCCTACTAACATGTTACATTAATAGTTAAAGGTATATTTTGCATGTTTGTTTATATGACATACGTGTTGAAATGGTCACAACGTTTGTGAATTTAATTGACTTGATTCTTGTTAATCGATTTTAAACAAGTTTGTTGCTTAACTCAATTTATAAAAATTATATGTGACGATAATGTGTCAAAATCGGTTTTTAGTCATATTTCTCGTCAATTGTGAAATCTACTATTCCAATGGTCAAATAAACTTAGGAAAGTTTATTAGAATGTTTGTATGTTACATGTATAAGACATGTTAATTTTTTTAAGTCACAAGGCTTGGAAAGGAAAATGGTTTATTGCGACTAACTTTTGAAAAAAATAATTTTCGACAAAACAGTACTTGTTAGTTTTGGTAGTGAACAACACTTGTTTTTGCCTTTTTGAGGCTTAACTTCTCACATTGTCTTGTGTAAAACATAATTCTGGACAACTTTCGTACTTTACACTTTTACTAGTTCGGACCATAAAGGGTTCTAAATTTCGTTTTAAATTTAAACCAGAAGACAATTTACCATTTACCATTATTACTTTTAGTAACCTAAACTAGTCATAACTTTTGATTCACAAGTACAATTTAGTCGATTCAAAATGCTACGGTTTTGTTTTGAGTTTCTCTATAACTACATGGATATAATTAAGGTCATAGGTTTATAGTTTTGAGTCAATAATTAGCATAAGTTTACTTGTTTAGCTTGTTTACTAAATAATGTCTTACACATGATACTTTTGAGGTTTCGGCCATGTACATCATATGATCAACATATATAACTTATATTAAGGTATGAAAACATAAAAATGAATATGAGTAAGAGCTCTCTTACAAGGGTTGGTGTTGGAAGTAAAACAAGATCAAGAATAAAAAACAAGAACATGATCCAAACATCATAAATCAAAACCAAGCTTCCATGTCAAAAACACATCCTTATAATCCTTTGATCAAGCTAAATCTAACTTATAAAACTCTTTAAAAACTTCAAGAAAATCCATGGGTTATGATGAGATTATGGTGTTGTTTGTGTGGTGATTTGTGTAGGAATGAATCAAGTATAACAACTAGTAACATAAACCTTCAATTTAGATCAAGAAACTAGTAAGATGAAAATAATATGGATGGATCATAGGAGTGTGTTTGGTTCGTTTATGATGAGAGAAATAAAGGGATGAATGAGATCTAATAGGTATAAAAAGAAAGAAATAGTAGAAATATCTAGTCTTATTAACTTAGGTATTAAGTTTAGAAAATATCTCATTTTACTTAGCTTAGTTAGGAAGTAAGTAAAAATATCTAGTTATCTTTAAGCTTGACATAGAAGATCATTAAGACTAGACTTAGTTGGTTAAGTTTTGAAGGATATTAGGTGTTATTTAGTGTAAATAAACAAACACTGATACTATAGTCAAAGCATGAGAGAAATTATGTTGACTTTTCCAAAAATGTAAAAGTGTTTAAACATCTTAGAAAATGTGATGTAGGTATAGGCTAAGTTTATGTATAAGTAAGAATGCTTAAAAAGCGAGTTTATACTCGTAAACACATTGTCTATTTGGCAAAATTGAAATTAAATTTTAGAATTCCATATAATGATTATAAGTGGAATAGGATTTAATTTAACGTGATGAAAATATTCAGAGTTGGTTTTTCGTTATGTGCGAGATAACCTAATGGTTATATTTAAAGTTCAAAATTGTACGCGATTTTGGATAAAATGTTTATGTTTTGAATAAATATTTAGAGTGAAATTTTTCGAGTTGTTACATCATTAATGTAATTTTTAAATTTTGTAATATTAATTTCAATTAAAAGTAATATGGTGAACTTGGTCAAACTTTTACATCTATTTTTAATAGTGGACAATTAAATTGGGACATCCCAAAAAGGAAATGTGGACTATAAAATTGAGACGGGGGAGTATTAACATAACACAGTAAAATGACCAAAATACCCTCATGTACAAGACACATAGGGGAGCTAACAACTTTTGACTAACAACCTGTAGATAAAGAGATCTAGCGATGCAAAAATTGGACAGTAAGGACCTTGGACGTATTTATTTTGAATTTGGGACTCAGAGTGTATTTTTAATACAAGTAAAAAGACGAACGATGTATTTTACTCTTTTTAAAATATACTAAAGAACCTAAAATGTATCAAAAAACATATAAAAACTTAAAATGAAACTGAAAATACAACATGAAAGTAATAAGTTGACGCACTCTTCCTCTACAATATTTTTTTCTAGCTTTTCTTACAAATTATTATATATATAGTTGAAATGATAAATGTATAGGACAAGAAGAGCTTCCCTTCCTAGTGTGTATTAAATGTAATTGATAAACTTTTTAATGATAATTATAAGTCAATTTAAAAAAAAAATAAGTCAAACTATTTTCGGTGAGAAAGTAAAACAAAAATTGAAATTTAAAGGGGTATTTTAGGTACAACACATTAATCATTTTCAAAATTTTTAAATAAAATGATTTTCTCAATATATATAGTATATGATTTAAGTTCATTTACATACCAAACATTTACTCACATATCAAAAGACAAATTTCAGCCACTTATTTTTAACAAATCAAATATTCATCATTTTTTATTCAAATATAACCACTCTTAAGTCATTAATCGTTAAATGAAACTTATATACTATCGCTAAGAATATTTAATTATCTTTCTATAGATGGGTCATTTGATATAATTTTTGACAAACTTTTTTTTTTCGTTTGCTTTCACTTTTTTTTAACTTTTTTACGTTTTCGTCTTTTTTTATTTTCTTTTTCCTTTGTTATTTAAACTTGCATGAGAAATTACATGTTATATTACACTAATTTGGATAAAACATATAAAATCACATGTGATTTTCTCACACGTGATCTCAATCACATGTGATTTTTTGCCAACTGTGATGTTTTCACATGTGATTATAGAAGTTTCATAATTGAACAACTATAATATATAATCGAATATTGTGTGTCTGATATATGGTTGGAAAGCCAAGAATGTATGTTTTTCATTCCAAAAAATGGGAAATTTTTTTGATTTGTAGACAAAGACTTATGTCAGTTTAGATGTTTAGTGTTCGAACTTCGATAGTACTGTTAAATCGCATGTGATATGTAATTTGAATTTTGATCCAGTTAAGAAAACGTGAAAAAAGGACTCAATTTTTTTTTATGTCAAAAGTATATTAAAATACCCGCCTATATAAAGATACTTAAATACTGGTCGTGACAGCATAATTTGTTTTGTGATTGATGAGATATTTAAATTATAGAAATGGGTGTAATTAAAATTTTAATTTAAATATCAATTAATATATATATTTGTTTTTGTTTTTTTTTTTTTTTTTTTTAAATAAGCGGCTGAGGTTTACATTAAGTGAAATTATTAATTAAAAAAATAGATCGATATTGACACACTAACTATTGCCTTAAAACATCTGTTAAACAAACTGTTTTTTAATTGTGCAAAAAGTAAAATAAAATGTAGGGTATGGCAATAATGATATCGAATACATAATAAGACAAAATAAATCAATTATTCTTTTTCGAAACCGATTGATATTATATATAGCAAACGTATCACATGTTTGTTGTGTTGTTATTCGAATGAATTATTATTGGACATTACAAGGCATGAAAGCGAATATAGTTTGCATAAGCTTCCTTTAATATACTTATTTTAAATTATTTAATGGTTAGAATTGAAGTAATGGGATCGTTCTTTCCTATAACAACGTGAGTTAATTTGAAATTCATCGCTTTCAGTGAATGGTTACCTTTATTACATAATAAACTAAGGGTGTGTTTATGTTCAAAAAAAAAAACTAAGGTGTGTTTGATTGGAGGATGTAGAGGTTGGATTTTGGCATGATGGTAAGTTGTTTGGTTGATAAAATGAATTTCTTAAACCTTTCTAAACACCCGTTTTGTTAATTCATATGAATTGGTTGGGTTTTCAACAAAACCCAAAAGCTCTATTTTCTTTCTCTCATAATCATTTTAATAATTATATTAAAGTATAATATTTAAATACAATTTAATTATAATATCAATAAAAATACTCCCTCCGTCTCATTTTTATTGTCCTTTTTGACTTTAACTAGTCTTTCTTGTTCAACTTTAACCATTAATATATTTATTTGTGTTATATAATACTTGATGAAAATTATACAAACGAAAAATACATTTAAAACACAATACATTCATATATTTTTCATCAAGTATTATATAACATAAACAAAAATAATTATGGTCAAAATTGAAAAAGAAAGACTAAAAAAGTCAATAGTGAACAATAATTTTAAAACGGATGTAGTATATTTTATTTCTCTTAATTTTATTTTATTACAAATTCAAATCCAAATCCAAATCTAAATCTAAATCATAAACCAAATTCAAATCCTATACTCATTTACAAAACAAACAAGCCTTTAGTACTTTATACATTATAAGTTAGAAAATTTGTAAGTTTGTTCCTTAGTACTTTATACATTATAAGTTAGGAAATTTGTAAGTTTGTTCTTGAGTCTAACAATATATGACAACGGGATAATTTTTCTATCTTTAAATACACTAAAATATTTCAAAATTAAAAAATTTTAAAAAAAGTTAAAAAAATACATAATTAAAGCTTACAGTACAAGTCAATTAAACACAACTAACTTATAGTCAAATAGAGGCGGATGTATTCACGGATTATGAGGGGCGGTACCCTCCATGGTTAGCCTAACAAGATGAGATTTTAATGTACTTTTTTCGGTTTTAAGGTTTTTTCTAAAGTGCCTTCCATTCAAAACCTAAATTGCCTCCAACCACACTAAAACCCGACATTCTAAAGCCTTGATGAAGATTCAACAACACTCTAAAACATTATAACTCTTTCATCTCTTAGTAACAATATCTAATACATTATTTCAATCCTAGAAATGTTTTTGGTGCATTGTGTTGCTATTGTTAAAGGGAAAATTTTGCCCGCCACAACCTAATTTTCTGATTCTACCAGTGTAATCAAATATTTTGAAAGTGAACAAATTATACAAAACATTCCTAAATTTAAGTTAGTAGTAATATAACTAACACAACATATGGTACAACATTTTTTATTTTTATCATCTAGGATACATTTTCGCCTAAGTATGTTGAACATAACAATTCCCTCCACTACTGCTGTTATCTGTAAACTTGAAAATTCCGAATTAGTAGCAACGAGGTTTTAATATCCACGCTCCGCGGCGGGGTGTGTGCATACAAAAGTATTACATGCAATAAATTTACGACAACAAATAACAATTTCAATATATATTAACGTTCAGTAACCGTGTAAAGTCACAGTTAAATCAGTAAAAATGTCTTGTACAATTCTCAACATGCACAGTTAGAACATATAATTAAACCAAAGTAGAAACTTTGGGTTGTAAAAGACTCACCCGAATCACATTTCTATCACCAACAATTTCAAAATTCATATAAATTTTGTAATGTGCTATGTAAATATCACACACATGTTTTCATGAAACATAAGTGTAATGGTACGTGCCCAAATTTCTCATAAATTACCATAGCGGTATACACTATTACAAATAAGCCACTTGATAGCGTGAGTTCAGGGTCGAGAAGACTTCCTTTTTTACGAGAAAGTTTTTCAACCTTCCAGGCAGTGAACCTAATCGTTGTAGTGTAGTATGGGGTAAGCCTAGGGGATTAATTCGTTCTCTAGGGGAATAGAAATGCTAGAAAAAGATGTATGACGAGAAGGTAAGGTTGAGGGAGATTCTTTTTAGTCTTTTTATGTTTTTTAGAAAGTAAGGTAAATATCTCGGGGTATAGGAGTTGGGGGTGGTATTTCAACCAATTTTAACTACTTTTAATAACTACTTATCTAATTTACTAATTAACTAAGGATGGATTATGCTAATTGTAGATGTGCTCGTATAATGATTAAAGATGAGTTTACTTAGATGTTCTTACTCCCTAGTTATCTCTTATTGGTCGGTTGAATTGTCACATCCTCATCTTAATTAGTGCGCTATATTCCGTTTGGTCATAGGGGGTGCCTAATTCCCTAGTTCTATGAATTGGAACTCTCCTCTAGACTATCCGGGATCGGCGATTTCAATGGTATCTCTCCCGAATACTCTACTATCCTTAAGCTACAACTCACGCAATAAACACAACGAATGGCCTAAGTGCTTTCTTAAGCTTTTTTGCTATTTAGGACGTTCAAGCTCGCAACAATTAAAGAAGAAGAAAGTTTCCCTCACTCTAGCGTCTACCAATTAAGACAAGAGACAACCTAACAATAATTAACAACTAGGTTTCATAGATCTAAGCAAACACAAAGATAATTTAACAACTAGGTATCATATTCTTCCTCCTTTATTTCACCTAAGAAGTCTTTCTAAGAGCATCATTGTACCTAAAATGGTTTTCCTAATTATCTCATGCTTAAGGTAGTGCCCTACGGTTTTAGGTTTATCTAATTCCTTAGGTTTGCCTTCATCCTTACAGTTTGAGCTATTCTCGTTATTGCCAATATCTTTTTCCTCAACTACCCCATCCTTATCACAAACAATGGAAATGGCGTTAACGAACATAGTGGGGGTAGCGCGGTCATCATTCCTTACTAACACTTTATCGTGAACCTTCATCTTAGTGTACTCCTTTACCAAGTTCATCATCTCAGCCATTTTTGCCTGCATTTCTTCCCTCTGACTATAAACTTCTTCCTCAAATTTAGCTAATCTCTCCGAGTGAGCCGCCATATATTCTCTCATTTTTGTTTGAAGCTCGGTGAGAGTGGTATCGGTGAGGTTGAACGGAAGCGTTTTAAGGAAGCGTGGTTTCTTTCGCGGCGAGGCGATTTAGAGGGCGGTGTTGGGCTATTGGCTGATTCAGCGAAATTAACCGTTGATCGAGGGATTGGTCTAGGCACTTTATTTTGCCTTTCAACTAGATAGTCGATCTTTTTTTCTAGAGCACAAAGTTGCTCTTCGGTGATGCTAGAAGACCTAAAAGGTACTGATATGGCATTTACCATGCTTTTAGTAGTTTCATGAGATTCACTCCAATTTTCGTAGGTTTGACCGGCGAGCTCTTCAATGATATCCCATGATTCTTTCGCATTGAGATTGCTAAGCCTCCCGCCGGCTGCTTGGTCAATGGATCGCTTTGTGAGGAAATTGACATGATCATAAAAGATTTGGAGTTGAAGCCAAAGATCGATGCCGTGACGAGGGACTTTATGAAGTAAGTCCTTGAATCGAGTCCACGCCTCATATAGATTTTTGCCTTGACATTGTTGAAACATCAAGATGTCATTCCTTAGCTTGGTAGTTCTCCCCGGTAGGAAAAATTGGGCGAGGATCCTACGGGAAGTCGTTCAAGCCAATTACTAGCTTGTTCCCGTAGATAGAATTGGAAGAGACGCAAGCGCGTAGTCTGCCATGTGGTAGCATTAAGGTCAATGGAGTCAACGATGTTTAGGAAATCTTTGAGATGCTGATTAGGCTCTTCGGAACGAATTCCATGGAATGCACATCCGTTTTGCACCAACCGGATGGTGTCGGATCGCAGGGCTGTAGTTTGAGCTTGAAGTGGGAGCTCAATGGTGTTCCTATAGCCTTTATGACTCGGTCTAGAGTATTCACCAAGAGTACGGCCTCTTGGCGGGTCGTGTGGTGGTTGATTGAGTGGAAGTGGTTGATGTGGTGGTGGATCATTGTTGGATGGGTTAGCACCTTACAGCATGAAAAGTGACGAGATTACGAACAAAAACACAAAGAAGGGGGATCGACTAAAAGGAAGCTAATGAAAAAGAGAAAAAAAAGCTCGCTTGATAGGAATCAAGCGAGTAGACCTAAACGAGATTGAAATCTAACTAGCTATTCTATTCCCCAGCAGCGGCGCCAAAAACCCTCTAGGCAGTGAACCTAATCACTGTAGTGTAGTATGGGGTAAGCCCAGGGGATTGATTCGTTCTCTAGGGGAATAGGAAATTTAGAAAGAGATGTATGACGATAAGGTAAGGTTGAGGGAGATTCTTTCTAGTCTTTTTATGTTTTTTTAGAAAGCAAGGTAAATATCTCGGGGTATAGGAGTGGGGGGTGGTACTTCTACCAATTGTAACTACTTTTAATAACTACTTATCTCATTTACCAAATAACTAAGGATAGATTATGCTAATTGTGGATGTGCTCGTATGATGATTAAATATGTGTTCACTTAGATGTTCTTACTCATAGGGGGTGCCTAATTCCATAGTTTTTAACTCTCCTCTAGACTATCCGGGATCGGCGAGTACAATGGTATCTCCCCCGAATACTCTACTATCCTTAAGCTACAACTCACTCAATAAACACAACGAATGGCCTAAGTGCACTCTTGAGCTTTTTTGCTATTTAGGACGTTCAAGCTCGCAACAATTAAAGAATAAGCCAGTTTTCCTTACTCTAGCGTTTACCAATTAAGACAAGAGACAACCTACCGATAATTAACAACTAGGTTTCATAGATCTAAGCAAACACAAGGATAATTTAGCTACTCATGTTAAACAAGCAAGCATACACACATACAATAGAACATGGGCTAGACATAATGATAATATGGATTAACAAACTTATCTTATGATGTAAAGAAGGGTATGAGACCATTATATACTGTCCAAGTCGGACTACAACTGAATTATATTTTGTAAAACAGATTTAAGTATGTTTAAGTCTGTTTAGAGTTAATTCTGGTAGCTTTAGTATTTAAGTCGGGCAGACCAGACTTAAGTGTGTTGGTAGTTAAGTTTGCCAGTACTAAAGATTTTAAGTCTAGCAGAACAAATAGTCGTTAGTTAAGTCTGTTTATATCTAAAACAGAATAGTTTGTTAGAGTTATATTAGGAATAGTCATGTATGAGTAGAGATATCTTAGGAAAAGATATCTTTACCCTTCTACAAGTTTGTTAGTCAATTAGGGTTTTCTTGGTGTATAAAAGGATCCCTAAGGTGTTAGCTTAAGGTACAAGTTGTAAGCATTAGCCTTTGAGCAAATTAATAGAAAATACGAAGTTAGTTAACTTGTGTTCTTCATACTTTGTGTGTTAAGATTCCGCATTAACACATCAAGCTTTTGCTAAGAGTTCTTCATACAGTAATTTGGATTTATTCAAGATTACTATTAGTTATTCAAGGCTACTTAGATCCATAAACTTTTGGACCTACAAGTGGTATCAGAGCCTGTTGAAGAACTCTGATTTGAAGAAATAAAACACACCAATAACACTCATCTCATCTCACTTATAAACCCTAAAGAATGTCTTATCATGATAACTTCTCAAATTATCTTAGTGATGAAGAGGCCACTGACCATGAAACTGAAGCATAAGAAGTAGGATATAAGAAACAACAACAACAACTTCCTGCAACAACAACTATCTCCAACCTTTAATGTCCTATTCTGAGAAATGAAGAATACGACATCTGGGCCATGGAGATGGAACATTTTCTGGAATATATTGATAATGAGGTCTAGAAAGTGATACAAAATGGGAATTCAAAGAAGAGAATTTCCAAAGGTTAAGATGGCAAAGTCAGGGTTCTGCCACCAATCTCTGCTGCAGATATACTTGTTGTGGAGAAAGAAAGAAAGACAAGAACTCTCTTATTGATGGCCATACCAAAGGAACATCTCAGAAGGTTCCACAGTATGGATGATGCTAAGGAGATATGGGAGGCTATTAGGACAAGATTTGGAGGAAACGCCAACTTCAAGAAAATGCAAAAAGCTGTTTATAAACAACCGTTTGAGGAATTTACCATCAGCAGCTCTGAAGGCCTGGAGAAAGGCTATGACATATTCCAAAAACTCCTATCACAGTTGGAAGCACATGGATCTGAAGTGTCTAATGAAAATGCAAATATGAAGTTTCTCAGATCATTGCCCAATGAATGGTCAAATCTAGCAATGATCATGAGAACTAAAGAAGATATTGACACCTTGTCAATAGATGACTTGTATAATAATCTTAGAGTTTATGAACAAGACATCAAAGGGAATTCAAGAGCTTCTTCAAATGACAACAATGTTGCTTTTATCTCTCAAGGCAAGAACTCTAACACCAGAGTTAAGTCTAGTAGTGGTTTTAGTTCTGGTAACTATACAGTTTCTACTGGTGTAAAGGATAAGGATAAGGCTGCTAGTTTTTGTTGATAAGATCATCTATTCATTGTTTTCTAATCAATCTGAAAACATTCTAAATGAAGACTTAGATCAGATTGAAGATGAAGAGATAGAGGAAATGGATATCAACTGGTAGTGTGCAATGATTGCCTTAAGGATGAAGAAATTCTTCAAGAAGACTGGTAGGCAAGTGCGTTTTGATGGAAAGAGACCAGTGGGATTTGACAAATCAAAGCTGAAGTGCTACAGGTGTCAAGAAAGGGGTCACTTTGCTAAGGAATGCACTGTAAATAAGGCAAATGAAGAAAAGAAAAGGGATTCTTTCTATCCTTGGCATGCTGAGAAGGAAGACAAGAATTAGACTAGGCTGCTAACTTTGGAAGCTGGTGTGATTAACTAGGGAGAGCATCCTACTGAGGGGACATAAGTCAATCATGCTCTCATGGCCATAAGCTCCAGCAGTGAGGTAACTTTATGCTAAAAAATTTGCACTGATTCATACAATAAACTGCAGTCTCTTTGTGATGAACAGATTGGTCAATTGGGTGATCAAGAAGTTCAATTACTTGCTTATGAAAGTGCTGTTAAAACATTGGAAAATAAAGTAAATAATCTTCAAAAACAAAATGCATCTCTTAATGAAAAGCTTACTTTCCAAGGTAATGAAATATTTGAAAAAGATGAGAAGCTTAGAAAATATAGGAGAATTGGAATGAAGGAAGTTAAAGATAAAGAAGAGCTACAAAAGATAGTTGATAAATTGTAAAATAGTAATAAAAATATGTGGAAGCTAGTAAATTCAGGAATGAGTTCAACAAGTAAAATTGGTTTAGGGTATGGGATAAAATCAGATAAAGAGGTTTTAGGATATGAGGAAGAGGTGATGGAAAATGTTTTGTTAATTCAAAAAGTGATTTTAAAGGTAAACCTATATATCATAGATTTGCTAAAACTGACAATAACAAGGGAGTTCCACCACCAATTAATGATGATTATACTCTTAAACCTGAAAAAGAATATGATGAGTCCTTATTTGACTATAGCAAATGGAAAAACCCTGAGACTCTTGCTTCTCAAGACTACTCCATTGAATTTACTAACTGTTAATCCAATGATGGTAAAGGATTCTGGGAAAAAAGTTCAGAAAGCAGTGTTTTAGAAGATAAGACCAGTGAGTACTCTTTCTGTCAATCTAATGACAGTGAAGGTCCTACTAAAAGTATATTTGAATGTTCTCTAGAACTTAAGTCTGAGCCCATAAGGATCTCTAAACCCGTTTTAAAAAGTGAGCCCTTTGTGCCAAAACAAACTGAGCCTGTCATTTTTGTTTCTAAACCAGAAACAGTTAAACCTAATTGTGTCCAAACTCCTAGGCAACAAACTAAAATTGAGACACCTAAAATTGACAGAAAAGACTGGAATGGGTTAATGCAGAAAGAGTATGGGGATGGGTACTCTTTTACAAGGAAGAGTTGTTTTATATGTGGAAGCCTAAGTCATTTGATTAGAGACTATGACTATCATGAGAAAAGAATGGCTAAGGAGGCTGAGTTAAGAAAGAAAACAACTATACACACTGAAAATAGGTATGTTAAACTAGTGTGGAATAATGTGAACAGGATTAACCATGCTAATAAGTTTGTTACTAGACCAGTACCCGTTAATACTGGTAGTATGCATGTTAATTCTGTTAGACCAAGGGTGGGTACTAATGTTCAAGTTAGTACTGGGAGGCAAAATTTTAATACTGGTAATATGTTTAGAGTTAATACTGGTCATGTTAAGCCTGACCAAGCTAAAGTTAATTCTGGGTATATAAATGTTAAATCACAACCTACCAGTCCATCACCTAGTCCTAAGTTTAGAAAACCACAGGTGAACCATTTTAATCAAAGACTTCATTATGGTTCTCACTCATCTGTGAGAATACCCATGTCTTAAAATGCAGCTCAAATATTTCAATCTTATGCTGCAAGGGGTAATTGGGGGACTGCTATTAAGCCCTTGGCAGGTTATACATAGAGACAGACCAGACCAAACTTCAAGTATAATAGTGGACCAGTTTCTTTTAATGCTGATAAATCTGAAGGTCCACAAGACAGACCCAAGCCTCTACAGGCCTGGGTCCACAAGAGAAACTAATTTCTCTTTTCTGTGCAGGAACATTCTTATTTGAATATGGGAGATAAAGGAATCTTTAACAGTGGATGTTCTGGGCATATGACTGGTAACAAGGATCACTTAGAGGAGCTTGAGGAAGTCCAAGGAGTTACTGGTACCTTTGGAGGAAGCATAGGCTAACCAATGCATAGTTAAATTTTTATGAAAGAATGATGAACTATTGTGTGTTGGTGTGATTTGGTAGTTTTGTGGACATCTTTTGATTTATGTGTTTGCTACAATACTTTTGGTGTGCTTGAACAATTTTCTTTAGTTTCTTTATGGATTAATTCTGGTGGTTTTGAGTTAATTCTGCTTATTAGACCTACATATTGTATTTCTCTTGTTTTAGACTAATTTTTCAGGGAAATGCAATATCTATCAAAGATAGGGGAGGTATGGAAGCTATACTGATGGAAGTGCTACTATTCAGAGTTAAAACTGGTGATGTCACACTTAAGTCTGGTTGACTATTTTAAGTCTGGTAGTGCAAGAATATTACCGTCAGTGCTGGTCGGGGAAAATCCATTTTTACTGTATAAAAAGTACCGTTACCTACTCTTAGGTGGTAAGAAGTATATATATGGATATTATTTAATAAAATCTATATTTATCCATTATTTACTTTCTTTAAAATCATTAAAAGTTTAAATCTTTTCTCTCGATAAAGTCTGTTTCACTAGCATTAACCCTATATTGCGCCGCACTACCAGTACTTGAAATTCACCACCTTCATGGCTCAATTCAAGTTTAATGACAAGCACAACCAAGTGGGCTTCCTCAAGAAACCAACTGAAAGCACAGGTTTCGAGCAAATTGTGGATTTCTTGAAGGGATCTCATATTCGGTACGCACTTATACATAATCCATTTATTTATATCTCGCCATCAAGCGCTTTTGGCCAAGAATGCCATAACTCTTAATGATGGAAATATTGCTTTAAAAGCAATCATTGACACGTTGGATTATACAGTTGCTGAGGAATCAGTCAGAAGTTATCTTCAATTGGCTGATGCCTCAGGAACTACTATGCTATCAAATGATGAACTTTTCAATGGTCTTCCAAATATTGGATATCCCACTGATGGCTCTTTTACTTTCTGGAAAAGTCACTTTACTCCTAAATGGCGTTTTCTTGTGCACCATCTTTTACATTGCTTGAATTCTCTGCATTGGTCTATCTATCCACTGATAGACTCTTCAACTTCTCCAAAATAATTTTTGATGCCATGGTTGCACATGCCAATAAAGAGAAAAAGTTTTTAATGTATCCCAGATTTTTGAAAATGATTCTTAATCTTGAAACAACCAACAAGCAACAATACATTGATGTGGCTTTTACCAAAAAGATTTTTGAAAATATGAAAAGAAGCTTTGAAGGGGTTGATAGGCCTTTGTTGCCTGCTATGTTGTCTGGTATTACTAACCCTGTAGGTACATCTGCTGCTGCTGAGCCTGAGGAACAAGATCAACCACAAGAGCCTGCATAAAGGGTACCCATTCCATCACCACAAAGGACACCAACCCCATCACCTCAAAGGACTCCAACACCATTACCAAAGAGGACACCTACTCCACCTCCACCTTCCCCACCAGTATATGAGTAAGAAACACCTGAAATTCCTCATTCCAAACCTCTAACTCTCACTGCATCAGATCCATCAACTCTATCTCACGCGGAGCTCATTAGTCTAATTCCTTAACTTCTGACCAGAATTGAAAGATTGGAAAATGATCTACAGAGGTCATCTAAGGCTCAAGCTGATACTGTGGTTAGATTGGTTTAGAAGGTCAAGAAGTTGGAGGCAAAGTTCAAAGCCAAAGGAATTGAAATCACTGATTCTGAAGGGGAAGAAAATTCTCCCAAACAGGGGAGGAATATGGAGGAAGAAGGGGGATTTGATTTCAGAACACCAATGAAATCTTCTGAAGAGACCATCAGTCCTCAAGGTCGAAAAGATGCTGAAATCTTAGCCAAGAATTTAAGTCAGAAGAAAAGAAAATCAAAGAAAGAGGCTACATGTTCTGAAGTTAAGTCTGGTGGTTCTTCTGTAGTTAAGTCTGGCAATCTGCCAGTGAAAATATTAAGTCTGGTGAAGAAATTCCTCAAAGAAAAGGCAAGGGAATACTGCAAGAGTCTTCTAAGCCCAAAAGGACCAAGAGACAGATCATAGAGGATGAGGCAAGTATGGCAGAGATTGCCAGGGTTAAAGCTGAGGAAGAAGTAGATGCAGGAAAGTGTGAAAGATAACAGATGGATGATGAAGATTTGGATAGAACCTTGAAGCAACCTCCAGTATTAACTGAGGAACAGCAGAAAAGACAGGCTGAGATTTTAGAATCCGCTAAGTACTACACTGATGAAGATTGGGATACTAAAAGGGCAAAGCTGGAGGTAAACAAGGAAATTTTACCAGAAATTGGTTCTGAGGACTTTGCCAAAAAATGGTTGATATGATCAATGAGAAGAAGATGCAGCTTAGAGAACAAAGGTACATAGAAAGGAAAAACAAGCCTTTCACCAAAGGAGAACAGAGGGAGTATATGATCAACTTCATCAAGAGTCAGGGACATCCTAGCTGGAAGGTTACTCAACTGAGGAAGCTAACATCTGATGAACTTAAAACAGAATTTGAAAAGGTGGTTGATCAGGTCAACAGGTTTGTCCCAATGGATTCTGAGATAGAAGCTTCTAAGGTCAAAAGAAAAGGGTTCAACCTTCAGTCTGAAGAAGCCAAAAAGCATAAAGTGGAAGAAGTAGCTGAAGCAGAAAAGGTTGAGGATAAGCCCAATATTGTGAAGAAGGAGGAAGAAGCTGAAGTAAAAAAAGCCTATCATCAAGTGGACTAGAAGGAAATCTTTAGGAAAGAAACCTTCCAAGAAAAAAAAGACTGAATCAAAGAAGGAAGTGGAGGCTTATATGGAGGACAAAGTAAAAGAGCCTTCATCTGAAGAGTTCACTATGGGTACTATCTCTGAGGGTCCAATGGCTGCAAAGATTGCTAATATCAAGATCATCAAGACTGACAACAAGGCATCTTATTAGGTGATAAGGGAAGACAATACCAGTACTGTATATGTTAATTTTTCAGGTTTGCTAAGTGATATGTCTAGGGATAACTTGAAGTGTTTGTATACACTAATGGTGGAAAAACATGGTGAGAAGAGGCCTGAGGAAGAATATGAGAGAGTTCTCTGGGGATATTTGAAAACCATGTTTGAAGCACCAGATGAAATGATGAAGTCGGGAAGCTGGCCTGTCAAGAACAAGTGATAAGATGGCGATATTTCCATACTTGTCAAGTGCATTGTCTGGTATTAGAAACTGCAAATATTTATATGCTAACAGAAGTGGAGTATCCACTTCCAAACAGGGTTTGCAGGATTATGCTTGAGAAGAAGCTCCTTGGTGAAAGAAAGGATGATGCATGTTATCAGCTTTTGAGGTTAGTTGAATCAAAAGCTCAATAACAATAATTTTAAGTGTTTGGAAGAATTTTCTAAGTGTTGTTGGGTAGGTTTTAAAAGTTGATAAATAAAATGGATTTTGAGGGGTTTTCACTTGGTGAAAGTACTTTGTACTGTCACAAAAAATGGTTATCAGTTCACCATGTCTAACCCACACAAGAACTGACTAATCCATGAGCAAACGGCTCTGGTAAAGATATCTCAAATCCATTTATGGCTGGAAATTTTCCAAAAATTGTATGGTGTTCAACTCACCATATCTGTGTGGATGAAGAGTTGGCTAGCCCACAAGATCATGGCTTGTGGTAAAGGATGTGGAAAACCATGACTAGTCCAAAAGGGTACAACTTTTGGTAAAGACTAAACAAATCTGTTGATAGCTGCTGTTTTGCTAAAAATCATATGGTTATCAATGTACCATGGTCTTATACACCAAAACATTGGCTATAGTGATGGCTAATAGGTAAAGAGACATAAAATCCATTAAATTTTCTATGATTCACCTCTCACAGGAGTTGACACACCTGTAAGTAATGAGAATAGTATGAAACTTTCATGTTTTGATTTACACATAGTCACAGTTGCTGAAAACACCATGGAGTGCTAAATGTTTGCTGATATGATGCAACACAGAACGCATAATGAAGACAATCTCAAGGATACAGCTTAAAGATAATTCCAAGATCCTCGGGAGTTTAAAAGAAATTGAAGTTTGTTGGGAATTATATTTTGTAAAACAATCTTAAGTATGTTTAAGTCTGTTTAGAGTTAATTCTGGTAGCTTTAGTATTTAAGTCTGGTAGACCAGACTTAAGTGTGTTGGTAGTTAAGTTTACCAGTACTAAAGATTTTAAGTCTGGCAAAACAAATAGTCGTTAGTTAAGTCTGTTTATATCTAAAACAGAATAGTTTGTTAGAGTTATATTAGGAATAGATATGTATGAGTAGAGATATCTTAGGAAAAGATATTTTTAACCTTCTACAAGTTTGTTAGTCAATTATGGTTTTCTTGGTGTATAAAAGGATACCTAAGGTGTTAGGTTAAGGTACGAGTTGTAAGCATTAGCCTTTGAGAAAATTAATAGAAAATACAAAGTTAGTTATCTTGTGTTCTTCATACTTTGTGTCTTAAGATTCCGCATTAACACATCAAGCTTTTGCTAAGAGTTCTTCATATAGTAATTTGGATTTATTCAAGATTACTATTAGTCATTCAAGGATACTTAGATCCAAAAACTTTTGGACCTACAAGTGGTATCAGAGCCTATTAAAGAACTCTGATTTGAAGAAACAAAACACACCAATAACACTCATCTCATCTCACTTATAAACCCTAAAGAATGTCTCATCATGATAACTTCTCAAATCATCTTAGTGATGAAGAGGCCACTGACCATGAAACTGAAGCATCAGAAGCAAGATATAAGAAACAACAACATAAACAACAACAACAACTTCCTGCAACAACAACTATCTCTAACCTTAAATGTCCTATTCTGAAAAAGGAAGAATACGACATATGGGCCATGGAGATGGAACATCATCTGGAATATGTAGATAATGAGGTCTGAAAAGTGATACAGAATGGGAATTCAAAGAAGAGAATTTCCAAAGGTAAAGATGGCATAGTTAGGGTTCTGCCACCAATCTCTATTGCAGATATACTTGCTGTGGAGAAAGAAATAAAGGCAAGAACTCTCATATTGATGGCCATACCAAAAGAACATCTCAGAAGGTTCCACAGTATGGTTGATGCTAAGGAGATATGGAAGGCTATTAGGACAAGATTTAGAGGAAACGCCAACTCCAAGAAAATGCAAAAAGCTGTTGGTAGTTAAGTCTGCCAGTACTAAAGATGTTAAGTCTGGCAGAACAAATAGTCGTTAGTTAAGTCTGTTTATGTCTAAAACAGAATAGTTTGTTAGAGTTATATTAGGAATAGATGTTTGAGTAGAGATATCTTAACCCTTCTACAAGTTTGTTAGTCAATTAGAGTTTTCTTGGTGTATAAAAGGATCCCTAAGGTGTTAGGTTAAGGTACGAGTTGTAAGCATTAGCCTTTGAGAAAATTAATAGAAAATACGAAGTTAGTTATCTTGTGTTCTTCATACTTTGTGTGTTAAGATTCCGCATTAACACATCAAGCTTTTGCTAAGAGTTCTTCATATAGTAATTTGGATTTATTCAAGATTACTATTAGTCATTCAAGGCTACGTAGATCCATAAACTTTTGGACCTATATTTTATATCTTCTAAGTCACCAATGCTACATGGTATTATGAGGTTCCCACAAATCTCCTGTTTCTTATCTACAGGTTTCTTAAGAATCGCCTCGTACAAAGGCCCCATAGGCATGCTATTATATTCGTCCTCCTTTATTTCACCTAAGAAGGTCTTTCTAAGAGCATCATTGTACCTAAAATTGTTCACTTGGTTAACAATGGTTTTCCTATTAATCTCATGCTTAAAGTAGTACCCTACAGTTTTAGGTTTATCCAATACCTTAGGCTTGCCTTCATCCTTACATGTTAGGATTTAGAAATTCCGGTAGTTAAAGAGTCGGTCACCTCAAGTATATGTAATCGTTAGAAAGCTCGTAGTCGTAGTTTTTTAGTGATAGTAAGTAGTTTGTTATGTAACACCGTGGAGGACGGACGGGTCTTTACCCACTGTATGCCTGATCCATAGCCCAAAGGAGGGCGTCCTATTCATGTAACTATAAATACCCTTTGCCTAGCAAGGCAAAGGGTTGGAGCTTTCATAATACATTTTTCTTTGTCTCACTAAAGTTTCCAACTCTCTTCCACTTTCTCTCTCTAAAACTCATTCCATTCGACGCATATGTATGTGTGATTATGTGTTAGTGAAAACCAATATGTGACAATTGGTATCAAGAGCCATGGTTTGATCATCTATCTTTCATCTTCTTGGATTTCTAGTGGTTTTCATAGGTTTTTGGGTTTGAATGAGTTTTGAGTAGTTTTCATCATTTGGATCATTTTTAGTGTTAAAGTTTGAATTTTAATAGTACTTTTGTGTTTAGAATCATCATAAGTGTTTAGGTTTTGAATTGGAAGGCCTCAATCATATTGGTTTTAGTGTTTTGGATTGAAAAAGTTTAGTTTTTGAAGCTTTGCTAGGAAGCGGTTGTCCCTCGTAGAGCATTTCTTTGAAGCAGTTGTGCGATTTTTATTTTGAGACTTGTCATTTCTTCGTGATACGTTTTACGATTTTCTATTGATTTAGTAAAATCCCGTGAAAGAATCTATTTCCCGGTTGAATCAAAGAGTAGTAAAATCCAGTAGAATTAGAGATCATGTCTACAATCACTTCTTCTGTTGCTGATGACGTTCAAGCTGCAGGATCCGATACTCGTCCTCCCATGCTTGATAGAACCGATTATGACTCTTGGGCTCAAAGAATCAGATTGTATTGTTTAGGAAAAGAGAATAGGGTTAACATCCTTAAGTCTATTGATGAAGGACCATTTCAAATTAGAACGATTAGGGACATTCTTAAAACTGGAACTGATGGAAATGTTACATTAGGGTTGGATAGACCAAGAATGTATGATGAGCTTGATGATAAGGAAAAGAAGAGGTATGATGATGACATTAGAGCCTCAAACATCATACTTCAAGGTTTACCAAAGGAGATTTACAAGCTGATCAATCACAACACTGAAGCCAAAGCTGTCTGGGATAATGTCAAGATGCTTCTCTCTGGTTCGGAACTAAGGAAGATAGAGAATCTCAGTTGTATGATGACTTTGAGAACTTTAAAATGAATCCAGGGGAAAGTGTTACTGAATATTATGTGAGATTCCACAAGCTTGTGAATGATATGAGGAATATATAAATGTCACACCCCCAAAATACCTGTTTTGCAGCGGAATGGAATTCCTAGGGGATGACTGCCATAGCATCACAGTTACAGTTATATTGAACGACCTAAAGTGTCGTTTGGAAAATACATCGTTTGATATAATAAAACATTCAGAGTTTACAAAAGATAGGTCCCAAAAGGTAGTCAACATTTTCGGAAATAAGTTTGTTACAAACCAAACGATGTTTTTAAAGTGCATGATTCCCATGTGAGACGCGTCGTCACCGCGACTCTATGATAAGTCCACATGCATGCCATGAAGTATATGCCTTAGATACCTGAAAATACATTGCTAAAAGTGACAACACAAAGGTTGAGTGAGTTCATAGAGTTTATGTAAATGTTTTATACGACCACCACAAGTATAAGTCATGTATTACAAATATGTCACATAAAAATGATACAATTGCTATAAGCACATGACACCGAAGCTAGACTGATCATGATATTCGCCCCAACAGAGTGTTTGCCAAAACAACTAAAATTTTGAAATTAAATGAAATTCATCCGTTTGACCAGTTGGAATAACCAACCCAGATGGAGGAGTCACCCTCAATAGATCTATTCACTCACTCTCGCTTCTTCCGGAATTAACGGTTCATGATTATGAAATGGGGACATTCAATTGGCAATGAGGTAACTTAAGCAATGTAAATGAATTTGATATATTTGGGCTCGTAATAAAATGATGTGCAATGTATTCTCCCCCGTAGGTATGAAATAAAGTATAAACTTGTAAAACGGGGCTATAAAAACTCACTTGATACAATGATTATGATGGCAAAAGTGGATACACTGAAATGAGGCGCAATCTCTAACCATGACCTATTATGAATGATATGATCTAATATAAGTCATGATTTAATGCCGTGCATGCAAACTCATATGATATCCATACCACTTGTGCATTTTGAAAATAAAATTTATTGTCGAAAAATAAATTTATAACGTCTTGTCAAGTTATAAAATATTTTACGCTTATATATGTTGAAACAACATCCCACGATAGTCGTTTAAAATTAGAAAAAGAATTTATAGTTTTTCGTCGTAAATTAATACACTTTGACAATTCATGAAAATGGCTAATTTTGAGTGATCGTATATTATTCATTATAACTTCGCTTGACAAACGGTTGAACATTTTGGAAACTAGAATAGGCAAACTCACTTTTACTTCAAGACATCGTTTTCTCAAAAATATTTTATCGATATGAAAAATAGCTCCAAACATGGTCACCTGCGATAACCATTTTGGACTAGTAAAAATATATAAGTGTTACTACTTGTATAAAATAGTTACGATAGCCATATTTAAAATGCGTGTAATTTAGTCGTTATAAGTCCGTTTTTTACGTTTTATATATCCTTAGTTTCGTGTTAATGTATACTAATAAGTTTTTGATAAATCGAATCATTTAGATAATGTTTAAAACTCATTTTTGCCCCTAAAATAACCCTTGACAGCTTGTATTTTTTCAGAAATTTAGTTTTCGTTGTTAAACTTGAAAATAGCGTAACTTCTTCGTTATAAACTGCTTTTAACCCGTTCAAGCGACCACGGTTTCGTTTTAAAGTCTATTTTCTGAAAATATAAACCAAAATATTCCATGACCTGTCGAAATTTCCAGATTTTACAAAAATGGACAGCAACTATATTTTTATCGTCTAACTTGATTTTTCTAGCGTAAATCTTGTTTCAACCACTTCAAATCAACACCAAATCTATTCTAATCTTACCATACACCTTTTTAAGGTGTCATGGGTTCCTAAACTTCATCAACAATGATAGGTTTCGTGAGAATAATTATTGGATGATTAAAACTTATAATATGAAATAAAAATAAGTAAAAGTGGTATAAATACGTATGATACTTGCATGTTTTTGTACTAGCATGATAAAAATAGCTCAAGTAAGATGATGAAAGTGTAATAAAAATTATAAGAAGCTTACTAGTTATTATGATAAGGTTTAAGTAACTAGGTACTAATTACTTCTTGGTTTTTATTTCAAAACCTTATATAGAAGTATACTAGGGTTGTGATTATTACTTGTTCTTAAAAATCTTATGATTTCTTCCTTGGTTTCTTTCTTGGCCGAATATTAGAGAGGAAATGAGAGTTTTCTTTTACTTTTCACCTTTAGATATGTGTTTGTATGTGTTTTTAGTTTGTAAAATATCTTGTATAATACTTAGCCTAGTCATCTAAGTGTATGTGTACGTTTTATCTAGCAAGATTTTTACAAAATTATGGTGACTCATGGGGGGTGATCGGCAAAGGGGTAAATGGGGATAAGGGTTATGTATTTTTGTTGTCTAAATGTATTTTAAGTTTAGTATAATGTGTAGTTTGTACATAAAATTAATTATTAAGTGTAGCGTTAGCTAGAAATCGATTTTAACGGAATAAAATAATATATATCGAACTCATAAAAATTATAAAAATACATTTCTCGCAAGAATTGAGTGAATAAATAATTATCGAGTTGAATTTACGAAAACCGTCGTAAATATATATATCTAACAATTTATATACAAAATAAATTCAAAACATCGGGTAAACTAATAATATAATTTTTATAGTCTTAAAATGAGTATAAAAATATATCAGGATAATTGTTGGAAGTGTTGGATCAATTATTCAAAATAAATGATCGTGCGATAGCGTTTATTTAATAGGAAAAATATACGTTAATGAAATATGCAACCATGCATGTACTAATATGAAAATGATGTTACTGATGATATGTAGACTAACTCTTGTCTATATGAAGTGTTCTCAATGATGTTTCATGAATACGCAGCTTAACCCTCAAGGTTACGCGTATTTGATACTCGTAAACTTAGTTTACTAAAAATGATGAATAGTGATTCATGAATAGTGATTTTTCTCCGGGAATGAATAGTGTTTCGTGAATAGTAAAATTTTAAAATAACCTCTCAAAGTCGCAAACTGACTTCAAAAACGATGAATAGTAACCTGTGAATAGTAAATTCCCGAGATAAACAAAAAATTTGAGAAATGACCTGAAATTACGAGTTGTCACATTCGCCCACCCAAAAAGGAATTCAGTCCCTGAATTCAGTTCATGTTGGTTTCTCAAGTTTAGGGTTTATAATAAATAACGAGGAAAGAAGACATGAAGAAGTGTCGTTACAGCTATCTATGATTAAGAGTGTATAAACATCGCGATAGAGATAATATTGGAAGAATCTCCCATGAGTATCACTTTGACTTTTAGGAATATGTGAAAATTTTGTCTGTACTAAGATTTATAAATAACTGCTCCCAACATAACATGATCCCTCCAGAATTAGACATAGTTAGCTAGACTATGTATAATTAAGGAACGATAATTTGACGTTCGGTTTAGTTGTTATAACTCTCAATGTTTAAAGAGATTTAAACCATTTCATTAAAATGGCAGCTAAAGTAAAAGGAAGTAAAAATTTTTGTAAGTGATAACAAATCAGAAAGGAAAATAAGGTACGATAGATGAGAATATTTCACAGCGAGTGGTTTATCAAACAGTAAATAGTCTTAAGTCATAAAGATCCGAATACTAGGGAAGACATAAACTTAGTACAACATAGTGCATAAGGAAATAAGACTGTTAGATTCTAAACTTCTTCAGTCTGCCGCGTTGTTGATACTCCGGTGAGCTTCTCCTCCTTCTATCATATATGCTTTCCCATGAGCACCTTCAACTTGTTGACCTTGGTTTTGGGGACATTGGTTCCTATAGTGTCCTTGCTCCCCACATCCGAAACATGTAATTATGGTCTTGCCTCTACAATCCCTGGCGAGGTGTCCCAGTTTTTGACACTTGTGGCACTTGGCAGGGCAAGGACCTGAGTGATGAAACTTACAATGATTACATAATGGGTGTGTTCCAGCATAACCTCTGCCTTCTATTGGTGCAGCAACATAAGCCATTGCAGCTTGTCTTCTATTCTGTTGTTGGTGATGGTTAGTGTTACGGTTTTGGTTGTCATTATTATAACCTCCATGGTCGTTTTCCCATTTCCTTTTGTTGTTGTTAGTTTGGTTGTCGTTGTTGTTGTTGATGGTGTGATTGTTGTTATTGTTGTTGTGGTTACTGTTGATAATGTTTTCCCTCTTCACAACTTGAGCCATGAGTATTTGAGTTATCCTGATAGTCTCTTCAATTGTTTGTGGATCGAAAGAAGTTACATCTCCTTGAATACTTTGTGGAAGTCCTCCAATGAACTTTTCCAGTAGTTTCTTATTGTCCGAAACCATAGATGGACATAGAGCAGCCAACTCTTGAAACCTTCTGATGTAGGTCTCGATGTCATAACCAACAATCACTAACTCATAAAATTCCGTTTCCAATTTCTTCACCTCAGTGCGCGGACAATACTTCTTAGTCAACAACCTCTTGAATTGATCCCAAGTGAGCTTGTAAGCATTTTCCATACAAATAGGCTGTGCATAAGAATTCCACCATGACATTGCCTCATCCAAGAGTGTACTAGTGGCGAACTTCACTTTGCAGTCATCTGGGCAATCGCATAGAAGAAATACAGACACGATCTTTTCAAACCAACGGATCATAGCAGTGGCTCCTTCTGTGCCTTTGAACTTTGGGGGATCACCGCTCTTAAAGTCCTTGTATGTACAATTTCGAACTCCATACCTTCCTGCAGCTCCTGTAGTAGAAGCAAGTCTAGCAGCTTCAGCAGTAGTCGCGGCCTCAGCAGCAGCAGTTACTGTTGCTCTTTCTTTCTCTAGTGCCCTAGCTATACTATCCTCTATATACTTTTGGATAGCAGCTTGTGTCATAGCTGGTGGAGCTTTCTTTGGCGCCATAACTCTTCAAAATAAGAGGAAGGGTGAGACGTAGCAAAGTCCTATGTTAAAAATAAACGCTCTAAAGAGATGTGATAGGAGGTGATAAGTTTGAGGTTATTTTTCGAAATGAGTGACGGTTTCTAGATGATGGGTTATGAGGTGTCGTAAGTGCTTCAAATGTATGACGATTTAGTGACTTAATGTGTGAATAGCGTGTAACATGACGTGTTGATGGTGAAACAGAGGAGTGAGAATGACTTCACCCTCTTTGAAGTTTTTCTCTCGGCATTCGATGTTATCGGTGATGTGTTACCTGATGTAAAAATTGTGATAGGGAATGACAAGGCATTCTTCACGTTGGAGTCTGAAAAAAGGATAATGGAATGGGTATCTGAAGACATCAATGTGACAATCGATTTGAAATGAAAGTAAATAACTCGCAAAATGTACGAATGAAACCGCATGCATAGTGAATATGCACTTATGATGAAATGATGAGATGCTATGATGATGTAGTTATAGTCTAGGGTCAATGATACAACCTAGTTCTCTATAACTCTTGCTTTGATGCCAATCTGTCACACCTCCAAAATACCTGTTTTGCAGGGAATGGAATTCCTAGGGGATGACTGCCATAGCATCACAGTTACAGTTATATTGAACGACCTAAAGTGTCATTTGGAAAATACATCGTTTGATATAATAAAACATTCAGAGTTTACAAAAGATAGGTCCCAAAAGGTAGTCAACATTTGCGGAAATAAGTTTGTTACAAACCAAACGATGTTTTTAAAGTGCATAATTCCCATGTGAGACGCGTCGTCACCGCGACTCTATGATAAGTCCACATGCATGCCATGAAGTATATGCCTTAGATACCTGAAAATACATTGCTAAAAGTGTCAACACAAAGGTTGAGTGAGTTCATAGATTTTATGTAAATGTTTTATACGACCACCACAAGTATAAGTCATGTATGACAAATATGTCACATAAAAATGATACAATTGCTATAAGCACATGACACCGAAGCTAGACTGATCATGATGTTCGCCCCAACATTGTGTTTGCCAAAACAACTCAAATTTTGATATTAAATGAAATGCATCCGTTTGACCAGTTGGAACCACCAACCAGGATGGAGGAGTCACCCTTAATAGATCTATTCACTCACTCTCGCTTCTTCCGGAATTAACGGTTCATGATTATGAAATGGGGGCATTCAATTGGCAATGAGGTAACTTAAGCAATGTAAATGAATATGATATACTTGGGCTCGTAATAAAATGATGTGCAATGTATTCTCCCCCGTAGGTTTGAAATAAACTATAAACTTGTAAAACGGGGCTATGAAAACTCACTTGATACAATAATTATGATGGCAAAATTGGATACACTGAAATGAGGCGCAATCTCTAACCGCGACCTATTATGAATGATATGATCTAATATAAGTCATGATTTAATGTCGTGCATGAAAACTCATATGATATCCATACCACTTGTGCATTTTGAAAATAAAGTTTATCGTCGAAAAATAAATTTATAACGTCTTGTCAAGTTATAAAATATTTTACGCTTATATATGTTGAAACAACATCCCACGATAGTCGTTTAAAATTAGAACAAGAATTTATAGTTTTTCGTCGTAAAATAATACACTTTGACAATTCATGAAAATGGCTAATTTTGAGTGATCGTATATTATTCATTATAACTTCGCTTGACAAACGGTTGAACATTTTGGAAACTAGAATAGGCGAACTCACTTTTACTTGAAGACTTCGTTTTCTCAAAAATATTTTATCGATATGAAAAATAGCTCCAAACATGGTCACTTGCGATAACCATTTTGGACTAGTAAAATATATAAGTGTTACTACTTGTATAAAATAGTTACGATAGCCATATTTAAAATGCGTGTAACTTAGTCGTTATAAGTCCGTTTTCTACGTTTTATATATCCTTAGTTTCGTGTTAATGTATACTAATATATTTTTGATAAATCGAATCATTTAGATAATGTTTAAAACTCATTTTTGCCCCTAAAATAACCCTTGACAGCTTGTATTTTTTCAGAAATTTAGTTTTCGTTGTTAAACTTGAAAATAGCGTAACTTCTTCGTTATAAATCCGTTTTAACCCGTTCAAGCGACCACGGTTTCGTTTTAAAGTCTATTTTCTGAAAATATAAACCAAAATATTCCATGACCTGTCGAAATTTCCAGATTTTACAAAAATGGACAGCAACTATATTTTTATCGTCTAACTTGATTTTTCTAGCGTAAATCTTGTTTCAACCACTTCAAATCAACACCAAATCTATTCTAATCTTACCATACACCTTTTTAAGATGTCATGGGTTCCTAAACTTCATCAACAATGATAGGTTTCATGAGAATAATTATAGGATGATTAAAACTTATAATATGAAATAAAAATAAGTAAAAGTGGTATAAATACATATGATACTTGCATGTCTTTGTACTAGCATGATAGAAATAGCTCAAGTAAGATGATGAAAGTGTAATAAAAATGATAAGAAGCTTACTAGTTATTATGATGAGGTTTAAGTAACTAGGTACTAATTACTTCTTGGTTTTTATTTCAAAACCTTATATAGAAGTATACTAGGGTTGTGATTATCACTTGTTCTTGAAAATTATATGATTTCTTCCTTGGTTTCTTGCTTGGCCGAATATTAGAGAGGAAATGAGAGAGTTTTCTTTTACTTTTCACCTTTAGATATGTGTTTGTATGTGTTTTTAGTTAGTAAAATATCTTGTATAATACTTAGCCTAGTCATCTAAGTGTATGTGTACGTTTTATCTAGCAAGATTTTTACAAAATTATGGTGACTCATGGGGGGTGATCGGCAAAGGGGTAAATGGGGATAAGGGTTATGTATTTTTGTTGTCTAAATGTATTTTAAGTTTAGTATAATGTGTAGTTTGTACATAAAATTAATTATTAACTGTAGCGTTAGCTAGAAATCGATTTTAACGGAACAAAATAATATATATCGAAGTCATAAAAATTATAAAAATACATTTCTCGCAAGAATTGAGTGAATAAATAATTATCGACTTGAATTTACGAAAACCGTCGTAAATATATATATCTAACAATTTATATACAAAATAAATTCAAAACATCGGGTAAACTAATAATATAATTTTTATAGTCTTAAAATGAGTATAAAAATATATCAGGATAATTGTTGGAAGTGTTGGATCAATTATTCAAAATAAATGATCGTGCGATAGCGTTTATTTAATAGGAAAAATATACGTTAATGAAATATGCAACCATGCATGTACTAATATGAAAATGATGTTACTGATGATATGTAGACTAACTCTTGTCTATATGAAGTGTTCTCAATGATGTTTCATGAATACGCAGCTTAACCCTCAAGGTTACGCGTATTTGATACTCGTAAACTTAGTTTACTAAAAATGATGAATAGTGATTCATGAATAGTGTTTCGTGAATAGTAAAATTTTAAAATAACCTCTCAAAGTCGCAAACTGACTTCAAAAACGATGAATAGTAACCAGTGAATAGTAAATTCCCGAGATAAATAGAAAATTTGAGAAATGACCTGAAATTACGAGTTGTCACATTCGCCCACCCAAAAAGGAATTCAAATCCCTGATTCAGCCATGTTGGTTTCTCAAGTTTAGGGTTTATAATGAATAACGAGGAAAGAAGACATGAAGAAGTGTCGTTACGGCTATCTATGATTAAGAGTGTATAAACATCGCGATAGAGACAATATTGGAAGAATCTCCCATGAGTATCACTTTGACTTTTAGGAATATGTGAAAATTTTGTCTGTACTAAGATTTATAAATAACTGCTCCCAACATAACATGATCCCTCCAGAATTAGACATAGTTAGAGCTAGACTATGTATAATTAAGGAACGATAATTTGACGTTCGGTTTAGTTGTTATAACTCTCAATGTTTAAAGAGATTTAAACCATTTCATTAAAATGGCAGCTAAAGTAAAAGGAAGTAAAAATTTTTGTAAGTGATAACAAATCAGAAAGGAAAATAAGGTACGATAGATGAGAATATTTCACAATGAGTGGTTTATCAAACAAGAAATAGTCTTAAGTCATAAAGATCCTAATACTAGGAAGACATAAACTTAGTACGACATAGTGCATAAGGAAATAAGACTGTTAGATTCTAAACTTCTTCAGTCTGCCGCGTTGTTGATACTCCGGTGAGCTTCTCCTCCTTCTATCATATATGCTTTCCCATGAGCACCTTCAACTTGTTGAACTTGGTTTTGGGGAAATTGGTTCCGATAGTGTCCTTGCTCCCCACATCCGAAACATGTAATTATGGCTTTACCTCTACAATCCCTGGCGAGGTGTCCCAGTTTTTGACACTTGTGGCACTTGGCGGCAAGGACCGAGTGATGAAACTTACAATGATTACATAATGGGTGTGTTCCAGATAACCTCTCGCCTTCTATTGGTGCAAAGAACATAAGCCATTGCAGCTTATCTTCTATTCTGTTGTTGGTGATGGTTAGTTTTACGGTTTTGGTTGTCATTATTATAACCTCCATGGTCGTTTTCCCATTTCCTTTTGTTGTTGTTAGTTTGGTTGTCGTTGTTGTTGTTGATGGTGTGATTGTTGTTATTGTTGTTGTGGTTACTGTTGATAATGTTTTCCCTCTTCACAACTTGAGCCATGAGTATTTGAGTTATCCTGATAGTCTCTTCAATTGTTTGTGGATCGAAATAAGTTACATCTCCTTGAATACTTTGTGGAAGTCCTCCAATGAACTTTTCCAGTAGTTTCTTATTGTCCGAAACCATAGATGGACATAGAGCAGCCAACTCTTGAAACCTTTTGATGTAGGTCTCAATGTCATAACCAACAAATACTAACTCATAAAATTCCGTTTCCAATTTCTTCACCTCAGTGCCCGGACAATACTTCTAAGTCAACAACCTCTTGAATTGATCCCAAGTGAGCTTGTAAGCATTATCCATACAAATAGGCTGTGCATAAGAGTTCCACCATGACATTGCTTCATCCAAGAGTGTACTAGTGGCGAACTTCACTTTGTAATATCTGGGCAATCGCATAGAAGAAATACAGACTCGATCTTTTCAAACCAACGGATCATAGCAGTGGCTCCTTCTGTGCCTTTGAACTTTGGGGGATCACTGCTCTTAAAGTCCTTGTATATACAATTTCGAACTCCATACCTTCCTGCAGCTCCTGTAGTAGAAGCAAGTCTAGCAGTTTTAGCAGTAGTCGTGGCCTCAGCAGCAGCAGTTACTGTTGCTCTTTCTTTCTCTAGTGCCCTAGCTATACTATCCTCTATATACTTTTGGATAGCAGCTTGTGTCATAGCTGGTGGAGCTTTCTTTGGCGCCATAACTCTTCAAAATAAGAGGAAGGGTGAGACGTAGCAAAGTCCTACGTTAAAAATAAACGCTCTAAAGAGATGTGATAGGAGATGATAAGTTTGAGGTTATTTTTCGAAATGAGTGACGGTTTCTAGATGATGGGTTATGAGGTGTCGTAAGTGCTTCAAATGTATGACGAGTTAGTGACTTAATGTGTGAATAGCGTGTAACACGACGTATTGATGGTGAAACAGAGGAGTGAGAGCGACTTCACCCTCTTTGAAGGTTTTGTCTCGGCATTCGATGTTATCGGTGATGTGTTAACTGATGTTAAAATTGTGATAGGGAATGACAAGGCATTCTCCACGTTGGAGTCTGAAGAAAGGATAATGGAATGGGTATCTGAAGACATCAATGTGACAATCGATTTGAAATGAAAGTAAATAACTCGCAAAATGTACGAATGAAACCGCATGCATAGTGAATATGCACTTATGATGAAATGATGAGATGCTATGATGATGTAGTTATAGTCTAGGGTCAATGATACAACCTAGTTCTCTATAACTCTTGCTTTGATGCCAATCTGTCACACCTCCAAAATACCTGTTTTGCAGCGGAATGGAATTCCTAGGGGATGACTGCCATAGCATCACAGTTACAGTTATATTGAACGACCTAAAGTGTCGTTTGGAAAATACATCGTTTAATATAATAAAACATTCAGAGTTTACAAAAGATAGGTCCCAAAAGGTAGTCAACATTTACGGAAATAAGTTTGTTACAAACCAAACGATGTTTTTAAAGTGCATAATTCCCATGTGAGACGCGTCGTCACCGCGACTCTATGATAAGTCCACATGCATGCCATGAAGTATATGCCTTAGATACCTGAAAATACATTGCTAAAAGTGTCAACACAAAGGTTGAGTGAGTTCATAGAGTTTATGTAAATGTTTTATACGACCACCACAAGTATAAGTCATGTATGACAAATATGTCACATAAAAATGATGCAATTGCTATAAGCACATGACACAGAAGCTAGACTGATCATGATGTTCGCCCCAACAGAGTGTTTGCCAAAACAACTCAAATTTTGATATTAAATGAAATGCATCCGTGATGCGCGCCAAACAGTCAAGCTAAATCACACAAGCCCGCCACTTGTGAATGGCGGACCGTAACCAATTAAAACCGCTAAGCACCTAAATCAATGAAGATCGAGGAGTATAGAGTCTCCCGGTCGTTATGTCCCAGAAAGCTGTAATGATCACCTCACGTGATAGTGATCGAGGAATTTGACGAAAAAGGAGATTTGGAATTATTATAACTACTTTAAAAGGACATAAACTACAAGGGCTAAAATGAAAATTAAAGGAAATAAAAAAGATTAAAAATATTAAATAAACGCTATCACTATATTTAAAGTGATGTTTTGTTTTTATGTTTTTACAATCCTGAAATTAAAATCTACGTGACGTACAAATTAAAAACTGAAACTAAAGCAATATTAACCCTAAAAATGTGAAAATGATATTTCTACAATCCTAATGATAAAAGAAACTTTTGAGAAAAAGAAAACTATTTTTATCACTAATTATCTAATTATTATTAATTAAAAACTAATTTTAACTATTTAATAATTAACCAAAATGCAAGAAATTAGGAAACAAAGCTAGAAAAATAAAATTATGAAATGGAAAAGTCTAAAATATCAAACTAGAATTTTTAGAACTATTTTTGTATTTTTGTGATTATTTTTCTATTTTTTATGGATTTTAAACTATTAAATATTAACTAAATTACTAAAAATTACCAAATAAGCTAATAAAAATCTGGAAAATTACTTTTTTCACTTGTTATATTTATCTAAACTTAATAAAATTGAAAAATTATTTTTTGGAACCTTTTCTGAATTTTTTATATTAAAAGCTAATTAAAAATGAAAAATTAAAACTAATTTAATTGAGAAAAATAGCAAATTAAGACCAAAATTTATGAAACTTTCAGGAAAATTCTAAAATCAGATTATGAATCTATGAAAATTAAGAAAATAGCAGGTTATGTGTGAAATAATGAAGCTATAGTATAACTGCTATAGTAATAAGCTACTAAAAATAAGCAAACCAATGAGATAAGCCACCAAACAAGAATCAGTTAAAGTACACTATATTAAGCTAATTACTACTGAAATTACCTACTCCTAACAAGCTAAAACCTCAGATCAATCAAATAAGCTAACTGCTTATTCAATCCAAACAGTGTTTACCCCCCCACCTGTTCAAGCTATGCACAAGCTTATAGGGTAAGCTAAACAGAAAACCACAATTGCAGCCCTATAGACCACCTCCCAACTACACTTTCACCAAAACCGGACCTTAACTCTTTGATTTGAAGATTGTACAACAAATGCTAAGATTTGAGAAAAACTCTCAGAGTGTAAACAAAGTGAGCAGTGGTACTTTGGTCCGAAAGATGAGCTTATTTGAAGCTTTTGAAAAAAATGTAAAAATCAAGTAAAATGATCACAAGAAAGAACACCAGCTGAGCTTTCTAAAATACCAAACCTCATTTGATAAGACCCCAAAGGTGAGCTCAAAAGAAATCCTCTTATGTGAGCTCAAAACAGATTTAGCACTTTTGACTTTTTGAAGAAATTGAGAATGTTGACTTAAATGAACTTCAAATCCAAATTTTGTGACTGAGATTATTGTTATGTGATGTATTAAGTACAATGAAAGCAAGTTTATGGGTTTCTAAACACAAAATGATGGCTTGCTAATCCTGAAACTACAACAGTTTCACAGTTGAGACAGATTTGAGTGATGTTGACTTTTAGAGCATAGCAGACCCAAAGTGTTAACTCAATTGAGTATACTAAGGCTGCACAAACATGAAACAAAAGAATCTAACCCCTGAACAAGTCTTTAAGACAGGTAGAATAGTAATTCCAAACACCCCTTTATGACTTAATATGTAACTAAAACAGATCCAAACACAAAACCAACTTATGTTTATGATCAAACTAACTTAAGATGACTAAATTACTGCTATTTGAACAAGTTTTAACAAGTTTAAACAACAAGAACTAATTATGCTTGAAACTTTAATTTTGACTTACAAAGAGTCCAAGCCACAATGGCTAGCAAAATGAGAACCAAGGACCATTACCCTAATACCAATCAACCCATAGCTTCCATTTCAACCCATATTCATGCCTGAATCAACCCTGTACCATTTCTGCACCATTCTTGTTCCAACTTTGACTTATTTTGACCAAGGCTCAAAAGTGAATGATACTGAAGTATAAGCTTATACAAAGCTTTTATGAGCTTATATGAACTTATTTTAGATTGAAAATGAGTTGCTAAATACTTAAACAAGGGAGTTTGAAATGCAAAATCTCAACAGTGAACTTGAATGATAGAAACTGATAATTACTTTCAATTCAAACTTGAAATGAGTTGTAAACACTTAAAAACTATTGATTGATACAAAATAAGCTTAGGAATACAAATGAAAGTTATTTAGGACAATTTAAGCTACAATTCGACATACATGAAAAATAAAATAAAAGCTAACTCCTTCTTGATGCTTCTTGGCCTTTATACACCCAAGTCTCTCTCTCCTCCTTCGAATAATTCCCAGACAAAAAGTGCTGCCATTGGATTGCTGCAAATGATCTTGGCCGCTTAAACCTTTTGGCGCCAAATTTGGTTAAGCCACCGGGCTTGAGTGTTAGGTACAAGGGTGCATTAAATGCACCTTGGCTTTGAGTGTGAGGTGGAGGGTAGGTTTAGGTGTATGATGGTGGAGGAGGGGGGAGGCTTGCAGGCATGCGTGTGCATGAGGTGATGATGGAGTGGTCACGGTGAGGGAGGGAAGAGGACAGGTCAAAGGAGTTTGACTGGTATTTAATAAAAGGGGGTCCAATGGCAGGTTCAAAATACAAGTGGGTGGTCAAATGAATTGTGACAAGGGCCAAGGCTAATAATAGGTTAATAATCAAGGGGCCTAAGTTGCCATTTCTGAAATGTAGGACTAGAGCTGCCAAATCTGCAAAGTTGATGCAAGGGCTGAAATTGACAAGTAACAATAGTTCAAGGACCAAAGTTGCCACTTTCACATTTTCCGTGGACCAAACCTCGCCAAATTTCAAACTTGGAGGACCATTTTTGTACTTTTCTCAAACTTTTTATATTTTTCACCAAAGGACTAATTTTGACAAGTTATGATTTTAAAAGGACCTTTGGTGACTTTACTTTTGAAATTATGTGCTCAGGGACTGTTTTTGACAACTTTTGAAACTTGGGGGACTAAAACTGCAATTTTTGTAAATTTGATATGTTTTTCATCTGATTTTGATATTTTTGCATTTAAAACACATAAAACACTGATTTGAAATATTTTGATCATTTTGATGTGTTTCTGAGTGTTTTCAGATGATTTTGCAGTTTATATTGTACCAAAATGATGAGTATTTAGACACTCATCAATCCCCCACACTAAGATATTGCTAGTCCCTAGCAATGATTTGAGAAAAACTAATGGATTTGAATCTCTTTACCAAAAGCCATTACTTCTGGAGTAGCCAAATGTTTCAGTTCAAGTAAGAACCATGGTACACCGATAACCATGTGATTTTGAGCAAACCACCAGCTTTCAACGGATTTGATGTGTCTTTACCAGAAGCCGTACCCTTCTGGACTAGCCAACTCTTAGATAAATTATCAATATTATCTTTGGTGAGCTGATTACCAATTATGGTTTTTCCACTGCCTTTACCACAAGCCATAACCTTGCGGGCTAGCCAACTCTTCACTTTTTAGGATATGGTGAGTGGAATACCATACAATTTTGGGCAAATTGCAAGCCGTCAACGGATTTGAGAAATCTTTACCAAGAGCCGTTTGCTCTCTGATTAGCCAACTTTTGTCTTATGACATGGCGGATGATAACCAAATGAGTAAGTGTAGAACACTTACTCAAAAAAAAATTTTGGCCAAAAACAGGGGAATTGGGTAGATAATATATGAAATTCGTGAGAATTCCCCCCCACACTTAGAAATGAATATTACCCTCAATATTCAAAGTACCGGCGGTTATGCCGAAACAAAGAACGTAAAAGGGAAATATTACGGCCATTATTTAGAAAGAAGATTTTTTTTTTTTTTTTTTTTTTTTTTTGGAACTTGCATATATACACAACATGTGGGGCAACCCCCCCACACTAGGGTGGTAGAAAATAGAAAGAAGTCAGAAATACGGGTGAAAACCCATATTGTGTGCTATTGTTTTTGATTACCGAGTCGCTAGCTTGACTCGACCCCGAATTCATTTGTTCATGGGGAAGTAAGGTGGAAGAAACAATCTCCATCGGACTTTCATTCAAGATGTTTGGATAAACATTTGAAGCACGTGAAAGTTCCACACCGATGAGATATATTCCCGACTCAAGATAATGGTACATGAAAATGCCGGGATCAAAGATAATGTCTTCATTCCCGAAGGAGTGAAGAAGGAGAAGTGACATAATATAATAAGAAAAGAAAGAAAATCATGATAGAAATCATGACTAACTCTTCATCCTCAATAGAGAATTCATAGTTTCATGAATCTCGCTCAGTTAAGCTCAATTGGTCTAGACATATCTCTTCGTGTGTCTAGATCAAAGTAGAAGTTATCATACTCCGGCGAAGATATGATATGAGTGAGTTCATCTGAGAACTCCATGAAGGTGAATGAATCATATTCGAATTGATATGAGTGGTTCACTGGCGCTAACCTCAAAAGTAAATGATTCATGATCGAGAGAGAATTATGAGAATGAGAAGTGGTAATGCCACTAATCTTCTCTCCCATATTATCAAAACAGAGGCTTTCATTTCCTAATAGAATCATCTGAAGAATGTCACTACCCTTAAGGGGGGTAGGAGATGAAATAGGTTTCTCTTTGAAAGCCTCGATTTTAGAAATGAGAAGACTGACATTCAATAATGTTGCTCGAAGAGCTTCATCTTTGATTTCAGTTTCAGTAACTTCATCATTCTCTTCTAAGCTAACAAGCTCAGAAGGTAAATCTTCCACATAAGTGATGTCTCCACAAGATAACGAATCATCATCATCAGAATCGGAGGACATCTCAACATGATCATTTTGGAAGACAAGAGAGGAGGGATATCACACACATGATCAAGAATTCCCTGTGACTCTCTTGGGATCGGGACAAGGTCCTCAACACTAGACTTTATCAATTCGTCCGATTCCTTTCGTGAACAGTGTCAAGATGCTCGCCCCCATAATAAGAGAGTGAGTGTGAATTCGGGTGTGATAGCAGTTGTTTGAGATGGAATCTCAACTGCTGGAATATCAACTGACTGAGGAGGTTGAGAAATATTATTTCTAAAAGGATAAAACCTCCTCGTCATCGCCATAAAGAGTCTGCATTGAGAATTGGGAACGCCTTTAGAGCTGCATGCTCTAGGGCTAATAATTCTTCCCTAGATTTCTGCCTTTGCTCTTCGCTAGCAATTCTCCCATGGACTTTTCACCACTCACTTGATTCTTAAAATTACTCATCATTTCCTCAAGTGTTTTCTTCATGGTTTCAAATTCCTCGAGATTTCGAGATAACGGCTCAGTGGAGTTTGAACCGAGTATTGTCGTGGAGGTTGGAAATTTTCAAATATGTGAGAGTCATGATTGTTACAAGGAACTGGGTTCCCTATTTGACAATCGAGCTAAATGGGGACCTCCACAAGTAGTCACAACAGAAAACGGTTGAGTCTGAATGGTGAATCATATGGATTTTGGTCATAACCAAAGTCCGAGCATCGCTGAAAACTGCTCATAGACAAACGTGTTTCCGGATTGACACTCAAATCCTTGGTGAGGACCTCCACAAAATTCACACAATCGGATTGTATGAAGAATAGTCGTTGTGGTGGGTAATTGGAAAAAGTTAGAGAGAGTCGTTAAATGAGTTCGAATTAGGATCATAAGCAAATGAATTCCTCGAACCACAAAACAAACAACTCCCGTTATGGATATCATTACCACATTGTACACAAGTACACCAACGACAGGGTGAACCATAGAGAGGCTCACCACAACCGACACAAGGAATAAACGATTGCATTTGAAAGTTATGAAGAGGAATCGGTTTATTCAAAGAATCATCAAAACCAACATGGTGATCCGGATGACTATCAAGTCTCGAAGAACATTCAGAAAGATCAGGAGGTGGGACAAGTGGTGTGCTCTGAGAGCTAGCAATTTCCACCACTTCGCTATGGTCTCCGCTGCTCGGTTCTTGAGAAACGTGAAGGTTAGGCAAGTCATGCTTGCTAGTCACCGGTGTTTGAACGGGTTCATCGTAATCAATTCTAATTCTTGACCTTTTTTCATCGACATAAATTTGTTCGATTAGATTACGGGCTCTAGATTCAAAGAGATAGTCCTCGTGAATCCTCTGGGTGCTGGGGTAGCTCCGACGCTTGAACTGGTTTGTCAAGATTAGAATGTATTTCGTGTTGTGGCGGTGGGTCAAATAACTTTGAAAAGCATTTTGATGGATAATTCGCACAGATTGCAAAATTCGCTTGAACTAGGACCTCCACACCGCTCACACACATTTCTGACGATGAAGCCGACATAAGAATTAAACATATAGAGGATTAAGAAAGTAATCAAATGGTTGAGAGGATACGAAGAATAGAATTAATCGGCAAAAGAGGGTAAGAGAAATAGAATCAACGAATGAGAGGAATGAGAAGAATATTTTTGGGGGTTTTGGATAAGAAAATATAAACATATACAGATGGATGGTATGAACAAAGAGTGAATATCCAAATCACTAATCTGCTAAACGAGGATAATCACACAGCCCCCGGCAAGCGCGCCAAAAATTTGATGCGTGCCAAACAGTCAAACTAAATCACACAAGCCCGCCACTTGTGAATGGCGGACCGTAACCAGCTTAAAACCGCTTAAGCACGAAATCAATGAAGATCTGAGGAGTATAGAGTCTCCCCGGTCGTTATGTCCCGCGAGTGCAATGGATCACCTCACGTATAGTGATCGAGGAATTTGGACGAAAAAAGGAGATTTGGAATTATTATAACTACGGAAAAAGGACATAAACTACAAGGGCTAAAATGAAAATTAAAGGAAATAAAAAAGATTAAAAATATTAAATAAACGCTATCACTATATTTAAAGTGATGTTTTGTTTTTATGTTTTTACAATCCTGAAATTAAAATCTACGTGACGTACAAAATTAAAACTGAAACTAAAGCAATATTAACCCTAAAAATGTGAAAATGATATTTCTACAATCCTAATGATAAAAGAAACTTTTGAGAAAAAGAAAACTATTTTTATCACTAATTATCTAATTATTATTAATTAAAAACTAATTTTAACTATTTAATAATTAACCAAAATGCAAGAAATTAGGAAACAAAGCTAGAAAAATAAAATTATGAAATGGAAAAGTCTAAAATATCAAACTAGAATTTTTAGAACTATTTTTGTATTTTTGTGATTATTTTTCTATTTTTTATGGATTTTAAACTATTAAATATTAACTAAATTACTAAAAATTACCAAATAAGCTAAGAAAAATCTGGAAAATTACTTTTTTCACTTGTTATATTTATCTAAACTTAATAAAATTGAAAAATTATTTTTTTGGAACCTTTTCTGAATTTTTTATATTAAAAGCTAATTAAAAATGATTAAAAACTAATTTAATTGAGAAAAATAGCAAATTAAGACCAAAATTTATGAAACTTTCAGGAAAATTCTAAAATCAGATTATGAATCTATGAAAATTAAGAAAATAGCAGGTTATGTGTGAAATAATGAAGCTATAGTATAACTGCTATAGTAATAAGCTACTAAAAATAAGCAAACCAATGAGATAAGCCACCAAACAGTAACTGAAGTTAAAGTACACTATATTAAGCTAATTACTACTGAAATTACCTACTCCTAACAAGCTAAAACCTCAGATCAATCAAATAAGCTAACTGCTTATTCAATCCAAACAGTGGTTTACCCCCCAATCGCTCAAGCTTATGCACAAGCTTATAGGTAAGCTAAACAAAACCACAATTGCAGTCCTATAGACCACCTGCCAACTACACTTTCACCAAAACCAACCTTAACTCTTTGATTTGAAGATTGTACAACAACTGCAAGATTTGAGAAAAACTCTCGAGTGTCAAAACAAAGGAGCGGGGTACTTTTGGTCCGAAAGATGAGCTTATTTGAAGCTTTTGAAGAAAATGTAAAAATCAAGTAAAATGATCACAAGAAAGAACACCAGCTGAGCTTTCTAAAATACCAAACCTCATTTGATAAGACCCCAAAGGTGAGCTCAAAAGAAATCCTCTTATGTGAGCTCAAAACAGATTTAGCACTTTTGACTTTTTGAAGAAATTGAGAATGTTGACTTAAATGAACTTCAAATCCAAATTTTGTGACTGAGATTATTGTTATGTGATGTATTAAGTACAATGAAAGCAAGTTTATGGGTTTCTAAACACAAAATGATGGCTTGCTAATCCTGAAACTACAACAGTTTCACAGTTGAGACAGATTTGAGTGATGTTGACTTTTAGAGCATAGCCCCCCAAAGTGTTAACTCAATTGAGTATACTAAGGCTGCACAAACATGAAACAAAAGAATCTAACCCCTGAACAAGTCTTTAAGACAGGTAGAATAGTAATTCCAAACACCCCTTTATGACTTAATATGTAACTAAAACAGATCCAAACACAAAACCAACTTATGTTTATGATCAAACTAACTTAAGATGACTAAATTATCTATTTGAACAAGTTTTAACAAGTTTAAACAACAAGAACTAATTATGCTTGAAACTTTAATTTTGACTTACAAAGAGTCCAAGCCACAATGGCTAGCAAAATGAGAACCAAGGACCATTACCCTAATACCAATCAACCCATAGCTTCCATTTCAACCCATATTCATGCCTGAATCAACCCCTGTACCATTTCGCACCATTCTTGTTCCAACTTTGACTTATTTTGACCAAGGCTCAAAAGTGAATGATACTGAAGTATAAGCTTATACAAAGCTTTTATGAGCTTATATGAACTTATTTTAGATTGAAAATGAGTTGCTAAATACTTAAACAAGGGAGTTTGAAATGCAAAATCTCAACAGTGAACTTGAATGATAGAAACTGATAATTACTTTCAATTCAAACTTGAAATGAGTTGTAAACACTTAAAAACTATTGATTGATACAAAATAAGCTTAGGAATACAAATGAAAGTTATTTAGGACAATTTAAGCTACAATTCGACATACATGAAAAATAAAATAAAAGCTAACTCCTTCTTTGATGCTTCTCTTGGCCTTTTATACACCCAAGTCTGTCTCTCTCCTCCTTCTGAATAATTCCCAAAGACAAAAAGTGGCCATTGGATTGCTGCAAAATGATCTTGGCCGTTTAAACCTTTTGGCGCCAAATTTGCTTAGCCACCGGGCTTGAGTGTTAGTACAAGTGGTGCATTAAATGCACCTTGGCTTTGAGTGTGAGGTGGAGGGTAGGTTTAGGTGTATGATGGTGGAGGAGGGGGGAGGCTTGCAGGCATGCGTGCCGGAGGTGATGATGGAGGCGGTCAGGTTGCACGTGAGGAGGAAGGGACAGGTCAAAGGAGTTTGACCGGTATTTAATAAAGGGGTCCAATGGCGTGGTTCAAAATACGCTGGCAGGGTCAAATGAATTGTGACAAGGGGCCAAGGCTATAATAGGTTAATAATAATCAAGGGCCTAAGTTGCCATTTCTAAAATCTGTAGGGACTAGAGTCTGCAAATCTGCAAAGTTGATGCAAGGGCTGAAATTGACAAGTAACAATAGTTCAAGGACCAAAGTTGCCACTTTCACATTTTCCAGGGACCAAACCTGCCAAATTTCAAACTTGGAGGACCATTTTTGTACTTTTCTCAAACTTTTTATATTTTTCACCAAAGGACTAATTTTGACAAGTTATGATTTTAAAAGGACCTTTGGTGACTTTACTTTTGAAATTATGTGCTCAGTGGACTGCTTTTGACAACTTTTGAAACTTGGGGGACTAAAACTGCCAATTTTGCAAATTTGATATGTTTTTCATCCGATTTTGATATTTTTGCATTTAAAACACATAAAACACTGATTTGAAATATTTTGATCATTTTGATGTGTTTCTGAGTGTTTTCAGATGATTTTGCAGTTTATATTGTACCAAAATGATGAGTATTTAGACACTCATCAATCCGTTTACCAGTTGGAACCACCAACCGGATGGAGGAGTCGCCCTCAATAGATCTATTCACTCACTCTCGCTTCTTCCGGAATTAACGGTTCATGATTATGAAATGGGGATATTCAATTGGCAATGAGGTAACTTAAGCAATGTAAATGAATATGATATACTTGGGCTCGTAATAAAATGATGTGCAATGTATTCTCCCCCGTAGCTTTGAAATAAACTATAAACTTGTAAAACGGGGCTATGAAAACTCACTTGATACAATAATTATGATGGCAAAAGTGGATACACTGAAATGAGGCGCAATCTCTAACCGCGACCTATTATGAATGATATGATCTAATATAAGTCATGATTTAATGTCGTGCATGCAAACTCATATGATATCCATACCACTTGTGCATTTTGAAAATAAAGTTTATCGTCGAAAAATAAATTTATAACGTCTTGTCAAGTTATAAAATATTTTACGATTATATATGTTGAAACAACATCCCACGATAGTCGTTTAAAATTAGAACAAGAATTTATAGTTTTTCATCGTAAAATAATACACTTTGACAATTCATGAAAATGGCTAATTTTGAGTGATCGTATATTATTCATTATAACTTCGCTTGACAAACGGTTGAACATTTTGGAAACTAGAATAGGCGAACTCACTTTTACTTGAAGACATCGTTTTGTCAAAAATATTCTATCGATATGAAAAATGGCTCCAAACATGGTCACTTGCGATAACCATTTTGGACTAGTAAAAATATATAAGTGTTACTACTTGTATAAAATAGTTACGATAGCCATATTTAAAATGCGTGTAACTTAGTCGTTATAAGTCCGTTTTCTACGTTTTATATATCCTTAGTTTTGTGTTAATGTTTACTAATATATTTTTGATAAATCGACTCATTTAGATAATGTTTAAAACTCATTTTTGCCCCTAAAATAACCCTTGACAGCTTGTATTTTTTCAGAAATTTAGTTTTCGTCGTTAAACTTGAAAATAGCGTAACTTCTTCGTTATAAATCCGTTTTAACCCGTTCAAGCGACCACAGTTTCGTTTTAAATTCTATTTTCTGTAAATATAAACCAAAATATTCCATGACCTGTCGAAATTTCAATATTTTACAAAAATGGACAGCAACTATATTTTTATCGTCTAACTTGATTTTTCTTGCGTAAATCTTGTTTCAACCACTTCAAATCAACACCAAATCTATTCTAATCTTACCATACACCTTCTTAGGGTGTCATGGGTTCCTAAACTTCATCAACAATGATAGGTTTCATGGGAATAATTATAGGATGATTAAAACTTATAATATGAAATAAAAATAAGTAAAAGTGGTATAAATACATATGATACTTGCATGTTTTTGTACTAGCATGATAAAACTAGCTCAAGTAAGATGATGAAAGTGTAATAAAAATTATAAGAAGCTTACTAGTTATTATGATGAGGTTTAAGTAACTAGGTACTAATTACTTCTTAGTTTTTATTTCAAAACCTTATATAGAAGTATACTAGGGTTGTGATTATCACTTGTTCTTGAAAATCTTATGATTTCTTCCTTGGTTTCTTGCTTTGCCGAATATTAAAGAGGAAATGAGAGAGTTTTCTTTTACTTTTCACCTTTAGATATGTGTTTGTCTGTGTTTTTAGTTAGTAAAATATCTTGTATAATACTTAGCCTAGTCATCTAAGGGTTATGTATTTTTGTTGTCTAAATGTATTTTAAGTTTAGTATAATGTGTAGTTTGTACATAAAATTAATTATTAAGTGTAGCGTTAGCTAGAAATCGATTTTAACGGGACAAAATAAAATATATCGAAGTCATAAAAATTATAAAAATACATTTCTCGCAAGAATTGTGTGAATAAATAATTATCGAGTTTAATTTACGAAAACCGTCGTAAATATATATATCTAACAATTTATATACAAAATAAATTCAAAACATCGGGTAAACTAATAATATAATTTTTATAGTCTTAAAATGAGTATAAAAATATATCAGGATAATTGTTGGAAGTGTTGGATCAATTAATCAAAATAAATGATCGTGCGATAGCATTTATTTAATAGGAAAAATATACGTTAATGAAATATGCAACCCATGCATGTACTAATATGAAAATGATGTTACTGATTATATGTAGACTAACTCTAGTATATATGAAGTGTTCTCAATGATGTTTCATGAATACGCAGCTTAACCCTCAAGGTTACGCCAGATTTGATACTCGAAACCTAGTTTACGAAAAATGATGAATAGTGAATCATGAATAGTGATTTTTTTCCGGGAATGAATAGTGTTTCGTGAATAGTAAAAATTTTAAAATAACCTCTCAAAGTCGTAAACTGACTTCAAAAATGATGAATAGTAACCAGTGAATAGTAAATTCCCGAGATTAATAGTAAATTTGAGAAATGACCTGAAATTACGAGTTGTCACACAAAATGACAATGCAAAATATCCAGCTCAATTTAAAGTTTGTGAACAACATGAATCCTGAATTGCACAAATTTGTCACTGCAGTCAAACTAAACAAAGGATTGAGGAACACCAATTACGAGCAATTGTATGCTTATTTGCTCCAACATGAGAAGCATGCTGCATTTGAACGAATGATCATGGAAAAGTTTAATACCAATCCTGGAGATGCAAGTTCTTCAAATGATTCAACTGCATTCTACACAAATGTAGGAATAACTACCAAAGCATCACAAGGCATACCAACCGGGATGGTAATCACAAACTCATTCCGATTCGTGATATAAGCCTTCTGACTCATTCATGGAACACCTTGTCAATCAACTGGCCCTAATGGTTAAGCAAAACCTGAACCTTACTTCACATACCAACAATCATCTCAGAACTGCATCTAACCTACACAATCATGCTACGGTTAAAGATGGAAGGGTAGTAGTGCAAAACGTGCAAGGAAGGCAGAATGTTTATCTACCACATAATGAGCAAGGAAATGTTGGGGTTGGAGCAGGTTATGTGGGAAATCAGAATCGAGGAAGGATTGCAGCTCAAGGTCAAGAGAAGCCAATCAAGTGTTACAACTGTGGAGGGGAAGGACACATTTCTAGGAACATGATGCGCGTATAACGCATTCGGGGTCAAAGGAACATCCCTTTCGTCGAGCAAGTTTTTCAACACCCTAGGCAGTGAACCTAATTTGTAGTGTAGTATTGGGTAAGCCTCGGGTATTGATATCGTTCTCTAGGGGAATAGGAATGCTAGTGAGAAGTGTACTACGCTAAGGTTGAGGTTGAGGTAGATTATTTTTTATCTTTTTTATATTTTTTTAGAAAGCTAAGGGTAAAATCTCGGGGTTTGGATTTGGGGGTCTGGTACTTCTACCGATTACTCTACTATCTAATTATCTAAACTAATGGGTAGTCTTATGTCTATTGATGTGTGCTCGTATGATGATTAAAAATGTGTCTACCTAGATACTATTACTACCTAGTTATCTTTTATTGGTGGTTGAATTGTCACGTCCTAATTCTTAACGCGTTGTGTTTTCTAAGGTCGTAGGGTATGCGTTTTTCCCTAACTCTTTGAGACTACCTTAAGGTTATTGCCTACGAAATCTCTAGGTTTTATAAACTAACTCTAAGGTTGTCTTTGGATGTTTAGCCTACAATTCCGCGACGTGATTTATAAGCTAAGGTTCACAAAGATTACTCAAGCATTCAAATACAACGATTGCCTAATGCACTCCTAAGCCAGTTACAATTAAGATAAGAGACAACCAATCAATAATTAATAACTAGGTTTCATAGATCTAAGCAAACACACAAGAAATTTAGCCGGATGAAATGCGTACAACGCCAAGATTCGGGGTCAAAGGAATTTCTTTTTCTTCGAGCAAGTTTTTCAACCACCTAGGCAGTGAACCTAATCGTTGTAGTGTAGTATTAGGGTAAGCCTGGGGATTGATATCATTCTCTAGGAGAATAGGAATGCTAGTGAGAAATTACTACGCTAAGGTTGGGGTTGAGGAAGATTATTTTTTATCTTTTTTTATAGTTTTTTGGAAAATTGAAAGTACGATCTCGGGGTTTGGAATTGGGGGGTGGTACTTCTACCGATTACTCTACTATTAGCTAATCTAATTAACTAATCTAAGGGGTAGTCTATGTCTATTGATGTGTGCTCATATGATGATTAAAAATGTGTTTACCTAGATACTTATTCTCCCTAGTTATCTTTTATTGATGGTTGAATTGTCACGTCCTTATTCTTAACGCGTTGTGTCTTCTAAGGTTGTAGGGTATGCTTTTCTCCCTAACTCTTTGAGGATATAAGGTTATCTCCTACAAAATCTCTAGGATTCATAAACTAACTCTAAGGTTATCTTTGGATTTTTAGCCTACAATTACTCTAGGCGATTATAAACTAATGTTCACAAAGATTACTCAGGCAATAAAAACACAACGATGGCCTATTGCAATCCTAAGCCAATTACAATTAAGATAAAAGACAACCAATCAATATTCAATAACTAGGTTTCATAGATCTAAGCAAACACACAAGTAAATTAGTCGGACATGGTGAACATGCAAGCATACACACATACAATCGAAGACATAATGAAATCAATGAATTAAATAACTTATCTTGATGTAAAATAGGGTATGAGAACCCTATGATACTGCCCAAGACAAACCAAAATTGTTTTAGGTTTTTACTCCACAAATCTACTTCCTAAAAGTCCAAAATCAATTCAGATATAGAGTTACAACTGCGACGGTGTCACTTTTTAATTGTGACGTCGTCGGATCGCCGCCATTAGGGTTTCGTCTTGGCCAAGTCTACTTTGGGACAGCGTCACGTTGTGGTTGTGACGCTTTCAGCTTCAACTTCTTACGCCGTCTGAGTCTGGATCTAGGCCGTCTAAGGGAAAAGGTCTTTGTGACGCCCTACTCTTCAAAGCCTAACACCGTCAGGTGTAAAATAGCAATTTCACTTCTGAGCCATCGCAAATAGAGGGACGGCGTCGCCCTTTGTTTGTGACGCCGTCGGGTGCACTTCCAACAACTTGAGTGCCGTGATCTTGACTTTAGTCATTTTCTTCAAATATTCACGCCTTTTCGTCCAAATAAGAATCATTCCAGCAATTTGCCTTCAAGAGACCTAAAAAGTGAAAAGGAACGAAATTAAGCAGTAACGGATATAAAAGTGGTCGATTAAGGGCTTAAATGACCCCTCAAAAGTGCACCTTTAAAATCTTATCACCGGACACGTTAAATACGCAAGCATACACACATACAATCGAAGACATAATGAAATCAATGAAGTAAAACACTTATCTTGATGTAAAATAGGGTATGAGAACCCTAAGATACTATCCAAACCGGACTAAAGTCATTTTAGGTTTTTACTCCTAAAGTTTACCTCCTAAAATTCTGAAAATTCGATTTCTATATATAGTTTTACAACTACGACGACGTCGCCTTATAGGTGGGACGCCGTCAGATTGCCGTCATTAGGGTTTTGTCTTGGCCAAGTAATAGTTGGGACGGCGTCACGTTGAAGTTGTGACATCGTCAGTCTTCAGTAGTGACGTCGTCTGAATCTGGATCTAGGCCGTCTGAGAAGAAAAGTCTTCGTGACGCCTCCTCTTCAATGCTGACGCGTCGGTGTAAATTAGCAAAAAGTCTACTGAGCCGTCACAAATTTAATTACGTATAGAGGGACGGTGTCGCCCTTGGATTGTGACGCCATCAGCTTCAAATTCAGCAGCTTGAGTGTCTTTAATCTTGACTTAGCCATTTTCTTCATATATTCACTCCTTTTCGTCCAAATATGCATCATTCAAGTATTTTGCTTCCAAGAGACCTAAAAAGTGAAAAGGAACGAAATTAAGCAGTAAGGGATATCAAAGTGGGCGATTAAGGACTTAAATGACCCCTTAAAAGTGTACGTTTTAAATCCTTATCAGAACCGCACTTAACCAAAATGTCCACAGAATGATGAGTACTTCAAGGATAAGATGCTACTAGTGCAAGCTCAAGACAATGGAGCAGTGTTGGATGAGGAAGAGTTGTTGTTTCTTGCTGAAGGGAATGCCAAAACTTATGATCCAGATGTGGATGAACAACCAGTGCATGGTGTGGCCCAGAACAATCCCAATGTCTTTCAAGTTGCAGATTGTGATGCATTTGATGCTGATGTTGATGATGAACCAACGGCACAAACCATCTTTATGGCTAACATCACACCAATGGTCTCTCCACCTCAGCAAGCCAGTCCCTCCAAGGAATCCATCATGTCAGAGGTATTAAAACTATACGATGTGATTGATGTGCAAAAGATTCACAACAAAGTACAATCAACTGAAACAATTGAATTAATTATTGAAAATATAGGTAATAGCAATGTTGTCCCATATGATCAATATGTGAAGCAAGATGAAAGTGAAATTGTACCGAGTGATGCATCTTCAGCTGTTAATGATGACTATATTTTTGTTGAATACACTCCATATGTCCCTGATGATTCCATTTCCACTGAACTAAACGCATATAAGGAAAAACTTGCTATATACGAACAATGTTCTAAGTTTGAATTGACTACCCGTGAGCAAAAAATGGATAACCAAATGCGTACACTTATCAGAAAATTTTAGGGAAGAAATATTAAAACAAGAGTTAAGTTCCTTACAAGAAAAACTTAATAAAACTGTTAAGCAAAAGCAAGAACTGCAAGAAAATGTAAAAGTGCTTAAACAAGAATTCAATGCTAAGGAAACAAAACTTTTAAATGATTTTTCCAACCTAAAAACTTTGAAAAACAAACTTGAAAACAAGTTGTACGTACAAGGTAATACCATTCAGACTGCTCACTTGATCAATAAGCATAGAGTGTTAAGCGATGAGCATAGTACTAGTCTTGTAGAGGAACCCAATCCTGAGGTTGGTAAGAAAGCTAAAGCTGCTCAAAAGGTAATCTATGATGGCAATGAGATCCTTAAGCCTAGACAAAAGCCTTCGTGTGTAGAGTACACTGAAGAAGATAGAGAATTAGAAGATGCCTCTAGAGATAAAATGGATAAGAAACTAAAAGATCCTTGGT